>CM041548.1:21644225-21704641 GCA_023238725.1 Scortum barcoo
GAAAACAAACAAACTGCTTTCTGTCAATGAAAGTCAAGAATACAACTGATCTAAATATTTGACTGGTTTAATATTTTATTTTAGAATAAATAAAAATTTTAACACAAAATCAGCAGAAATATTCAAGTAAATTCATTTATGTGTTTATCAGATGTGCTGTTCTTTTTTAATCTGTGTGCAGGAAAATAACATTGTTGAGTGATTTTTAAAAAACAACTGTGATATAAAACTGAAATTATTTATATGAACTTTTTCTTACAGTGACTCACTCTCTGAAGTATTTCTACACTGCGTCCTCTCAAGTCCCAAACTTCCCAGAGTTTGTGTCTGTTGGATTGGTCGATGAAGTTGAGATGAATTATTATGACAGCAACACGAGGAGAACCGTACCCAAACAGGACTGGATGAAGAAAGTCACAGAAGATGATCCTCAGTACTGGGAGAGGGAGACTCAGGGCCTTATGGGTATCGAGCCGGTATTCAAAGCCAACATTGGAACTGCAAAGAAGCGCTTCAACCAAACTGGAGGTTTGTTTGTTTCACTTTCTACTGATCAAATGTTGTTTATAATTTCATTTTGTATTTTAGCAAACAGACATTACCACACACACACACACACACACACACACACACACACACACACACATTCTCTCTTCCCGTAGATCAGACAGTCTGATGGAGGCTTTTCTGGGCTGAAACACAGTCAGACTCCACAGAAACATGAGTGAGACTGCTGGATGCTGCTGTCCTCCACTGATCCAGAGTTTCTGTCCATCCCATAATAACCAACAGAGATGATTCACACTTTCTCTCCTCCAGGTTAGATCAGAATAACTCTCCTGTAGGAACCTGTTTATCCATCAGTCCTTCAACACAATCAGCCAACAACTATTTGGATAATGAGACATTTTATTGTTATATTTATTTTTGATTTTATATAATTTTATATTAAATACTGTTCAGTGTTGACAAATCAGCATCTGAAGTTTTTTATTCTGGGAGCTTGTGACGAACATTTTTCTTTTTTTTTGTGGCATTTTATAGTAGTGTTGTTTAAATATCGATTATTTTATATATAAACACATATTGATCCTGGATATTTGAAACAGTTTCCATTCTGATTAATCAATAATGACAAGAATAATTAGTTTGAGGCCCTCACCATATTTTGAATGAAGTAAAGGTTAATGGATCAATCAAAGAATAATGCTGATTAAAAGAATCTAAATATCAGGAGAACTTCAGATTGGATCAGATGAACTTTGTTATGTATGTGGGGTTTTTGGACTACTTTGTGTGCTTGTGGTGTGTTTCCTTCTGCCTCCTGTGGGAGGTTCCTTCTTTTTAGAGTGAAGAGGCGTGGCTACCTGCTGACTGGAGGCTGGACACACCTGCACCATATTTCTCATCATCACTCCTTTTTAAGCCGGAGCAGGGCTTCTCTTCGACGCTGGATTGTTCCACTTCTGTGGTAACGCTCTCGCTGCTGTGTTCACAGTTTCAGTGTTTAAACTCTTGCTTATCTTGTGTGCTTTTCTAGTGACCTTGTGCTCCGTTGTTTTCTGCCCCAGATACTCACCCGTTGTTCCGGATTTCTCTCCAGCCAGTAACCTGCCAGCCACGCCGCTCTGCCTCCACTCCTCAACTTACCGGACCGCCTTTTGACTTACCTTTTGTTTAATTCTGATTAAATCAACTTTAAACCGCCCTCCGCTTCGGGTCTGCTTCTGGGTTCAATTTTTTCAAACAGACTTAACAAACTTTGCTGTTCTGACCTCAGTGTGTCGGTCCGTTACTGTGACAACACCACTAATTTGTCTTTTTCTGTTTATTTCAGCCAAACGTCCTCCATCTCGTAAGTAAAACTTTTATTCTCTTTACTCTGACCTGATGTTCACTCTGTACATTAAAAAATGTTTCTGGATTTTGTGCTGAAGAACTTTTCAGGACTGTTTCCTGCAGTGTTAGCTGTTTGTTAAACACAGTGTCAGTTCAGAGCTGGATGTGAGCTAATAAAGTGTTTCTGACCTTCCAGCTGTGAGCAACCCTGAAGTCTTGGAGCAACTGAATCCAGAGGCCGAGATTCAGAAATATGAATGTATGTAAACACTTGTGGAGAAATATGAATTCCCAGCACACCAAAATTTCTTTGAACTGACAGCAAGCGCTGTGAGGCTCAGAGCTAAAAAGGTAGAAGAGATTTATTTATCAGTTTGAGTGACCAGAAGAGGCGATCATCACTAAACAAAATGCTATGGCTAGTAATATTATAGACTCATATCATTTGTATACAGAAAGTTCTGGCTCAAAGGTTTCGGTTTCTGACAGTCCACCACAGGTCAGCTATCATTACCTTTATTTTATTCTGTTTTTAGACCTGAAGACTTCATCGGACTCTTTGAGGAGCACATCAGGTTCTCTCTCTCTCTCTCTCTCTTCTCTCTCTCTCTCTCTCTCTCTCTCTCTCTCTCTGTCTCTGTCTGAGTGCATGCTGGGAGTGAGTGGAGCGTGGAGTTGTGAGGAGTTTCGGAGTGCGTTTTCTCTTTTTTCTTGCTATTTTATGTGTTTGTTTGTCTTTCTTTCCTTTGCTACAGTTTGCTGACAGGTGTACCTGTAGTTCAGGTGTGTTTGGGCCTGGTAGCGGGGCTACCGGCTCGGTTTGGGCAGTATGCCCGTGGTGGAGGCTGACACGCCGGCATGCTGTCAGACTGGTGCCGGCGGTCAGCTGCTTTCGGTGGAGGAGGTCTCCTTAAGCGGGGGAGAGGTGGGGGATACGGCAGCGTGAAGTCTGCCTCCCGTATGAACGGAGCGGTGGTGATCTTTCTGGACAGTCCGGAGAAAGTCAGTGATGTGGTGGTGTCAGGTGTGGTCATCCAGGACAGCTTCACTCCTGTTCACCCGCTGGTTAATCCGGCCAGAAAGATCACCATCTCCAACGTCCCCCCGTTCATCAGAAACGAGGTTCTGGCTAAAGAGCTGTCCCGGTTCGGTCAGCTCGTCTCCCCGATTAAGATGCTGTCTCTGGGCTCTAAATCCCCCCTGCTGAAACACGTCGTGTGTCACCGCAGACAGGTGTTCATGGTGCTCCAGAGAAAACAGCGCTGAACTGAATCTGTCCTTTAACTTTAAAGTAGACGGTTTCAGCTACATGGTTTTCAGCCACGTCGGAGACCATGAAGTGTTTTGGTTGCGGTGCAGAGGGACATCTGATCCGCTCCTGTCCGGGAGGGAGCGGGTGGGCGGCGGGCTGCTGCCGCTGCAGGAGAGGGTTCGTGGCCCCGGCGCCCGGAGGGGGCCGCCTGCTCCAGGACCGGCCTCTGGAGCGGTGACCCCTCTGCGTGCTCGGGTGGGGAGGTGTCGGTAAAAAGCAGAGATCAGCTGCAGAGAAAGGACAGCGTGCAGGCTGATGGAGAAAAACAAAAAGAAATAAGTGATGAAGTGAAAAAGACTGAGTGTGTGAACAGTGAAAAGCCCCATGATGATCTCTCACTGTGTGAGGAACAGTTTGTTGATGATGAAGACATGTCAGATGATGAGTTACTGAAACTGTCACAAAAAAGGAAAAATATAGAACCTGTCCAAAAAAATGTAAAAGCCTCTAAAATGATTAAAGGGAGCAAAGCTGGTAAATCCCCCAGCAGAGTCAGAGAGCGAGTCCTTACTGAGCCAGGAGGAGCAGACTCTCTACTCTCCTGCAGACATTAAGAAGTTCCTGCAGGGAACAAAAGGCACCAGACTGCTCAAAGTAGAAGATCACTTTTCTGATTTTGAAGCTTTTCATTGAGTCAGCGAAGGCCTCTGACCAAAACCTCAGGAGATGTTGGAGAGTCTGTCCTTACAGAGCAGGAAATCTATCATTTAAAAAACTGATTGTCAAAGTAAGAGCACAAATCTTAACAGATAATGATGCTTTTTGAACAAAGGGTCTGGTTTCTCTCTTTCCTCTTGGTCTGCTTTTATATTGTTGTGTTTTTATCCACCTTCCCTCTCTCTATGTGTGACTTTAAACTGGGCACTTTAAACTTAAACGGAGCAAGGGATGATGGGAAAAGAGCTTCCTTTTTTAAGTTGATGAAGCTGAAGAAGGTGGATGTAATGTTGATTCAGGAAACACACAGCTATGCAGAAGATGAGATTGACTGGAGGAGGGGGTGGGACGGGGAGGTCCATCCTGAGTCACAGGTCCAGCTGTAGTGGAGGAGTGGGGGTGGTCTTCTCCAGAAGTTTCCTACCTTCTTCATATGACACTGAGGAGATTATTAAAGGCAGCTTGTTGAAGGTCAGGGCGCAGTTTGAGAATATCACTGTGGTTTTTATTAATATTTATGCTCCTACTAAGGGGGTGGAGCGACTCCAAGTACTGGATGTTTTATGTGAAACTATCAAAAATTGTAACAGTGATGAATATTTGTTTTAGGAGGTGATTTTAACTGCTCTGAAAATCCAGAAGTTGGACAGGAACCACCAGGAGCCTCACCCTGCTTCATCACGCAGGCTCAGACAGCTGACTGAGGCTCATGAGCTGTCAGACATGTGGAGGATTTTTAACAGAAATCACAGGCAGTATACATGGAGTCACTCCAAAGACAACTTGCTATCTCTGGCCAGGCTAGACAGGATCTACGCTTTTAAACATCATGTGAACATTTTTAACAGCTGTCACATCAACCCAGTGGGCTTCTCAGATCATTGTTTGGTTTTTTGTTCTGTTTTTATAAAAAATGTGCGTCTGCAAAGTGCGTATTGGCATTTTAATGTCGCCCTGCTCCATGACAAAGCTTTTAGAGCGGCTCTTTGAACATTTCTGGCTAGCTCACAGAAAGTCTAAGTCTGTTTTTAGCAGTGTCCAACAATGGTGGGACTTTGGAAAGACTCAGATTAAGCAACTTTGTCAACAAGTTCACTCGTAATGTCACTAGAGACATGACCAGATCTATGAGGGACTTGGAGATTCAGCTGGTAGAACTGCAGAGTCGAGCAGAGTCTACAGGAGATCGAGGGCTTTTAAATTCCCTTAAATCTAAAAAGCGGGCTCTAGCCAACCTGCTGGGCGTCGCAGCAGAAGGTGCTCTGGTCAGGTCACGGTTTCTTAACATCACCCAGATGGATGCCCCCTCTCAGTTCTTTTTTGGTCTGGAGAGGAAGAATGGACAAAGAAAAATAGTTCACTCCTTGCGATCCAGTAACGGCTCTGCAATCTCCGACTCTTCTGAGATCAGGAAATTTGCAGTGTGTTTTTATAAAGACCTATATAAGAGTGAACTTACAGACAACCCAGATGTGTGCAGCAGTTTTTTCACAGGTCTTCTACAGGTGGAGACTGAAGCCAACACAAAGTTAGAGGCTCAGTTAACTCCGCAAGAACTGTATGCTGCTCTGATGAGCCTAAAGAGCGGGAAAGCTCCCGGCATTGATAGGTCTCCCTGTTGACTTTTATAAATCTTTCTGGTCTGTGTTGGGAGAAGACCTGTTGGAGGTTTTTAACGACTGCCTGGAGAGAGGACGGCTGCCTCTGAGCTGCAGGAGGGCAGTCATCACCTTACTGCCCAAGAAGGGAGACCTGCAGGAGCTAAAGAACTGGAGACCTGTATCGCTGCTCTGCACGGACTATAAAATAATGTCCAAAGTCCTGGCCTCCAGACTCAGAGAGGTGATGGCATCGATCATCCATCCTGATCAGACGTACTGTGTGCCTGTGCGGCAGGCTAATCAGTGACAACGTCACTTTGATTCGGGACATTTTGGAGGTCTCTGGCTCATTGGCTGTAGACACTGGTCTGATTTCAATAGACCAGGAAAAAGCTTTTGACCGGGTTGAACACAAGTATCTGTGGCAAACTTTAGCTGCTTTTGGTTTCAGCCCAGGCTTCATAGCTAAGATCCGGGTTCTGTACTGTGACATTGCGAGTGTGCTGAAAATAAATGGAGGTCTGAGTGCTCCTTTTAGGGTTCAGAGGGGGATCAGACAGGGCTGCTGTCTGTCCGGCATGCTCTACTCTCTGGCCATCGAACCTCTGCTTCACAAACTGAGGAACAAGCTGAGTGGTGTGTGTGTTCCCGGCTGCGACGTCTCTTTTAAACTGTCGGATGTACGCCGACGATGATGTCAGTAGCCCTGGTTAACTCACAGAAGGACATTGACATTTTAACGAACACTGTGGATCAGTTTGGGTGTATTTCCTCGGCCAGAGTTAACTGGGGCAAGAGTGAAGCTGTTGTGGTTGGGGACAGGTTGGGGGGTCAGCTCAGGCTACCTGGAGGCTTGATGTGGAAGAAAGGAGGGCTGAAATATTTGGGAGTCTTTTTGGGCAATGAAATGTTTGTAAAGAAAAACTGGGAAAATGTTTTAGAAAAGGTCAAAGGTCGGCTTGAGAAATGGAAATGGCTTGTTACCAAAAATGTCCTACAGAGGCCGTGTACTGATTCTAAACAATCTGATCTCCACTGCTCTGTGGCATCGGTTGGCCTGTGTCGACCCCCCAGTTTCTCTTCTGTCTCGCATTCAGGCAGTGTTGGTAGACTTTTTCTGGGACAGGTTGCACTGGGTCCCTCAGAGCATCCTGTTTCTGCCAAAGGAGGAGGGTGGACAAGGTCTGGTCCATCTAGCCAGCAGGGGCGCTGCCTTCCGCCTTCAGTTCTTACAGAGACTCCTCACCGGACCTGCAGACCTGGTTTGGAGGCGTTTATCCTGCTGCATCTTGCAGAGGTGTGGTGGTCTGAGACTGTGTCCGGCTCTGTTCCTGATGGACTGCAGGAGTCTGGACACTTCATCTCTGCCAGCGTTTTACAGAAGTGTTTTCTCAGTGTGGATTTTACTGAGGAAGCAGAGGAGGGAACAGGCCGACTCTCTGTACTGGCTCTTACAGGAACCGGTACTGTTTGGAGGGTTTCTGGACTGTCCCAGCTGGAGTGGACCCACTTTGTCCAGACTACTGAGAGCTGCAGGTGTTTCCACTCTGGGGCAGGTGGTGGAGCTGGCGGGACCCAGATTGGATGATCCTGTTGGACTGGCTGCTCAGCTGGGATTAAGGTCCACTCGGATCATGGGTCAGATACTGAAGCACTGGAGACAGAAGCTGACAGCAGAACAGTTTCTTCTTTTAAATGACTTCTGCTACGGCTCACTGCAGCAGAACTGTGAGGACCCGTTTCCTTCCATCAGACTGTTCCCGGATTTTAAAAACTGTTCTGGTCCTTTGCTGGAGCTTGCGGGGATTCTGTGGGTGGGTGTCCCTGGAGGACGCCTCGGGGAAGACTCTGTACAGACTCGTGGTAAAAACTTTAAACCGGAGCAAACTAAATGACCGCACTGACACGCCGTGGAGGACTTACCTGAATCTTAGGCCCTGATGTCAAGCCAGCATGGAGATCTTTGTATAAGCCTCCTCTGACGAAAGAAACATGCAGACCTACAGTGGAGGATCCTGCACGGCATTGTGGCCGTGAACTCTTTTATTTCTGTCATTAATGCTGCTGTGGAGGACAAATGTCCTTTCTGTGGTCAGAGAGAGACGGTGTTTCACTGTTTCTCAGAATGCACTCGTCTCTCAGCTCTGTTTGTCTTGTTAAGCACCATTTTTAATAGATGTGGGGAAGTTTTTATGAAACAGGTTTTTATTTGTGGTTTCAGATACACTCGTCGAACACAAAAAGAAATGTCAGATTTTGAACTTTGTGTTAGGACAGGCAAAGATGGCGGTGTATCTGTGCTGCAGGAGGAAGGTGGAAGAAGACGTGAACATTGATGTGGTTCCTGTTTTTGTCAACATGGTGAAATCAAGACTGTTGATAGAGTTTAATTTTTACAGAGCTGCTCAGGACCTGCAGAGCTTCCAGCAGATGTGGGGCTATGAGGGGGCGCTCTGCTCTGTCTCAGAGGGAAACTTAGTCTTTGGACATGAGCTGGTGTAATTCTTGACACTATGTGAAATTTTGTTGTTGTTGTCTCTGTAATATATCATGTTTTTTCACAGTGTTTTTCATAGTGGAAAATAAAGGTTGGTTCTAAAAATCAAAAAAATCTCTCTCTCTCTCTCTCTCTCTCTCTCTCTCTCTCTCTCTCTCTCTCTCTCTCTCTCTCTCTCTCTCTCTCTCTCTCTGTCTCTCTCTCTGTCTCTCTCTCTCTCTCTCTCTCTCTCTCTCTCTCTCTCTCTCTCTCCTCCTCTCCTCAGAGTCACTAACTTCAGAACGTTCTGCAGTTAGTCAAAGCAGCACCACAGGACTGCTCGAGGTAACTAATTATTCTTTCTTTGTCTGAAATATCTCTAGTATATAGGCACATTTTGAGAAATTACTTAATTAATCAAGTGCTTCTTTTTTCATCTTTGATACATCATTGTCACATCATTTCTTTTTGTAATGTTCATCTGTGAATGCTTATTTCTTTCTCTGAACAGAAGCAAGGAGCAGTTTGAAGAGGAGGGTGAAGTGGACTGCAGAGAAGTACATTGTTTAACTAGAGTAAAGACACAGTCTGTAATCCAAATATGAAGAAAAGGGTCACCACACCACCAAAATGGATAGAATATCACTTACGGCCAAAAAGTTTTAATGCAGTGAGGATTTAAAGATGCATGAATCAATGTTTCTGTATGAAAACTGGAACAAATGAACCCACAGTAAATTTCCACCAACTCTTCAGTTTCTCTCAGCCCTACAGGATGTTTTAGCCACTTTCAGCTCATTGTGTTGTGACACAAAAGGCAGCTGTTAGCAACTTGATGTGGATGTGGAGCTAAAATAGCTAAGCAGCTAAAAAAATAGAGCTTTTACTCTGGAGTTGGTGAAACAGGGTGAAATCTTTGACAACAGGAAGAGATGCTGCTGTTGAGCTGTCTCAGTCTCAGTCTCAGACAAATTGTACAATAACACTTGAAATTAGAGTCTACTGACAAAATTTGCTTCTCTCCAGACACAGGCTGCAGAATATTTGGGCACTGCTGAGGTCGCAGACACACATATCGATCAGGCTGCAGAGCATATGCAGCTCAAACAGAGTTAATGTAGAGCCTCCACACCATCAACTATATTCAATCTTTAATGGCAGTGTTTCAGTCCACAGTGAATCTTGGCCACATAAAAACTTTGCAGTATCCATAAAAGTATGTTTACTCATGACAATACAAAATAATTCAAAATGACAATACACATTTGACAACCTGGAACAATCAAATATTTTACAGTTTGTGTCAGAAAAATACAACTAGTTTTATATTTTTAGATAATACAGGTATGTTGTGGGAACAGTTTTAATTTCATTTTAATAGTTTAATTTGTTCTACTTTTGGCTTGATTGAACAGCACTTTTATACACTATTTTAACTGTGTACTTCTACTTTGTTGTCCTTGAAGTTGATCTTATTCCTGGTTATTATTTCTGGTTATTTTTATATTGTTAATATAAAAATATATATTGTTATTGGCAAGTAACAGTTTGTGCTCTCAGCTTGAATAGTGCGATACAGGTAAACTTATTATGTTATTATTATATTCACTCCTTTCATTGTGATTCAGATTTTCATATCATGCCACTTTTCCACACATATGGACATGTCAGATTAAGTTACACAAGTCCAGTTGTGTAAATACTCTGCTTATATGTTTTGAAACTGGTGGTGGGTGGTGTTTTTTTGGTGTTTAATATGTATTTTTACATGTATTGAGCTCTTGTGTAAAATGTGTGGGATGCTTCTGCTCAGGTTTTTTAATTAATGCATAAAACGATTCTGAATATTGAATAATTTCCTGTGTTTTGCTGGATTGGATTTTACTGATTGAATGCATATTATGTTGTATTTTAAAGGTCAATAAAGTTTTCAATATAATCCAACGTTTGCTGCCTTTAAATGCTGATGTCTGCCTACTCATCTGTGACTGTACAGTAATATGAATATAGTCAGATGTTTAACTATTCACATAGAGACTAAATGAATTGACTCCAAGTGTGCAAATGTTAAAAAATTAAAAAGAACAGGAAGGACAAAATCAGGTGAGTGAACTTGTGGCACTCAACAGACAATTATAATAGAAATGTATCTTTTTAGTTGACATGAAAATTGTGATGATTTTATTTGTTTGTGTCCTTTTCATCTCTCAGTACTTGTGTTTCTCAGGTGTCTGGTTTGTAAAATGATAATCAAAGGACACAATGATGACCAAGTTCATCAAAACAAAGAATGAATTTGTCTCAATACATTTAATTTTTACATTTTGTTGTGTTTTCCTGCAGCCGCTGTTGGACTTTTATTTAATTATTTATTTGTCTTTTTTTTAAGACTTTTCCCCCCTGGTGGTTGTGTGAGCTGCATTTTTCATCAACAATCAGTGAAAGTGTGTCTGACTGTGTGCATACAGTGGTGGAAGTGGAGTTTGTGATTTCCTTTCATTAATCTGCAGAGCCTGAATGTTCCTCTGCTGACTTGTTTGTTAATCTGGCCACAATATTAAGTGCTGTTGTACTGGAAGGCATTATATTGAATATATACATATTTTCTGTCAGATTTCTCTGAAATACATACTTTTATTTTTACTCAGTTGTAGTATACTTTTACTTGAGTATAAAATCTGCCACGCAAACATCTTCTTCATGAAGTAAAACATGCTGTATATACCATGTTTTACTGAAATGTCAATGAGAAACAAATGTTTTGATTGTGGTACTAAACATTTCTCAACATGTCCCTATTCTTCATTAGGTTCCCTGGTTTTTATATGTATTTGTGACATATTTATATTTATTTATCTGCCAGCTAATGTAAATTTCCTAGATCCCATCATGTGAAATGTGACCTACTTCAGGGAGTTTCTGTTCATGATAAAATGAGCAAAATAATGAAAACAGGCCCTGCACTGTGTGAGTATGACTGATGAAGCTGATTGGTGTTAAAGTTAGTCAGTGATGATAAAATATTTAAACTACAGCTGCAGCCACGTTTGTAAGTGAACAATCTGATTTAAAATGAACACGGAGGAGGTACGACTGTGTGTTTCAGCTCTGTCTTGGTGTGAAGTTCGACGCCGTCAGCAGACTGAGCGAAGCAGTGATCATAGCTGGTTATGAAGGTGAGGAAGAACACATGTAGTTTATCAGTCCTGCTGTTCTCGTCTGCCTGTGTGCTTCTGTTGTCAGATCCTGGTTTTAAAGGTTTATAGCAGTTTCAGACCAAAGCTTGTGCCTCACCATGAGATCATCATGTGACCCCGACAAGGTCCTGCAACCTGTTTAAATGTGTGTTTTTTCCAATCTAAAGTCATTGAAAAACTTTTTTAAAGAGGAAACGCCATTCCAAACTTTATCAGGGGTTACTTTGTTGTTTGGTTGTTTGGTTTGTCATTAACCCTCCTGTTATGCTGTGGGTCAAATGAACTTGTTTTTAAAAGTCTCCAACAAATCTAGGAAACATATCTTGAATTTTTTTTTTCAGTGTGAAATTTCTTGCTGCTGCTGGCCTTAATTGATGTTGATCGTTATTGTTGATCGTTATCATTGTTCAATGCAAATCCTTATAAATATACTTAAATATACTTATTTTGACTTGATTTAAAGTGATTCTGCACAGAAGAAATGTATTTAAAAAGTTTAAAAATGTAAAACAAAACAAAAAATGTCATGTAAATTTAATGTGTTTTATAACTAGGTTTTTCGAATATACGTTAAAAAATTGGTTGACCATGTATTTTTATGACAACACAGTGTATTATGGCACCACGATCTAAGAGAGGTTAAACATGCACCAGGAACATTATTGCTGTCCCGACAAATGAACAGAACAGGAGGGTTAAATTGTTGGTGGTTTGGCTTCGAACTTCACAAACTGATTATCACCCTTAAGAAGTGTTCAGAAAACTGCAATTTCATTTTGGGTAATAATAATTATATTCCTTATTTTACAACACTGACTGCAGGAGAACTGTATTTGCTAAATATTACTTTCAGCTTCTTTATTCAAAGCTTTATGAAATTTCTCTTTTTGCCAGAAATGTTTTGGATGCTGAGTCAAAATTTTAGGAGCATCAGTTGTATTTTAACATATTAAATCCACAAACCCTCTGACACAACACTGAACAGCATCAGTGGAGTTCACCTTTAACCTTTCACTCAGTTTTCCTGGATGCTGGAGTGTCTCTGTGTACTGACCCGTCATGTGCAGCAGTTATAAACTCTGTCATGGTGTGGAAATGATCTTCAACCTGAGCAGCTGTTTGAGTGTTTGCAAGAAGTTTTAATTTGCAAGAAGGGTTTTTTTGTGTGTGTTTGTGTAAGTTTTTATGTGCTGACCTTCAAAATGACACAGATTTTGAGTGTAAATAAAATAATTGTGCTGTCTGAAATTTGAATTTCTTTCAACTCACTTTTTTTGTTTTTGTTTTTATGGCTCCAGTTTATTTCTCACTTTTCTTTGAGATGTTGCATCAATATAATTTGTGTTTGTGTGTGTTGGCGGGATTATTGATTACAGAGTGTAACATCCCCCATTTTTACTACAATTTATACAGATTAGGATTTTATGAATGAATAAAGTACTTTTGAAAACCCAGTTTAAGAGTTATTTGTTAATTTGTTGTTTTTTGGAGGTTCAGAGTTGTTTCATAAAACAAAAGCATTTTTCAAGAAAACTGTATTAAATGTTTTTTTTGTTTTGTTTTTAGGTTTCAGGGAGCAGAGAGGCTGTTTGTTGACACTAAATATATTGTTAATGGATTTATTTTATTGTATTGTTATTCATTTGATGGACACCTATGATCAGAGATTATCATGGTGTTTTGGAAAATTGACACCAACAGGGTGTCAGGTGACATGAAGGCCCATGAGGTCAAAGGCAGGTATATAAATAATCCACAGGGGGCGCTGTCTCACTGTTTACCTCTGTATAAAGGTAAACTCAGTGATAAACTCTGGTATCGATCATCAGTGAACATGAAGGCCTTCGTCAACCAGAGTTCAACAATAACAATATAAATACTACACTGTTTAGATAAAAGGAGGTGAAACATAATGTTTTATTTTGTGTAATAATGATAAATAAAACTGACAATAAATAACATAAAACATTACACATTAAGTGCACATAAATACAACATCCCCTCCTTGAACCGCCACCTACCTGCCACCTGGTGGAGGGTGTTTGTGTGCCCGAATGATCCTAGGAGCTATGTTGTCAGGGGCATTACGCCCCTGGTATTCCCATGGCACACTAATTCACCGGATCATAGTAAAACAACAAGGACCGTTACGTCTGCCCGGACATACCAGGCCTGGGGGATTTGGGCTCGCAGGCGAGCGCCTATATAAACCCTTTAAACACATCACCCCGGGGACCCGGAGGCTTTCATGTTACACTCTCACACGTTTGCTTGTAACAGAACTTGCCATGTGGGCAATCCCCAATATATGGTGCCCGAGACCATAAAAGTGAAGCTGGTTTGAACTCTTTCTCAGCTGAACTCTCACTGCTGGTTTACAATTTTTAGAGTACATTTTCTATTTTCTTCCATCTGGAGACATCGACATTACAGAGGCAGTGTCTGGGGTCCCTGTGTTCTCCCGCTCCTGGACACTGGTCTCCCTTTGGGTAGTCGGTGAGGCTGTGTGTGTGTGTTTGTCTCCTGGCAGAGGCCCTGTCTGTCTTTGTCTGTCAGGGAGGTATCACTGAGGGAGATGGTCATCTCTGGAGCTGCTGAGTGTCCTCTGTACTTGTGGCAGGAGATGCCCTCAGGGGAAAAGGTTACTCAGTCTTGGGGACGGGACTGGAGGAGTTCTGGGCCATTCCACCTGCCTGCACACCTGGTCTCATCACCTGGACATGCTGCTGATCTCCAATCAAGCTGGTACATTAGTTCACCTACAGCCTCTGTCCAGATCTTGCAGGATGGAGACAGCAGGGCAGGGAGCTGTATAAGACCTGTACTGGGAGACCATTGGGTAGTGGTTCAGCCCTCCACTCTTTGCCTGATCATCTGTTATCATCCTGCCTCCCTGTGTGTTGTTCTCTCATCTTTATGCCAAGACTAACCTCTGACCTCCTCACCTTCCTCACAGGTAGAAGGAGGAGGAGTTGGTCTCCTGGTTCACCCTGTCCTGCCTGCCTCTGCTGGGGTCTCATCCTTGTCATCAAGATCATGAGATGGATGGATCTCCCCTGGCTCCTGGACTCACGACCATTGCTGGTTTGAACTCTTTCTCAGCCTTGCTGGTTTACTGCTCACCCTGTGGCCCTGTGTTCTCCCGCTCTCTCCCTTGTGTGTGTGTTTGTCTGTGTCTGATATCACTGGGATGGGAGATGAGGAGGTTACTCCGGTTCACCTGCCTGCTGGCCCTACCTGGTCTCATCAAGCACACCTGCTGCTGATCTCCAATCAAGAAAGCCTCCTGCAGCCTGCCTGAGACAAGCCCAGGACAGAAATCGACCGGTCAGCTAATTTTCTCTCTGATCACAATAAAGACTCTTACTTACTCTACAACCTCTGCCCTGGAAGATTCAGGGAGGAAGTGTCTCCCTGTGTCTGCATTTTGGGGTCCAGTGCCATGGTTCCAGTCAGTAAACCTTAACACAGAAAGCTAACCAGGATTTCTAGCTAACCTAGTTACAATGAACCCTTTGCTAAACTCATGTACTGGTTCAGACTGTTACACACTCCAAATCAAGACTCAGAAAACTGGGTGGTTGTGGACTCTCGGGGTTCCTGTGCAGTGAACTGGAAAATCTCAGTCCGGGGCCATGGTAGACTGAGCAGACTCCATTGGATTCTTGCCTGTAGTTTTTCTTACATTACAGTGGCTCAACAGGTCTGTAATGCTCGCACATGAACTGGGTTTACCCACCCCTGGATTGTGTTGGGTACTGTCTATGCTAGTCCCTCTGTCTGGTCCCAAACAGACCCGGACACCCTGCCTCTGCAGGTATAAGCATCAGCCCTGTGCTTCTGGGCATCCTGCTCTCTCTCATCTCCAAAACAGAGTGTCTATATCACTAAAGCTCCGGTTCACACTAAAGCCTGCACACCTGTTTCACACACCTGCTGTACTGATCTCCAATCAGCCACCTGCCTCTGAGTGCTATAAGACTGGCAGTTCACCAGAGACTCTTCGCCTGATCATCTGTTACATCCTGGTCTCCCTGTGTGTTGCTTTCTCACCCTCTTTAACATTAACGCCTCGCTCATGCTGCAGCTTGTTTATTTCTGAGCTGTGCTGAAAGCTATAGTCTCCTTAGTGGAGCCACAGTGGGACCAGAGCACCATCTGCTGACATAAAAGCATATTACATTAAAAGACTGTATGAAGAATAGGTTAGAATAGTTCAATAATTGTCTCTTTGGGTGTCTGTTTAAATAAAAACTTAACATTTAGCATTTCCAACCTACTACATTAGCAGATGGGACAAAATTAAACATGAAAGTAAACATCAAATAAAATTTTCACAAAGCAGGTGGTTTCTGTCATTTTAGGTCGTTCTTATTACGCTGATGTTCAAGTGTTCATTTTTCTGATGACTTTAGTTTTAATAAGCTATTTGATGCTATAAAAAGGGACTGTAGCATCATGACTGACAGCTGTTCAATCACAGGGAAGTAGTTGTGGAGGCACCTGCAGAACTGTTTACCAGTAATTGAACGTGTAGAGTAGAAATGTAAGACAGGACACGTAACTTTAACTTTAGCATGTGATTCTTAGTGAACACTTAGTAATTTATTGATTACTGATCGAGTGTGGCAGGTCCATGGCTTCTTTCTTGATCAGACTAAAAATCAGAATATCTCAGCAAGTTATCCAGCATTATGAAAGTGCAGTAATAAGTCACATGAAAGCTTCTGTTAGATAAGATTAAACTCTTTGTGACTTTACAACATATCATTATTTACAACAATTATTCATCAAAAACCTTTTGATAACTCTGTCAGTGTCACATGATCTGACCAGTGATCCTGGTAAAGGAAGTTACATTAGTTTAATATTGAATATTGAAGTCCTAAAAGAGTGATAATTCACAAATTTGGAAAGGAAAACAAACTGACAAGAAAGCCAAACAATGAGACAATTTATAATAATAATAATTATGAATAATAATAAAAAAAGACTCACCTTTATCATCTCTAATCCCAGTCTTACCCAAGTTTGTTCTGATCTCTGCTTTGTCAACTTTAGTGATGATGTCATCCTTAACTCCACACACGTCCTCATCACTCATCAGAAAGCTGATGGATTCAGTCTGAACTGAGTCAAGTTCAAAGTGAAACTAAACTAGAGGCGTGTTGAGCCTCACAGAAACAAAGTTGTTCAAGGTAAAGATTGAAACTGTGATCTTACCTGAGGATGAAACGTGACAGAAGAGAAGCAGCAGAAGTAACATTGTGTTTGGATGAAGACATGCGGGCTGCTTGCTTTTTCCTCTGAGGGAGGTGGGAGTGTCTGCACCCTTTTGACGTCTTGTCCCTGGACAAATATGGTCCAGATGGGACGGCACGCAGGCCACATGGTGACGCTGTTTCCACGTGGATGGTCCAGTCAGAGCCTCTCTTCCAAAGCAGCACATGTTGATCATATTCATGCTGAGAAAAGTCTCATGCTGAAGACGAGAGGACGTGACAGACGCGTCGGTGCGTCACTTTGATCATTTGGTGAAGTTTTTGATCAAACACGCCACAGCTGGAGTTCAAACTTTCACCTGGAACATTTCCACCATGCATGGACCTTTTTTTGATTCAACTTCATACTGTTTAAAGTGAATAATGTTTAAAGTTAATAATGTTTAAAGTTAATGTTAAAAATTAATAATGTTTAAAGTTAATGTTAAAAATTAATAATGTTTAAAGTTAATATTTAAAGTTAAAACTGTTTAAAAATAATGTTCAAAGTGATTAATGTTTAAAATTTATGTTTAAAGTGAATAATGTTTAAAGTTAATGTTAAAAATTAATAATGTTTAAGGTGAATTATGTTTATCCTTGTGACTTTTTGCACATCCACTGAAAACAATCTGTTCAGTTCTTTCATTTTTCCATTTAAATAACAGTCATATTTCACATATTGTCTTTATCTTTGTGTATTTCTTGACATTACTGTCTATTTTTTATTATTTTCTATTCTATATTTAATGTATGCTTCTGACTTGCAGTACTTGTTTTCACTCTCTTATATTTTTCTACTTACTGTCTTTATATTCTTGCAGCGACATACCAAGACTAATTCCTTGTATGTGAAAACCTTCTTGGTAATAAACCTGATTCTTATTTGAATTTGTCTAACCTGCTGGAGGAAGCCATGCAGCACGTCCACAAACACCAATACTGCATCAAATACTACATTATGAACAGTGGATCCTGTAGACATGTTAGAGCAGTACATGTTGGATTATAAGCACATGACCTGCATAAAAATGAAGATGTATGCAATGAATTAGATACAGTTATACAAGAAAAATGTTGGGGGCTGATCAACAACACAAAACAGTTAACAATCAGAAATATCCAAAATATTAAACACCTTTCGGAAGTTTACCTTTCACACATGAAATACCCACTTTTTGGTCCAATAGTGAGGATACTTGTTTTTGTTCATTAATATAAGATATTAATTGAGTTCCAGGTCCAGAGGATAATTAAGCTTTATGCATTAATGGAGATGACAGAGTTGTTACATGGTTGTTTACTGTGTGTATATCAGGATTATCTTTTGTTATTTTATGTTGTTAAATCATTTCAGAGTGTACAGCATATTAAGCTGTTAATCTGGACATAAAGGATGTATAAAGCTGCTGAATGCACACTGTGTACATAAACTTAAACAGACCTGTTAGGCCCCAATTTTGTTTTAAGTCATTTAAAATTGGGTGCTACCACTTCACTGCAAGAGAAAAAACAATTAAACTCTTAACCTTGTACAAAATAACATCGATCTATAGTGACATTATCAACATCTGCATTTTTGTAGGTTACTGGTAATTTATTGAGAAAAAATGAGCTTATATACAATATCATACTTGACATATTAATTTGATGTTGTGTGTTTGTCTAAGTTCCCTCTAGATAATAATAAAGAGGGAGTAATAAAGCACAAATGGCAACCTGTTTAATTTTGATTATTTTGGGTGAAAAAGAAGGAATTTGCTCTTCTGCAAGCTGCTGAGAACTGAAAGAAGACCAGAGTGTCCAGAAAACATCCAACAAAGTTCAACACATTAAGTTTAAAATCTTATATTAGTGTTTATTATTATTACATTTGAGTTCAAGTTGTGACACTCACAGCAGAACAAACACCACAGAGATGAATGTATTTTAGATTTTAAGTCTATTTTATCATGATGATTCTAGAAGAAAATAGAAAGTATGTGAGGTTATTAATCACATACATTCTCACATGTTTGTGACTGCTTGTTCAGATTCCAACAAAACCATCACCACACTTTAAAAGAAGTTTAACTGTTTTTTACCTGTGAATTTTGCAGAGTAACCAGGATGTGACCAAGTTTTCCACCACAGAGGACATTTCATTCAGCCCTACTTTATTGGGGAGGTGACAGAAACTTTACAGCTGCATATCTGAAAACCTCAGCAAATAAGACCCAAACTAAAGACATGTCTAGAGAACTAGAGGTACATGGGTGAGTATAGTGAACTGACTGTTTGAGCACCAAAACCTAAAATACAGAAAGGATAACCACACAATGAAAAACAAACAAACAAACAAACAAACAAACAAATAATAAATAAATAAATACACATTTCTATTCCACATACTGTACAAAATCAATCACTCAATTGAGTGTGCAGTTTTTTAAGTGTCTGTGCCTCACACACCTTTCTGTTAATCACCTCATTTAACTTAAAGGGCCTGAAAACATGTATGAAGATTTTATTTTTTTTTAGTTTGATTGTCGCTGTTTTTAGTCATGACTATTTAATGTTATCGAGAAATACTCACTACTGTGATAAACTACTCCACAGCTTTTACTGCTTTGCCGTCACCATTTGAAGTCATTCACTGTGCAGAATGAGTTTGAAAATCAGGTTTCTGGATTCAGTCTCTCAGAGAGCTCAGAGCTGTTGTCAGGAGCTGTAAGACAAAACACACTGTTAGTCTGCTTATCCATAGATCCACAGTCATGGCTTATCTATATTTAGCCAGTTCTCTCTTGTTGAGGAAAGGTTATCACTTTTATTACTCCCATCTAATTCCACATCATGTCAAACAGTCACTGTTTCTGCTGTTTCTTTCTGCAGAGAAGAAATCACTTGTGGAAAATAATTTACTGGCTTCAGATCAACTGACTCTTGTGTTCATAAGCTTTTACTGGTGATGCCCTGAGGATGAAATTGATCTTTCTATTACAACAGTCCATGTCTGTACTCTGTGTCTTTAACTATTTTCCAGCAACACACACACTGATATAAGAGCATGTCAGATCAGATAAAACAGAATAAAAACTTCTACTCACCATGTGGAGGGCTTTTGGCTGAAACAAGAAGAGAAGACAAATCATTTTCTGTGTCACAGTTGTGAATGGTAGAATATAAATTTCACCTTCTTCCACTGAATCTGATCCCCTCTCTTACTCACTCTCTTTCTCATGTTGAATAAATATCTTTTACCCTTCTACCTTTTGCCTTTTACATTTCTCTGTCATCATCATGATTAAAGTCATTTCTGTTAGTTGCCATTCATAATAGGAATTGAGACTTGCTTCTTTTTTAAGAAGCTGGGTAAAAACATCACCTTAAAACACTAACAAAAAAAATCTGAGAACTCTAAAAACAAATAGGGCCTTACTTAATAAATTGGAGCGTTTCTTAAAAAGGATGAATCCAGCAGCAGCCATGAGGACGACAGCAAGAACAGCCACTGCAGCAATGATGGGAATGATCATGTTGGAGGGCTTCTCTGTTGAACAAAACACAACAAAAAATGATGACCATATAGACAGAGCAGGTTAGAAAAGAAGTACATCCATCCATCTATTTATTAAACCTACTGTGATCCACATCCATCTAGGTATGAACTATTTGCATGTTGGTTTGTCCTGTGACGGGTTGCAGTCATTGGTTTAAAATCAAAACTAAATGAAAAAATGTCAAATTCCAAACTGAGCTGGATGACAAAAGCTAAACCAACATAAAAGAACACTTTTGCTGAGAGCTCAACTTTGGTGAGTGGCTTTGACAAACAAATTTGCACCTGTTGACCAATTGCAAACCATCTTGATAGTGCTGACCTTCAGAGGGAACAGAGAGCAGGAGAGAAAATGGAGGAAGCTGTCATATTAGTTGTAAACTGCTCTATGAAACCAACATGGTTTGCAGTCAGTTGGAACACAGGAGACGATGGTAAAAATATGTCTCTGTAATAAACTGTGATAACTTTACATCTGGTTAGCGACCAAAGTGTGCTAGCATGAACACAGGATACAATCCCATCCAGCACCAAAAAGGTTCAAACATCAAAGATGAACTGCAGGACATCTGTCACACCTGATTCATTCTCACCCCAGTTTGTTCTGATCTCTGCTTTGTCCAGTTTGGTGACGATGTCGTCCTTCACTCCAGAGAGATGAAACACACAGTCGTACCTGCTCCAGTCTTCAGGTGTGACTGATGAAAGCTTCAGGTCAACACTCATCTGGAAGGATCCATCATGGTTGGGGAGGATCTCTCCGTGGTCCACGTCCTCATGAAGCTCCTCTCCATCTTTCCTCCAGATGAGTGTGGCTCTGTCAGGGTAGAAACCTGTAGCGTGGCAGCTGACTGGAGAGGAGGGAGACTTCTGGAGGAGAGACACTGAGGGAAGATCTGCAGAGAGAAGAGAGAGAGAACAACTGATTCTGTTCAGTGTACAGACGATACAAACAAACAGTGCCCATACATCCATCTTGTAAGAACATGTGACAGTACTGCATCAGAGCAACTACATCGTGGTCACACAATCACTACAGTGTCTGTACCTATAGACAGATAAGTGGAACTACAGCACTACATGAAAGAAACTCCATTTCATACATTTTATGAGTTTTAAGGAATATGCCTGATAATGCTATATAAGCTAACTCAGTCAATTAATTTATGCTAACTGCTAACACTGCAGCAGCATCTAGGTAAGTCACATAGGTAAACTCTGTAAACTTACTTAACTCATGATAACTGTGCACAGTCTCAGCTTTGACTGAAGGTAACATCAGGGCATCAGACTGACTGGTTAGAGATAAAATCAGATCTTAATTCTACAGAAAACAGTCTAGACTAAAGTGATATCAACACTCAATTGGAGTGATAATACAAAGGATGTTCAGTCTGAGCAGGATATATGAACATTGTTGTCAGACTTTCATCAAACTACATCAGGTCATGTGACTCTACCTGTTCTCAGCAGAGAGCTCTTGCCAAAGGTCAAATACTTCTTCAGCCACTCAGGGTAAAATCTGAGTGAGGTAATTTTCATTGAAATTTTAGTTCTAGCTTTGTCAGCATCCCATCTCAGTTTGGTGGTCACAGCCTGAGGTTTGGAAGCGATCCATGTCAGTGTCTTCAGGTCCAATGATATGAAGTCTTCTCCATCATAAAACCTGTACTGATTAAAACCATTAACCTCTCCAGTCTCATCGTCCCACTCACAGCCGCAACATCCTCTGTAAAATGTGGACATCTGAGAGAGAGACAGAGACTGTGATTAACAATCATGTACAGATGAAATCTCCAGAGAAAAAAACATCTTAACAATATTGTTCATGCTCAGTGCAGCACACATGAGTGATGAAACTCAATTTCTATTTCAAAGTTTAAAGTTACAATGGTTGCTCCTCTGTAAAGTCCCAGATGACTGTCAGTGGTAGTAAACCAAGTGGTTTGTCTTCTTGTATTCTGCACATCAAACTGTTTTAAACTCAAAGTCACAGCAGAGCTTGGTCTCTCCATGTTTTGGGGTTTAAGATACAGACCATGAACTGCAACGTCCCTGGTTGGAGTCCAGCTGAAGATCTTTGTTTCATCTCTCATCCTCCTCATTTTCTGTCATCTCTTAAACTGGTGTTTTCTAATAAAGGACTAAAATTACCCCCACAAAGTCACACCTGTGTGACACCTGCAGCTTTTGATGCAGTCGCAGGTTTGAGTGACCCACATGACTGACAGTTATCCAGGACATATATAAGAATCAATATAAGAAACAATATAAGAATCTTACAGTTATTTAATTTTCATGTATTTTGCAGCAAAGATCAAACTTTAGATGACAAGTGAGGATTCTTGAAATAACACTGGTACAGACGGATGTTAAACCCCGTCAGTCCAATTATCTGACAGATCAGTGAAGGAACTGAAGGAGGTCTTATGTTCCTGTTTAGATGTATAATTGTGAGAACATTTTCACAGCTGACTGTTGTTTTGAATTCTTTATCTCAGGATGTGAATCAGTTTGTGTTGGACAGGCCCAGTGAACAAGTCTAACCAGCAGCTGATTAATGGTTTGAATGCTGAGTAGCAGCTGGTGGTCGGGCTGCTGTTGGCAAACTGATGTGATGGTGGCGTCCTGATTATTATCTTGAGGATGTGTAGATGATCACTTTATTTTATAACTAAGATGAAGAACAGTTCAGCAGTAAAAAGTCAAATATAACACAGCACATACTGTACCTCCAGTTTGGTTCAAGCTCTGCTTCACACTAGAAATCGTGGATTTGAAGAAGTTTGGCTCCAAATTTCAAAACACTGTTGAGTGTAGAACTCCAACTGCTGAGGATCATTTTCTAAAAATTCTTTCATCCAGTCCTGTTTTGGTTCAAGCATTTTTTTGGTAATGTGTCGCAGTAACCTGACCAGAGTGTCATCAATCATTGTAGCTCCCACAAACTCTGGGAAGTTTGGGAGTCCAGTAGATGCAGTTAAGAAAAACTTCAGGGAGTGTTTGACTGCAGGACAAACAAGGTTTATACATTCAGTAGAAATATACACACATTATCATCACACTCCTCATCAACATGATGTTTGATTCAGTGAAAACTAATAGTTTTATCAAGATGAGAAAGTGAAACTAAACTGTGGGTGTGTCTTTGAGCTACGCAGCAACAAAATACAAAGAGATTAAAATAAAAATTAAACTGTGATCTTACCTGATGATGAAACGTGACAGAAGAGAAGCAACAAAAATAACTTTTTCATCTTGTTTTCATAAAGACGTGTAGAGGATAAAGGACCGAGCTGCTTCAGCTTTTCTGTCTGATGACTTTTGTTGATGAAGAGAAGTCAAAGTGTTTATGCTCTGACTGGAGAAACCTGTTTCACAGGTTATGAAAATTTCACGTGACTGATGTCCAAAGCTTCAAACATCAGAGCTGATCCTTCAGAGTTTCATTCAGATTGACAGATTATAAAGACTGACTGTTTTTAAAGTATTACAGTTAAACTTTGTGCCCAGCACATTTTTGGTATAAGAGGAGAATAATTAAGAAATATTTGATATGTAGTTTTTTTTTGGATGATGTACTTATTTTACTGTAACATGTTGTACAGCAACATCTACATTTAATGTAGAACTTAAACAATTCTTGTTCATCTACAAAGTATATTTTAAAAATATTCCCAAATCCCAAAATAATCCCACATGGACACATTTAACTTTACTGCACTTCTGTAGAGTGCAGAGCAACTTTAGATCTAAAGTTCACTCAGTTACTCACCAATAATTAGCTCCAAATGTATCCTGTATAGAGATGCACTGATCAAAATCACACCTAAAATAATTCTCTTGCAAAGGCACATATGGATGTGCCAACACAAAACTAGAGAAGAGTCAGTCAGGAGGGATCAGGAGAGAAATTAGTTTTATTTTTTAATATCAGCTTTAAATATTTGTCCCGACTAAACCTGCAGCCTAATTATTTGTGAAAGACCTCAGGTACAGAGAGTCTGACGTCCTTTTCAGGCTCAGGTTGATACTGAAGGACCGACACTAATAACCGTGGCTGTATTGGACTGTAGACGTTTCTTTTTCCTCAGCCAGCGTGCACAGGGAACAGAAAGAAAAGAGGAAGAACAGAAAATACTTTTTTGCTTCTGTAAACAATAAATAAAATTGCACGTGTTGTAAAATGAACACTGGTGGAGCCATCTGTTAGATGTGGTTTGTCTCATGAACAGTGTCACATATCCTGGTCGTGGCTCTGATCATCCCCCTGGTGTTTCCTGTGTGTTTTCACTTGTTCCTCTGTCTGTGTCTCTTGGTGTTTCTGAGT
Source organism: Scortum barcoo (assembly GCA_023238725.1). Taxonomy (NCBI): domain Eukaryota; kingdom Metazoa; phylum Chordata; class Actinopteri; order Centrarchiformes; family Terapontidae; genus Scortum; species Scortum barcoo. The sequence continues at coordinate 21,668,440 of CM041548.1, forward strand.
GTTTCTGTGGCCGTGGTCCTCCCTTCATCAGCCCATCTGATCACCTGTCCCCACTTCTCAATCAGTGAACCTTTTTATACCGGCCCCCTTTCCTTTTATTCTTCATCAGTTTGTCTGTTTTTTGTCTCTGTGTGCTTCTGTTTGTGCATCAGCTTTTCTTGTTCATGTGAGTTCTTCATGTTATCTTTCCTGCCTCTCCTGCACCTGCCAGTTGAGCCATTTTGCATTGAAACATTCAACTACTCGATCCTTCCTGCGTCTGTGTCCTGCATTTGTTTCCACGCTGCACCAGCGTAACATTACAATCATGCAACATTATTAATATCACAGTAAAGCTGTTTCACAACCACCTGCTTGCTCATACTCACAGTGATTTTATAAAGACTTTTTTTTTTATAAAGACTGTTATAACCAGGGGGCGGCACAGTGGTGTAGTGGTTAGCACTGTTGCCTCACAGCAAGAGGTTTGTGGTTCAATCCCTGGTTGAGGCCCTTCTGTGTGGAGTTTGCATGTTCTCCCTGTGCCTGTGTGGTTCTCTCTGGGTTCTCCAGCTTTCTCCCACAATCCAAAGACATTCAGGCTAATTGACAACTCTAAATTGCCCCTAGGTGTGAATGTGAGTGTGAATGGTTGTCTGTTAGCCCTGTGACTGACTGGCGTCCAGTCCAGGGTGTACCCTGCCTCTTGCCCAAAGATAGCTGGGACAGGCTCCAGCACCCTGCGACCCTGTGTGTGCTCAGGATAAGCAGGTTTAGAAAATGGATGGATGGATGTTATAACCAGGACTAGTGTTTGTGATTTTAAACCAGATTATCTATTTATTCATTGTAAAAGAGGAATTAATTCCCCACTTTTTCTACATTGTATTAAATAATAGTGATTTACGGTGACTTTATTAACATTTGAATTTTTGTAGGCTATTGATTATTTATAGAGAAAAAAATAGATTGTATGCACTTATGTACTTGACATTAATTTGTTGTCTGTTGTGTGTTGAGTGACCTCTAGATGGCAGTAAGAGAACATAGATGGCAACCTGCCGAATTTTAATTATATAAGGTTAAAAATAAGGAATTTGTTGTTCTGCAAGTTATTTTGGTTATTTGTTTTGGATTCAGATGTACTTAACTTGTTAACTGATTTTTTTGTCTTATTAATTTTTAGCACAGCTAAGGGGTTTTTAATGTAACTGGTGTGAATTATATCTTACATTGTGACTAGTATTTTTATATAAAAGATTTAAGAGATCACGCCTCAAATGATCCACCTAGCACAAATGGACTGTGCCAGATTTTAAATCACAGTTGCATATAAGATACATGAGGTACGCAGTCCAAACATGCCCACTAGCAGGGACCCACATGAATTTCATATAAAGCCATGTAACTGTAGTTTTCGCAAGACAAAAGAGACCAGATTAGAAAATCTATGAGGCTTATTAGACCCAATCTGATTGAGAGCCAAACACACTGCAGTTTAAGAAAACATCACTAGTACCCACTTGCCCACCAAATGCAGATAGAATTACCAGTCTTACTAACTACTTTAGCGGCTGGCATACACACCCACGTAACATTTCACCCTAAGTTCAGTCACGTTTGTTTTTATCTCTTCTATGAATCTTCTACTCCTCCATTACTTTTACTGTATTCAATAAAAAGCTACTCTTTATATGTCTCAATCAGTTGCATGTTTTCATACAAAAGCAGCTTTCCACACAACTTTATCGCATCTGAATACTTAATGACTGTGTGTTATACATTCTTATGTTGTCTTTATTTGGGTATATACAATGGTCATTTATATTTTAAAGGGCTATAAATCGAGTTCTTTCCCAACAACGAAACTGTGGCAAATAACAATGTTGCATGGCTAGCAACTCTGAAAAAAACACTAACCATAGTGGATGGTGAGCAAAAAAAGTTAATGTTATTCATGATGTTATTATAAAACCATAAAATATTATTAAGAGTTGATCAAGAAGACTAATTTAGCATTCTTAGAAACACACATAACAATAAATATAAAATACAGTAAAGTTGTATGAAAATAAAAAGCAGAACAGACTGAGAATATTAATTATGAAGGTGTACAGTGAAATAAAAGTGTGACATTTATCAGTTTTATATTAAGCACATACAAATTACTCTCACTTTTGTTGCAGGAGACCATCTTTCAGTGTCTTTGAGTTATGTAAAGCTTATAATGTGTCACATCTGTCATATGAGACAATAGGGTTGCCACCTGTCCCGTAAAATACGGAATTGTCCTTTATTTGGCAATTCAAACCTGCGCCTTTTAAAAATGTCCACTACACCCGATACTCCACGTCCTCAAAAGCGAAAACGCTTGAAAAAATACAGACGTGAGTGGGAAGAGGCTCATCCTTGGTTGGACAGTGTCAGTGGAGATGAGTATAAGGCAAACTGTAAAATGTTTTCGGTGGCACACGGTGGGCTGTCTGACATCAGACACACACCCGGATCTATCATATGGGCAATCTGGGCAGGTGCCCAGGGGCCCCTGAGCACACAAGGGCCCTCAGCCATGAGGAAAAAAAAGTAATTATCCAATCAAATGAATGAAATAAAAGTGAATGAAAGTAAAGTCAAGGTTAAAAACAGTGGGATTCATTTGGTGAGAGTGAAATTACATTTTATTTTGTAAATGCAAGCTATTGCAATTGGCTCACCCTCCACACCGCCCTCTCCCACCTGGACCAGAGGGACACATGTGAGAAAACCTGTTTATTGACTACAGGTTCAGCATTCAGCACCATCGTGCCCTCCAAGCTCGTCACCAAGCTCAGAGACCTCGGGCTCAACAGCGCCCTCTGTGACTGGATCCTGAACTTCCTGACGGGCAGACCCCAGGCTGTGTGGATGGGCAGCACCACATCCTCCACCCTGACTCTGAACACCGGCGCCCCCCAGGGCTGTGTGCTCAGCCCTCTGCTGTACTCCCTGTTCACACATGACTGCGTGGCCTCCAACACCATCATCAGATTTACTGATGACATGACCATCGGCCTGATCACTGGCGACGATCAGACAGCCAACACAGAGGTCAGAGGTCAGAGCCCTGACATCTTGGTGCCAGGACAACAACCTCCATCTCAACATCAGCAAAACAAAGGAGCTGATCGGTGGACTTCAGGAAGGAGGCAGAGAGAGGAACACGCCCCCCTCTCCATCAACGGGACTACTGGTGGAGAGAGTCAGCAGCTTCAGGTTCATCAGGGTTCACATCAGACCTGACCAGGACTCACCACACTGACTTCATCACAAAGTCAAACTTCAACAGGACACAAATACTCAAACTCAGGCGACTTCACTCACCTGTAAAGTGTCTAAAAGTTACTTCTCATCCAAACATGAAGATGTTGGTGCTGTTGTCTCTCTTGTGTCATGCTGCATTTCCAGGTAAGATCTCATTTAGGATATTTTGAAGTATATACATGTCATTCACAGTTTGCCTCATTTATGTCTGATGTGTACGAGTCTCCTGACCAACATTAGCACATTATTCTTATCTTGACCTGACTTACCCAAAGTGATGTCTTCATACAATATGATGTTACCTGGCTCAGGTGTGATCCAGAGCGAGTTCCTGTTCTTGTAAATGCTGAAATGTCAGGACAGAGTAGGTTTTGTTTTAAGGGACATTTTTAAGATTTTTGGCAGATGACCAGTTTTCAATGTGTGTAGTTCTGTGTACTCACTCGCATTGTTTTCACTGTCACACCCACACATGCACAATTTGACTCTGCAAGTACAAATATTCACTTTGTTTATATAACCTGGCAAATAAGAGACTTGTATCATGTGACATGCTCTCAGATTTTCTTTTACCTTTTTTAAAACTTACTCCTGATATTTAAAATGTAGATATGATAAATGTAAACTTTGTGCCATGACCACAACACCAGTCTGTTCATGTGGAGAAATGTGAGGAGGCAAAGATGATGCGGGAGGGTGAATTGAGGATGAGGGATGAGGAATAAAGGATGAGGAGATGAGGGAAAGACCTGATGTCATTGATGGACAGAGAAGAAAGCCACACAAAGAGTAAAATGTTCAGGTTTTATTGTCTTTTATAAACATAATACACAGCATTGCACTGACATGTGCAAATATGAAATAAAACAATAGTATTCAACTTAATTCTAACATGAAATATTAGTCAGCTAATAGGCTGCATGTAGGATGATTTGCTAGCAGGTGGTGCTAAAAGTTTGGGACACTTCTTTATTCCTATCAGCTCACAGATCTGCGGTCCCAAAATGTGAGGTCAGCAGATGAATCCTCGTCCTTCTGTGGGCCTCTGTGACCGATGGTGACCCATAACACACTTTGCAGAGACACTTTTTCTCTTGTCTTTGTTGTTCTGGGCAGACTAAAAAAGACACCATCCTCAACACTCTTAATATATGGAATAATACTTTTACTACTATCCCATCCAACTCTGCAGCTGTTACGCACTTTTTAGCCTCTTAACCAGCTGTTTTTGTTTTAACGCTACATTTTGTGTTTCAGTCTGTCTGTCTGCTTTTCAGTAAACTTGTTAGTATATGCTCACTTCTTCTTATGGAGTCAGAGGCGTCCCAGAGTTCGTGGCTGTTGCAGTGGTTGATGGTGTTCAGATGGGTTACTGTGACAGCAGCAGACAAAAACCAGTCACCAAAAAGGACTGGATGGAAAAATGAATCAAAGAGAATCCTCAGCACTTACAGTGGTACACCGGAAAGTGTTTGGTTAACCAACAAACCTTCAAAGATGCCACGGAGAGTTTGATGAAGCGTTTCAACCAAACTGGAGGTATGTTCATTCTTTACTGCTAAAATGTTTCATCACTAATCAGATTTCTGCCAGTGAATAACCAAACCCATAAAACAAACAGTGAGAATGTGAGCACCTCTTTGTCTAAACTGGGTTTTTAACTCATTTATGACACATTTGTCTGAACAGTAATGACTGACAGCCTGCTAACTGCCTGAATGTTCACACAAATTTAAGAAGGTTCAGACACAACAACATCCAGAACTGAGGTGTTACCACTGGAGTTTCAGCAATGTGAATGAAAGTGTGACTCTTCTCACGTCATCTCTGCCGTCCCAAATCTGCCACCAGCCAAAAACCAACCAGCCGATCTTCCTCTGATTCTGACCTCGTACACCAAACTGCAGGACGTTTCTCCACACAGCTCTGTCCTGTCCGAAGCCTCCCCTCCTCTCTGATGGACCACAGTGAGGGTGTTTTGTCTCACCACCTCCTCCCTCACAGGTGCAGACCTCACCTGTACAGACAGGTTGTCTTTCAACAGTTTGGTTGCATCTGTGGGGTCCTGGTGGAGAAATCCAAGTGGTCCTTTACAGAGAGTGACAATCACTCTCCCAGGGAAAAACACTTTTTGTGCATTTTACCTGTTATAAAGGAAATGATAGAGTATATTAGTATGTTGTAGACAGACGTTGTTTGTGTAACAGATGTTGATGTGAAGGTGAAGCCTCTACAGACACTGTTCTAGTTTAAATCTGCATTATATCTATTATTTTTACACAACATGGCTTAAACAACACAAGCGTTTCATATAACATTTCTGTGATCTTTAACAGTGAATATAAAACCGACACGATGCTCAGTGTGAACGGGACAAACCAACACAACGTTCATTCACGGTTTACTTAGTCCTTCAAGTCAATAAAACTTGCCTTTGAACTTTATGGACGTTGACATAGCGGAGCTCAGTGTCCGAGCTGCGGCTGAGCTGGAAGCAGCAGCGAAAAGGCGCTGACTAGCGTCAGTAAATATATTATATCCATAGTGTTTCAGCCCTACCACAGAGAATGAATGGAAAACGGTTTAGGGCCTTTTTTTAAATAAAGTTTTGGCACCCCTTGGTGGTGCAAATGGTGTGACGTGTATTTGAATAAATGCACAGGATATACTGTATGTTTCCAGGTTAAAGGGTAAGATGTATAAACAGTTACTGATTTATCCTGTATTTTTTTTTGTAATATATAACATCACAGCCCAATAATAATATGAACAACTTTTTTCTATCTCTCCAGATCTTCCCTCAGTGACATGGATATTTCCTTTGTAGTCACTGTTATCACAGAGAATAAATACATGTGACTCCAACCTGTATGAGTTTTATTAGACAATAACATTTTCATTCTGATCAAAGGTTGTGTGATTTCAATGCGTTTTTTCCCTTTGAACCCATCAATAGAAATGTTTAACTCACACTGAAGTGAGTCTTGTTCCTCCACCATGTGTTTGTTTTAGGTAAATGTAAAACTTTTATGATGTTCTTTATTCATTTAATTAATCATCATTGAATTCTGTGAATTCAAAACAGTGTCCAGCCAACTATGTTATCTGTGTTAAATATAACATTAATATCTAAATTAACTAAAATGCTTTTTTTCTAAAAAAATGTATTTAATTATAATAATATACTGTATATATAATGGTATCAGCAGATATCCAACTTCAGGTATTGGAATCTGAACTGCAAAAATATGGATCAGTGCATCTCTATACAGGACACATGTGGACAATGTGTAATTAATCGTGACTGAGTGAGCTTCAGGGTTACAGTCGCTCTTTTATTCTCCATCAGAACAGAAAGCAGAAGTGCAGTAAAGTTAAATGTGTCAACTAAATGTGTATAAATGTGGCAACATGTTACAGTAATATAAGTGCATTGTGCAAAAAACTACATATCAAATATTTTTATATATTTTTCTAATTGTTCTCTAATATCCCATTAATGTGCTGAACACAACTTTTCACTGTGAAACTATCAACATTTTCAGTCTGACTGAAACTCTGAAACACCAGCTGAGAGTTAAAGGTTTGAACGTCATGTGACATCTTTATTCCTCACCTGTAAAACAGATTTCTCCAGTCAGGACAGAAACACTTTCTCTTCTCCTCATCAAAACGGAGTCACACCTGCGCTCTCAGGAAACAACTGAAGCAGCTCGGTCCTTTATCCTCTACACGTCTTTATGAAAACAAGATGAAAAAGTTATTTTTGTTGCTTCTCTTCTGTCATGTTTCATCATCAGGTAAGATCACAGTTTAATTTTTATTTTAATCTCTTTGTATTTTGTTGCTTTGTGGCTCAAGGACACACCCACAGTTTAGTTTCACTTTCTCATCTTGATAAAACTATTAGTTTTCACTGAATCAAACATCATGTTGATGAGGAGTGTGATGATAATGTGTGTATATTTCTACTGAATGTATAAACCTTGTTTGTCCTGCAGTCAAACACTCCCTGAAGTTTTTCTTAACTGCGATCTACTGGACTCCCAAACTTCCCAGAGTTTGTGGGAGCTGGAATGATTGATGAAAATCTGGTGGGTTACTGCGACAGCAACAGAAAGATGGTAGAAATAAAAAACGACTGGGTGACAAGAAGGATTAAAAAGTGATCCTCAGCAGTTGGAGTTCTACAATCAACACTGCTTTGAATTTGGGCCAAACTTCTTCAAAGCAACGATTTCTAGTTTGAAGCAGCGCTTCAACCAAACTGGAGGTACAGTATGTGTGTATATATATATATATATATATATATATATATATATATATATATATATATATATGTATATATATATATATATATATATATATATAGTGTGTGTGTGTCTCTGCTCCCTGTGTTTTCCCCCTTTCTCTCCCCTGTGTGTCTCCTCTGCGCTGAGGAAGACGAGGAGGTTATCCCCGGTCAACAATCATCTCACCTGGTCTCACCTGCACACCTGCTTCCGATGAGCTATCAAGCCACCTACTCCTCTGCAGTTTAAAGACTGGCTCATTTATCCATTTTCTGCCAGACCATGTGTTATAATTGCTCGACACCTGTACGCTGCATTCCTGCCAATCTGCATCACGTTGCCTTCCTCCTGGCCTCATCGCTTCCCCTCAGCCCAGCCTGCCCTGCATCAGGTCCGTCTGCTTCACACCAGCCCTGTCCACCACACCCCAGGTCCTCTCCGTCACACATCTGGCAACCAAGACCAAGTTACCTCTTACAATTCTCTCTATGTGACTGATCGATTCTTGTGTCTGTTTTCTGGGGTCCTTAACACTCTGTCTGAACCATTATAGAACGGTCTGGCCAACATGGACCCCGCAGACTGAGTCTGGACCAGTACCAGTTCGTCATGCCATAACCCATCCTGCTTGGACAGCATGACAGCAGCATCAGGGCGCTGTTTGAGGCTAACCAGGCTCTCGGCCATCAGGTTTCTAAACTAACCTCACACCCCTATTCTCTGCTCTCTCTCCAGTCTCGCATTGCTCCCACAGCCCCACTAAGCCAACCAGAAAGCAGCACACTGTGAGACATCCACGCTACACCACCCGAGCCATTCTCAGCTCTCTGGGAGTGGGCGCCGTCTTATCCCAAAGCCAGGGCCCTCTTAAGGCAGTTCAGTGTGGAGGAGTCTGCCGGACTCCTGCGACCCTTACCTGTTCTGAGGTGGCCGTGGTCCCACATCGCTCTGGACTTCACTGGCTTGCCTCCCTCTAACACCTGCACCACCATCCTCACCATAGTGGACCACTTCTCCAAAGCTTTCTGTCAAAGGCTGGGATCAATAGTGAGCTTGTCTGATTTCCATCCCCAAATGAACAGACAAACTGAGAGCCAACCAAGATCTGGAGTCAGCCCTGCGCTGCATCACAGCTGTCAACCCCAGCTCCTGGAGCTCATTTCTCCCCTGGATCGAGTACTCCCATAACTCCCTCGTCAGCTCTGCCACTGGGTTATCTCCCTTTGAGGCTTCCCTCAGTTATCAGCCGCCACTCTTTCCCCACCAGGAGCAAGAACTGTCAGTTCCCTCTATCCAACATCACCTTCATTGTTGCCAGGCTGTGTGGCAGCAATGAAACTTTAAAATAGAAACTGAGTTTCATCACTCATGTGTGCAACACTGAGCATGAACAATACTGTTAAGATGTTCGCTTTTTGTTTTTTTTGTTTTTTTCTCCCCTCTGGAGGTTTCATCTGTACATGATTGTTAATCACAGTCTCTGTCTCTCTCTCAGGTGTCCACATTTTACAGAGGATGTTTGGCTGTGAGTGGGACGATGAGACTGGAGAGGTTAATGGTTTTATGCAGTTTGGTTATGATGGAGAAGACTTCATATCACTGGACCTGAAGACACTGACATGGATCGCTCCCAAAACCTCAGGCTGTCACCACCAAACAGAGTTGGGATGCTGACAAAACTGAATTAAAATTCAATGAGATGTTCCTCACTCAGATTTACCCTGAATGGCTGAAGAAGCATTTGACCTTTGGCAAGAGCTCTCTGCTGAGAACAGGTAGAGTCACAATGACCTGATGTAGTTTGATGAAAACAACAATGTTCATATATCCTGCTCAGACTGAATATCCTGTACATGTTGTGCATTTACTTGAAAGAAGAGTTGTTGACATGTTGTGGGCCTCACTCATCTGTTGTGTATAAAGTTGACTTAAAGATATCCTTTTGGCTTTTTTTAACATTAACAGTTATGTAAAGAAATGTCGTTTTTCAAGTTGATCTTTCTCTCCAGATCTTCCCTCAGTGTCTCTCCTCCAGAAGTCTCCCTCCTCTCCAGTCAGCTGCCACGCTACAGGTTTCTACCCTGACAGAGCCACACTCATCTGGAGGAAAGATGGAGAGGAGCTTCATGAGGACGTGGACCACGGAGAGATCCTCCCCAACCATGATGGATCCTTCCAGATGAGTGTTGACCTGCAAGCTTTCATCAGTCATACCTGAAGACTGGAGCAGGTACGACTGTGTGTTTCATCTCTCTGGAGTGAAGGACGACATCGTCACCAAACTGGACAAAGCAGAGATCAGAACAAACTGGGGTAAGAATGAATCAGGTGTGACAGATGTCCTGCAGTTCATCTTTGATGTTTGAACCTTTTTGGTGCTGGATGGGATTGTATCCTGTGTTCATGCTAGCACACTTTGGTTGCTAACAACATAAGTTGTCAGTTTATTACAGAGACTTTATTATTTTATAGTCATCTCCTGACTGGTCAAAGGAGATGACTGTAAAAACATGAAACCATGTGGTTTCATAGAGCAGTTTACAACTAATATGACAGCTTCCTCCATTTTCTCTCCTGCTCTCTGTTCCCTCTGAAGGTCAGCACTATCAAGATGGTTTGCAATTGGTCAACAGGTGCAAATTTGTTTGTCAAAGCCACTCACCAAAGTTGAGCTCTCAGCAAAAGTCTTCTTTTATGTTGGTTTAGCTTTTGTCATCCAGCTCAGTTTGGAATTTGACATTTTTTTCATTTAGTTTTGATTTTAAACCAATGACTGCAACCCGTCACAGGACAAACCAACATGCAAATAGTTCATACCTAGATGGATGTGGATCATAGTAGGTTTAATAAACAGATGGATGGATGTACTTCTTTTCTTACCTGCTCTGTCTATATGGTCATTTTTTGTTTGTTCAACAGAGAAGCCCTCCAACATGATCATTCCCATCATTGCTGCAGTGGCTGTTCTTGCTGTCGTCCTCATGGCTGCTGCTGGATTCATCATTTACAAAAAGAAGAAAGGTATTAAGAAAGGTCAGTTACTTTTTAGAGTGCTTAGATGTTTTTACCCAGTTCCTGTTATGAAGCAACTAACAAAGACTTTGTCATGATGACAGAAATGTAAAAGGCAAAAGGTAGAAGGGTAAGAGTTTTTATTCTATTTTATCTGATCTGACATGCACTTATATCAGTGTGTGTTGCTGGAAAATACACTGCTCAAAAAAAATAAAGGTAACACTAAAATAACACATCCTAGATCTGAATGAATGAAATATTCTTATTAAATACTTTGTTCTTTACATAGTTGAATGTGCTGACAACAAAATCACACAAAAATTATCAATGGAAATCAAATTTATTAACCCATGGAGGTCTGGATTTGGAGTCACACTCAAAATTAAAGTGGAAAAACACACTACATGGCTGATCCAACTTTGATGTAATGTCATCCTTAAAACAAGTCAAAATGAGGCTCAGTAGTGTGTGTGGCCTCCACGTGCCTGTATGACCTCCCTACAACGCCTGGGCATGCTCCTGATGAGGTGGCGGATGGTCTCCTGAGGGATCTCCTCCCAGACCTGGACTAAAGCATCCGCCAACTCCTGGACAGTCTGTGGTGCAACGTGGCGTTGGTGGATGGAGCGAGACATGATGTCCCAGATGTGCTCAATTGGATTCAGGTCTGGGGAACGGGCGGGCCAGTCCATATCAGCATCAATGCCTTCGTCTTGCAGGAACTGCTGACACACTCCAGCCACATGAGGTCTAGCATTGTCTTGCATTAGGAGGAACCCAGGGCCAACCGCACCAGCATAATGGTCTCACAAGGGGTCTGAGGATCTCCATCTCGGTACCTAATGGCAGTCAGGCTACCTCTGGCGAGCACATGGAGGGCTGTGCAGCCCCCCAAAGAAATGCCACCCCACACCATTACTGACCCACTGCCAAACCGGTCATGCTGGAGGATGTTGCAGGCAGCAGAACGTTCTCCACGGCGTCTCCAGACTCTGTCACGTCTGTCACATGTGCTCAGTGTGAACCTGCTTTCATCTGTGAAGAGCACAGGGCACCAGTGGTGAATTTACCAATCTTGGTGTTCTCTGGCAAATGCCAAACATCCTGCACGGTGTTGGGCTGTAAGCTACAACCCCACCTGTGGACGTCCGGGCCCTCATACCGCACCTCTCATGGAGTCTGTTTCTGACCGTTTGAGTAGACACATGCACATTTGTGGCCTGCTGGAGGTCATTTTGCAGGGCTCTGGCAGTGCTCCTCCTGTTCCTCCTTGCACAAAGGCGGAGGTAGCGGTCCTGCTGCTGGGTTGTTGCCCTCCTACGGCCTCCTCCACGTCTCCTGATGTACTGGCCTGTCTCCTGGTAGCGCCTCCATGCTCTGGACACTACGCTGACAGACACAGCAAACCTTCTTGCCACAGCTCGCATGCATTGATGTGCCATCCTGGATGAGCTGCACTACCTGAGCCACTTGTGTGGGTTGTAGACTCCGTCTCATGCTACCACTAGACTGAAAGCACCGCCAGCATTCAAAAGTGACCAAAACATCAGCCAGAAAGCATAGGAACTGAGAAGTGGTCTGTGGTCACTACCTGCAGAACCACTCCTTTATTGGGGGTGTCTTGCTAATTGCCTATAATTTCCACCTGTTGTCTATTCCATTTGCACAACAGCATGTGAAGTGTTGCTTCCTAAGTGGACAGTTTGATTTCACAGAAGTGTGATTGACTTGGAGTTACATTGTGTTGTTTAAGTGTTCCTTTTATTTTTTTTTGAGCAGTGTAGTTAGACAGAGTACAGACATGGACTGTGTAATAGAAAGATCAATTTCATCCTCAGGGCATCACCAGTAAAAGCTTATGAACACAAGAGTCAGTTGATCTGAAGCCAGTAAATTATTTTCCACAAGTGATTTCTTCTCTGCAGTAAGAAACAGCAGAAACAGTGACTGTTTGACATGATGTGGAATTAGATGGGAGTAATAAAAGTGATAACCTTTCCTCAACAAGAGAGAACTGGCTAAATATAGATAAGCCATGACTGTGGATCTATGGATAAGCAGACTAACAGTGTGTTTTGTCTTACAGCTCCTGACAACAGCTCTGAGCTCTCTGAGAGACTGAATCCAGAAACCTGATTTTCAAACTCATTCTGCACAGTGAATGACTTCAAATGTGACGGCAAAGCAGTAAAAGCTGTGACGTCCAGTTAAACAACACCTGAGGTTATAAGAAACAGTCCAGTTGTTTCTTAATTCACTCCACAGTGATAATCTTTGAAGAAAATCTGTAGAAGAGGTTTCTAATTCTCAAATCTAGAGTTTTTCTAACATTAAATAGTCATGACTAAAAACTGCAATTTCATAAAAAAAAAAAAAAAGATAAGATAAGATTTCAGGCCCTTTAAGTTAAATGAGGTGATCAATAGAAAGATGTGAGGCACAGACAATTTAAAAACCTGCACATCAAGGGCTGCTAAAGCATTTACTTTTTACAACAATGTGACACTAACTTTATTAAAAAATGAAGACAAGAAGTAAAACAAAGGATGGTACTTTAAAAGCACTGTAGATAAATGAAGCCTTTCAAAATGTTACTAAATAATGGACATTTGAGACTAAATTGAGTGACTGATTTTGTGTAGTATGTTTATTCAATTCATATATATATATATATATATATATATATATATATATATATATATATATATATATATATATATATATATATATATATATATATATATATATAACAACAGTCAGTCTGTGAACCAAACTGAAGGTTACAGTATGTGCTGTGTTATATTTGACTTTTTACTGCTGAACTGTTCTTCATCTTAGTTATAAAATAAAGTGATCATCTACACATCCTCAAGATAATAATCAGGACGCCACCATCACATCAGTTTGCCAACAAGCAGCCCGACCACCAGCTGCTACTCAGCCATTCAAACCATTAATCAGCTGCTGGTTAGACTTGTTCACTGGGCCTGTCCAACACAAACTGATTCACATGCTGAGATAAAGAATTCAAAACAACAGTCAGCTGTGAAAATGTTCTCACAATTATACATCTAAACAGGAACATAAGACCTCCTTCAGTTCCTTCACTGATCTGTCAGATAATTGGACTGACGGGGTTTAACATCTGTCTGTACCAGTGTTATTTCAAGAATCCTCACTTCTCATCTAAAGTTTGATCTTGCTCTGCAAAATACATGAAAATTAAATAATTGTAAGATTTTTATATTGTATGTGGATCTTTTATCAGGCTCTCTCTAAGCTAATAAAAGTTGTCAGCATGCACAGAATAAATATTCTGTTAACAGAGTAAACTTTCACAGCACATAATTTTAAAAACATGGGGGGCTCAGAGACTGCTTATGTAACTCTGTGCTACGTCCCTGACTTCATGGTTGGTATTTATGAAACATTTAGGACTTGCAAAGTGAATTTATTGTGGGATGAAGTTAATTAAATGAGCATTTTGGTATCAGGTAGAAATGTTCTCGTTGTAATGATGATGTCTTTCATGTGCAAATCACCATATTTCTCAGTCATTTTCCACTAATGTTCTGATCACATAGTTTGCACAACAAACTGTCAAACTGAATGAAACTCTTTCTGAAGAATCAACGACATTTGAAGATCAGACATCACGGTCAACATCTTCATGTTTGGATGAGAAGTAACTTTTAGACACTTTACAGGTGAGTGAAGTCGCCTGAGTTTGAGTAACTGTGTCCTGTTGAAGTTTGAGACTCTTCCCATGTGACAGGTGAAGAGGCTCCTCCTTTCCTTCAGCTGTGTTTTAGCTCCTCCCAGCCGGGATGTGAAAGACACAGGTGAGGCTGGAGGAAATGTGTTCCACCTGAAGGGACATCTTATTAGCTGTGACAAGATGGAAACTTTAAGATGTGTAGAAATAATTCATTAAGAGGTTAAAAGGACTGTTCCATCACTGATACTGCTGCATCAGGCTGTGATTGAATGTTTCTGATAAATACAATCGATCAGTGAAATACAGACACCCACTCACTCTCAGTGATCCTGAAGAAGGCAAAGCAAGAGCTGAGAGTGTAATGAAGCCGAGCTCAGGCCCAACAAGACAAGCAGCGTCCTGCGCTGAGGATACAAAGTCCTGCTTTGAACTGTTTCTGCCACATTTGGTGGAAAGGAGAACACTCGAACACGACAAACGTGGAAGGCAGGCGTGTTTACGGTGAGAGGTGGACCGAGCTTCCTCTGCTCTCAAGTCAAACTACTGAATATAGTGTCAGCTTGGATAATGTTAACCAGGATTTTTCAAAAAATAAGTGTCCAGGTTGAAGTCATGAATGTGAATGAAGTTTTATTTGAGCTGAGGAGCGTTTAACACATTTAACCAGATACAGAACTTTAGAAAACTTTGATGAAAATGTAATAAAACTTGTCTTCTTCAAACAGGCCACGACAAGTGTGCAAACTCTCCACACACTGAAATTAGGACAAACAGCACTCACTTTTTAATCAGCTCTGTGTTTGTGTTTGATTTTCTTTTTTAGGAAATATAAATCACACCTTTCACATCACATTAGGAATGACAAAACAAACATTAAGAGAAAATAAAATGATGAACTCAGAAATGAACAAATAAAAAGTTTAAGTTTCAGTATTTTCAACAAGAATACAGCGAACAAAAATATGATCAACCAAATAATAAAATATGACAGCAGCTTAAAGAGAAAATAAAGATATTGTATACACACATTTAGACTTTCAAAAGCAGTTCCAGTAGATGAAGAGGCCCAGCAGCTTCATATTGTAGAAACAGGTCAGTGATCTCTCTCTGGGCTGAGCCACTGATTTATATTCACACACTGAGATCTGATTTTGGGACTCAGTGGAGAGTTTACCAGTGGGGTTTAGTGCAGAGTCTTCATTAGTGTGTTTCTAACAACGACATCATGATGACGATTTGTAAAAAAGTCTGAACAAAAGACAATAAAAACTGACTTCACATCTCAGTGTTGGATATAAACACGTTTAGATGTTCTCTTTTAAAAATTACAATCAGGCGCTCTCTAGAAAAGAAGTGACGGTTTGATGCCACAATATTAAACTTACAGTTTGCAGGTCTGAATCCTGAAATACAGATGAGAGATAAATGTTCAATCAGACTTTATGACACCAAGAAAACATTTTCACATGTTTGAGGAAATTCCTCACAAATGTTTGCATGTTAAATCCAAGAGTGGAGTGAAACGTGTGAAACCCACATGGTTACTAAACCCGTTTATGTGGTTTGAGAGTGATCATGTCCTGCCACAAGGTGCCACACTAGTTCTCAGCTGGACTCATTGTCATGATCACTGGCTGCATTTGCGCGCTGATCTGAGATAGTGAGCAGAGAGCAGTCTTCACTGAGAGAGCTGATGAACCTGCAGTGAGTCTTGTTGTGATGTTGGATGAGAGGAGCCACTTCACTGTGTGAACTCCGGTAAGAGTGCTCACTATATATTAAGAGGCTAGGCCTTGTTGTTAGCTTATTGATGTTAGCTTGTTGTGAAAATACTGTTTATTGAAATGCTTTCCTGAAACCAGTCGGAGTTGAGGAGATGTAATTTAATGTTTTAACCCACCGTGGTACTGTTGTATCATGTGTTATGTGTAAAGTGACTTCAGAGAGATCGTTAGCTAAGTTAGCATGATGCTAATGCTAATCGCTCAGGTGAAACTCTCACTATTCAATAATGGCTGCTGACCGAGCGGTTAGCCAGTTAGCAGCCACCGCTAAAGCTAATGAGGACACAGAGATGGCACATGATGTTTATTTCTGTTCACATGATATCAGCTTATAATATTTGTTCTGATGATTGTGATGCAGATTATGTGGTTTATTTCATTCTAGTTATTTAAATACATATGTCAGTTAAAAGAGTGTTAAAGAAATATATGTTACAGTGAAAAGATAAATATTGATTAAGCGAGCTGTTTAAAATTATAAATAGCATTTCATAAAGATAAGAAAGTATGTTAAAACATAAGTTCATAATGAATAATTGTGTTATGTGAAAATCCCTTTACTGTAAATGTAGACAAGGTCATTTACAACAATTGGAGCATTATATTGTATATCCTGCATATGGGTATATATACATATATAAATGAAAGATATTCAAAAGGGAAAGAAAGAGATGGAGAGAAGTAGTTAAGGTCATGTGATGAATAGAGATATGATAGTAATGATAATGTTTTCTGCTCTACGCGTGTAGATTGGTTTCTTTGCCGGATTAGGAATAGACCGTTCTGATTCTGAATCCTCGGAGGTTCAGTGGCGAGCCAAGAAGAGCGATCGACTGCGGACGGAAGAGGAGCACGGTGTGGCCAGCCGTGGGATCTACTCCGGAGAACCACAGACCATCAACTCACTTCACTCTCTGACACAGAGAAGAGTCTCACACTACAAACCTACCCGGGTAGTCATTTGAACATTGGACACACGATACAGGACTGGACTTTATTTTCTAACACAGAAGAAGGGACACTTTTAATTTGAATTTAACTGTTTATTCTTTATTTTTAAAGAGCTCTATTTTTTGTATTTTATATTTTATTTTCATGAAGCTCAGCTCCCTGTCAACTGTGTCACAACAGAACAAACAGCTTTGTTAAAACACCACGGAGATAAACACTCTTCAACACTGTTCATGAGGGAGTAAAACCTGACGTCCACTCTGACTCTGGCTTTCACCAGAGACACAAACATGGGCAGCAGCTCGTAGCCTGAAGCTTGTTCAATGTGCTTCTTTCTGCTTTTGTTAAATGCTCAGTTTGGCCTGTCCCACCACAAAGGTCAACAGCTGCCACTTTTTGCATTTTCTTTTTTATATCCAGCTCCAAAAATAAAAGCAGCACCTGAGCTCTTGTTTAAAAGTGCTTTATAAAACACCCTCCACACCAGTTTACAGTCTTCCTGCACAGCCAGTCTCTCTCTCCACACTCAGCTGTCTTTTGTTGAAGGCTTGGACACAGAGTTTGTACAGAGCCTTCCTGTTCAGCATGTGCAGGTCAGCTCTTTGAGAGACCAGCAGCGGCCCCGTCAACCCAGACTGGTCTACTTCAAACCCCAGCTCAGGGAACAGATTCTCTTCATCAGGAGTTTCTGCTCTGCTGGCGTAGTCCTGCTGCATCTCTAGTTTGTTTTTTAGTCCATGCGTTTAAAATGCTCCTGGTGTACCGGTTTGACCTCAGTCCAAGTTGAGAAGCCAGCGTCTCTGTGTCGTGATGTCTTGGACCTGCAGCGTCCACGATGTGTCTCAGCTTCACTGCCAAACCCCACTTGAGGCAGTCTTTTCTGTGTGGAGTTTACATGTTCTCCCTGTGCCTGTGTGGGTTCTCTCTGCGTACTCCAGCTTCCTCCCACAATCCAAAGACATGCAGGTTAACTGGCGACTCTAAATTGCCCCTAGGTGTGAATGTGTGTTGTGGTTGTCTGTCCTTTCAATGTCAGCCCTGCGATTGACTGGTGTCCAGTTCCAGGGTGTACCCCGCCTCTCGCCCATCTTCAACAGAAATCCTTTGAATTTTACCATACAATCTTGAAAAAAAAATTCTGTACAGTAAATCTTGAAAATAAAAATAATACATTAAAATAAATGTCTTTAATCTTCTTTTTTTTTTCCATGTGTCTTTATTTAAGCTTTTTTTTAGCTTTCAGTCTTTTTCTTTGCTTTTGCAGCTCTTCTAAAACCTTTATGTCAAGCTTTTGTACTTTTACCTCACATGGTATCTGACGAAGCCGTCTTGGGCTGAATAACTTTGACTTATTGACACACTTAGACTTGGCCAAGGAGGTCCACTCAGTCTCTTCTATTTGCTTCTGTGTCTCTGTCTCTTCTACTGGCCACTGTGTCTCTGTTGCTTGTTCTGGCTTCTCTGTCTCTTCTACTGGCTTGTCTGTCTCCGTCTCTTCTGGTTTCTGTGTCTCCTTTGGGGGATTGTCTGTGACTTTGGCTGCCTTATCTGTCTCTGTCTGTTCTCCTGACTTCTCTGTCTCCATGTCTTTTGTGGGCTTCTCTGTCTCTTGTGACTTTTCTCTCTTCATTTGTTGCACTTGTTTCTCAGTCTCTGTCTGTTCTGTTGGGTTGTCTGTACTTTCTTTGTCTGGATTGTCATCTATTTGTGTTATGTCTGTCATCACTGAAGAATAGGGACCGCTTCCTCAACAGCTGCTTTGTCCGTCTCAGTTTTGTTTTGGTTTGCTTGTCAATGTCATTCTTTGTCCTGATTCTTCCTCTGAAGAATCCTCCAGGCTAATTGGAAAGTCTCCCTCCTCTTCTTTGTCACTGACTGCTTTTTCAGAACTTTCCTCATCTATTCTGAGCACTTTAGGACTTTCTTCTCTTCATGGCTATGCCCTCACTGCTTTCTGAAGTACCACTTTTGTTCTGCTTTCTCCTATTCTTTTCTGTCTTCTCTTTTTTACCCATCTCGTTTCTCATTTCACTGCCTTCATCCTGCTGTCTCCTCTTTTTTCCTGTCTTCTTCTTTTCACCCTTCTTGCTTTTGGAACACAAGGACTGATCGGTCTCTGTGTCATAACTGTCTTTCTGTTTTCCACGTCTGTTTTTGTCATAGCTCTCAGTGATGGCAGAAGCAGTGTCCCTGCGTGTCTCAAAAGCCTCGTCGAAGTTCAAGTCTGCTTCGTAGAACTTCTCAGCGGTTGCACTGGAGTGGCTCATCATGCAGAGAAACATTCTCTTTTTTTATGTTGCTCCAATGATCTTCCAATCTACAAAATGATATATAACATGAAATTTCTTGAAAAATATCTAACAGGGCACACTTGATTACTATTTTAGAAAAGAAAATAAGGTTGGTGAAGGTTGGTGTCCCCGGCAGGCCAAAGTTGTTCCAGCATTTTTGAAAGGCCTCGAGTGGCCTCGAGCCTCGAGCCATGCTGAGATTGCATGTGTAGCAGAGAAAAACGGTGAACACATTTAAAATATGGTGGTTAAAAAATGTCTGAGAGTACCCAGAAACAGGATTAGACGCATAAAGGATTTATAGTCAAAATCTGGACCATATAGCCCCTTTTAATTCTAACCTTGGAGGCACAGGTATTTCCTATTCAGCATATGGAATTAGTTTCACTATATTCTTGGTAGGATTAGCAACTAACATACAGAGATTGGAAAGATTAGGGAATATGATATTTTGAAGAGCCATCATGTTTGTCAGTGCATAAATAACCTCAAATAAATACATTTATTTATATTTCAGGGGGAAGCTAAGGAAGCAAAGGGAAAGCTAGATTTAACTGACAACACTGCATCTTCCTCATCATTGTCTAAGAACAGACATGACACATCTTTATGTTCTTACTCCAATTATCCTCCGCCCTGAAGCGTCCCGCTCTGCAGAGGTCACTCTCTCTACTGTCACGTTGGCGAGGACCCCCTTCCTGTGGCCAGTAATGCAGACAGTGAATCCTCCAAGCAAACCATAGAACCGCTCGAGATTCTCCTTGTTTGGTCTTTTTTCAAGGGTTGCTGTTAAGAACAAGGATCAGGTAAGTGACACCCTGCTCTCCTTCCACTAATAACTTCTGTAAAAGTCTCTCCCTGCATACTTACAGAGAGCTGCTGGGATCTCCTTCTGTGCCTTCCGCAAGAAGGACGCAATGTGGGCAGGATTGATGAGCATGCCTGAAAGCCAGAACAACAAAGACAAGAGAAAAAGTGTTTCTGCAAAGTGTGTTATGGGTCACCATCGGTCACAGAGGCCCACAGAAGGACGAGGATTCATCTGCTGACCTCACGTTTTGGGACCGCAGATCTGTCAGCTGATATCTTTGCCTCTTCACATTTCTCCACATGAACAGACTGGTGTTGTGGTCGCGGCACAAAGTTTACATTTATCATATCTACATTTTAAATATCAGGGTAAGTTTAAAAAAAAAAGGTAAAAGAAAATCTGAGAGCATGTCACATAATGCAAGTCTCTTATTTGCCAGGTTATATAAACAAAGTGCATATTTGTACTTGCAGAGTCAAATTGTGCGTGTGTGTGGTGTGACAGTGAAAACAATGCGAGTGAGTACACGGAACTACACACACTGAAAATGGGTCATCTGCCAAAAATAAAAAAAATGTCCCTTAAAACAAAGCCTAATCTGTCCTGACATTTCAGCATTTACAAGAACAGGAACTCGCTCTGAATCACACCTGAGCCAGGTAACATCATATTGTATGAAGACTTCACTTTGGGTGAGTCAGGTCAAGATAAGAATAATGTGTTAATGTTAGTCAGGAGACTCGTTCACATCAGACATAAATGAGGCAAACTGTGAATGACATGTAGATACTTAAAATATCCTAAATGTGATCTTACCTGGAAATGCAGCATGACACAAGAGAGACAACAGCACCAACATCTTCATGTTTGGATGAGAAGTAACTTTTAGACACTTTACAGTTGAGTGAAGTCGCCTGAGTTTGAGTAATTTGTGTCCTGTTGAAGTTTGACTTTGTGATGAAGTCAGTGTGGTGAGTCCTGGTCAGGTCTGATGTGAACCCTGATGGAACCTGAAGCTGCTGACTCTCTCCACCGTAGTCCCGTTGATGGAGAGGGAGTCGTATTCCTCTCTCTGCCTCCTTCCTGAAGTCCACCATCAGCTCCTTTGTTTTGCTGATGTTGAGATGGAGGTTGTTGTCCTGGCACCAAGATGTCAGGGCTCTGACCTCTGACCTCTGTGTTGGCTGTGATCAGGCCGATGGTCATGTCGTCAGTAAATCTGATGATGATGCAGCTGTGTTTTTGTTTCTTTGTTATTGGGCCATCAGCTATTGTTTCATTTAGTCTAGTGCTTATTTGTTTTTTGTACTTATTTTCTTTACTTATGGAGTGTTGTCAGCTTGTGCTGTGAGTTTTTGTTAGAGTGGGATTTGTTTCATTTTGTTTGATTGTTCGGCGTTCCCCTCCGCCATAACCTGTGTTATCTTATGATCGGTGGACTATTGACAAATAAACGGCAAAATATCTGCCCATTACACCGGCGTATGTTCCTCCCTTCACCCTAGACCACACAGGGACGTAACATCTGTGCTCGTCTGCTGTTGAAATCCAAAACCCACCAAGTCATGTAAGACTCAGAACTCAGGAAAAATAGGCGTGTTGTTAAAACTTGAAAACAAACAAAGTAAAGTTGGTGTTTGTAATTTATTTCTGACTTTCTTTAATGATTTTTAAATGGACTCGCTGTTGAGTTGCATCATTGTGCTGCTCCTGGCCTCTCCCTCCGAGAGAGACAAGTGAAGTCTCTGTTTCATGATGATGGTCTTGTTCTACTGTCTTCTGCTGAACAAGGACTCAAACAACAACATAGAAAAGTGCTGTCAGAGCTGGGCCCTGGCTCAGCTGGTTGTTTTTCTGTCAGGGCTCTCTCCTCGGTGAGGAAGTTTGAAGGTTTCAGTTCCCACTTGAGATTTGGGTGGTGTTTAGGAAATTGCCACAACAGCGTAAGGAGAGAGGAGAATAATAGAGATTTATGGTGAGTTACAAGAGAAAGAGATGTATTTATGGTGGAGTTTCTCTTTAAGTCACAGTGATTCATTTTTTTCTTGTACACATCAGCCAGATTTGAAGTCCTTAGAGGGAACAGAGGCAGACGTTTCCTTCCTACTTCCAGAGAAAATGATAAACTGAGCTAACCAAGTCAAGGAGAGCACAACTACTGCTGCAGAATCAATCAATAAATCACTGATACAATGAGCACAAGTTCACTTTTCAACAAAATGTGGTTGTTCCATTCAAACCCTTTATTTAAAAATACAAAAGGGCATGCTGATGGTGGATGGTGTGGTTTAAACACACTCCACTTGTGAAACATATTTGACCAGATTCTGTTGTACGTTTGTTTTTTTTGCTGACTTGGTCTCATTATTTGGCTTTCTAGTCAGCTGAATTTTCTCATCTGTTCCAAATGTTTGAATTATCACTTTTGTTAATCATTTTAAAGCAAAAGTATGTAACTTATTTAAAAAATGACAATTAGTCATATTTGCTAAAACTGTCACTCTGTCCTGACATGAAAACATGAGACACAGGTAATCTGTGATAAAATCAGACTCCTCCGGCTACAACAATGACTTTAATGCAGCCTGTCCACTCTTTAAATAACTTTGATTTAAATACTGAATATTTCTGCACACACACAAATGAAGACTTTCTTATACAGTAGATGATCCTGTGTTCACTGCATGTATGTGTGATGAACAGATGGATGTTCTTCTGTTCTGACCTGCTTCATCTCCACATGTTGTTTTTATGGTTTATTTCTGAGCAGAGGAGCCCAGTAACATCACCGTCCTGATTACTGCTGCAGTGGTTGTTCTTGCTCTCATCATCATCATCATTGCTGTTATTGGATTCATTTTTTACAAAAAGAAGAAAGGTGAGAGACTCAAAGGAGCTGAGTTGATGCTCTTATCCAGACTGAAAAACTGAAGCAACATTTAATAGTGCACCAACATGTGAAGTAACCAACAGCAGCACTGTAAGGCTCAGAGTATAATATAAATCTATAGAATAATACTCATGATATAAAGAGATCTAAAAAGGAAAGGAAAGGGTATTTATTAAAATAAGACAAAAGATGTTCTGGCATTTCAAACTGTGACAAGTTGAATGATTTGTCTTTTCTTTTTATTTCAGCCCATCCGTCCTCCACCTCGTAAGTAGAACTTGTTTTTCTTCTCCTGTCTCTGATCTGACCTGCACTCTGTAGATTAAAAAGGCTTTTCAGTGTGAGCTGAGGTGCTTCAGTGCAGGATAAGAGGACTAACAGTGTGTTTGTGACCTTACAGCTCCTGTCAACAGCTCTGAGCTCTCTGAGAGACTGAATCCAGAAATGTGATGGACAAACACAGCGAGCTGCACACAGTGACGTCATGTGGGACAGCAAACCTTCACAGCTCCAGTTAAAGCCGTTTTTACACTTTTTCATTCACTGTCAAAGCATTGGTGCTCAATCCTTCATCAGGTGATTTAAGAATTTCTAAAAATGTATTTAATAAAAAAAAGAAAAAAATGTGCACAAAGAAGAAAATGTCAATCAATAAACATCAGGACAGAAACACTTTCACTTCCCTTTTTCCTCTCTCCTTCAGGAAACATCTGAAGCAGCTCGGTCCTTTATCCTCTACACGTCTTTATGAAAACAAGATGAAAAAGTTATTTTTGTTGCTTCTCTTCTGTCACGTTTCATCATCAGGTAAGATCACAGTTTAATTTTTATTTTAATCTCTTTGTATTTTGTTGCTGCGTAGCTCAAAGACACACCCATGCAGTTTAGTTTCACTTTCTCAACTTGATGAAACTATTAGTTTTCACTGAATCAAACATCATGTTGATGAGGAGTGTGATGATAATGTGTGTATATTTCTACTGAATGTATAAACCTTGTTTGTCCTGCAGTCAAACACTCCCTGAAGTTTTCATAACTGGATCTACTGGAGTCCCAAACTTCCCAGAGTTTGTGGGAGCTTTAATGATTGATGATGACACTCTGGTGGGTTACTGCGACACAAACAAAAAGATGGTGGAAACAAAACACGACAGGGTGAAAGAATTTTTAGAAAAAGATCCTCAGCAGTTGGAGTTCTACACTCAACAGTGTACCCAGATTCAGCCAAACTTCTTCAAAGCCACGATTTCTAGTGTGAAGCAGAGCTTGAACCAAACTGGAGGTACAGTATGTGCTGTGTTATATTTGACTTTTTACTGCTGAACTGTTCTTCATCTTAGTTATAAAATAAAGTCACATCTACACATCCTCAAGATAATAATCAGAAATAACTGTAAGGTTCTTATATTGTATGTGGATCCTTTATCAAGCTCTCTAAGCTAATAAAAGTTGTCAGCATGCACAGAATAAATATTCTGTTAACAGAGTAAACTTTCACAGCACAAAATCAGACTCATAAAATCCAAATCAAATTAAGATCAAATGAAGAGTTTTTATATCCTGTAATGTTTGTGGTTCAAATATCTGAGACAATGAGGTTGTAGATCAGAGGACAGTCAGGCATTTCCCATCATGCACTGAAGTTTTACAATGGATGGAGAGAAACTGCTGAACCTGGCTCTAAAAACTTCAAACTGCCTTGATCTGATGAGATTATCATTGCTGATGTCAGCATGACGTCACAGGAAGTCAGGATCAAGTTGAAGAGAAATCGAACATAAAAACTAGTCAGTTATTACCAACATTACAGAAGTGCTCAGTTTTGGTTCATGTCCAAATAAAGTGTTAGTTAATCTGTAAAAACTGTCAGTTTGTTTACAGCCTGAATGATCGCCCTGTCAGAACTATTTTTAACTGTGTTGTCACGTTCTGTGATCTCATAAATTACCATGGAGAGACCAGCTCTGCTGTGACTTTGAGTTTAAAACAGTTTGATGTGCAGAATACAAGAAGACAAACCACTTGGTTTACTACCACTGACAGTCATCTGGGACTTTACAGAGGAGCAACCATTGTAACTTTAAACTTTGAAATAGAAATTGAGTTTCATCACTCATGTGTGCTGCACTGAGCATGAACAATATTGTTAAGATGTTTTTTTTCTCTGGAGATTTCATCTGTACATGGTTGTTAATCACAGTCTCTGTCTCTCTCTCTCTCAGGTGTCCACATTTTACAGAGGATGACTTTGGCTGTGAGTGGGACGATGAGACTGGAGAGATTAATGGTTTTGATCAGTTTTGTTATGATGGAGAAGACTTCATATCATTTGACCTGAAGACTCTGACATGGATCGCTTCCAAACCTCAGGCTGTGACCACCAAACTGAGATTGGATGCTGACAAAGCTGGAATAAAACGCAATGAGGTGTACCTAACTCAGATTTTACCTGAAGGGCTGAAGACGTATTTGACCTTTGGCAAGAGCTCTCTGCTGAGAACAGGTAGAGTCACATGATCTGATGTAGTTTGATGTACACAATAATGTTCATATATCATTATTATCACTCTGTCATTGGACTGATGTTACCTTCATGAAACACTGGTAGACAAGGCAGGTAGACCCAAATGCAGAACGCTCAGAACGAGGCAGGTTTTAAAGATTTTAATAACAGAAGAACTTACAAAACAATATTTGTAGATTCTTGAAACAAAGCATGACATGAAGACTTGATCAGAGAAACAACAATCTGGCAATGAGACAGGGGAAGACGCAGACTGTATATACACATGAGGTAATGGGGAACAGTGGAAACAATCAGAGCAGGGCAGACAATCACACAGGCAGGAAAGAAAGGACCTGAAACGAGTAATGGTTAGTCTTTCAAAATAAAACAGACATACCAACAGGAAACAGAAACACAACAGACATGAAAACTTAACAGACATGACGAGACAACACTTCAGTCAAAGCTGAGACTGTGATAGTCAGTGCACAGTTAGCATGAGTTAAGTAAGTTTACAGAGTTTCAGTGTTTCAAGATAGAAATATTTCCACTGAACATTGACACTTTGATTGACTACTTTGCTGTGAAGCTTAAAAACAGGCAGATCCTTCTTCTCTGACTGTAGTGAGTTTCTTTAGTAGTGCTGTAGGTCCCTTATCTGTCTATATGAGACACTGTAGTGATTGTGTGACAGATGAGTTGTTATGTAGTACTGTCACATGTTCTTATAAGATGGATGTATGGGCCTGTACATGTGGTGTATTTACCTGAAAGAAGAGTTGTTGACATGTTGTGAGCCTCACTCATCTATTTGTGTCTTGAGTCTTCAGTTCACTTAAAGGTAGGAGTTTTTGAACAACAGTTCTAACAGTTGTAATGGGTAGGTAACAGGACCCAAATGCAAACAAAAGGCTACTGGAACACTTAAGCTGGAGCAGAGTCTCAAAAAGTTCGGCAATCTGCACAGACCGGCTGATCCAGCTGAGCTGGCTCACCGAGGAGCGAGAGAGAGACGCTGGAAGCGAGCCCACGCTGGTGGATGGGGAGAGCAGCGATCAGAAGCTTCAGGCAGGAAACTCATGGTGAGGCTGGGTGGCGATCCAGGTGAGCAGACAGAGAAGACCGAGCAGCCAGGCTGGTGGACGTGAGAGAACAGAATCCAGAGGGGACAGGCACAGAACTCGTGGTCAAAGACAGAAGGCTGAGGTGTTACCAGGGCAGAGACGAGGCAGGATGGTCCAAAACTTGCAAGGGTGGTGCTTATGGTGATCAGTCGGATAGAAGCGCTGGAAAGTCTTGCATGGAGATGACAAAGAACAATCTGGCAATGAATGAATGAGAGGAGGGAGTTTAAATGCTCAGCTGATCAGTGAACCAGAGCAGGTGATTGGACCAAGTGCTGGGAGTGGCTGGCAGGTGAATGAAAAGTTACCTGGAAGGTGGACTGTGACAACAGTTCTTTGAAGAAACCTTTTTACAGCTGATCTCTGTTTTTTTTTTGTTTGATTTGATTGGATTTCTTCATCTTGTTTTATCTTGTTTTCTGTGTTTTCTTTTGGCTTCTCTCTCTTCTCTCTGCAGATCTTCCCTCAGTGTCTCTCCTCCAGAAGTCTCCCTCCTCTCCAGTCAGCTGCCACGCTACAGGTTTCTACCCTGACAGAGCCACACTCATCTGGAGGAAAGATGGAGAGGAGCTTCATGAGGACGTGGACCACGGAGAGATCCTCCCCAACCATGATGGATCCTTCCAGATGAGTGTTGACCTGAAGCTTTCATCAGTCACACCTGAAGACTGGAGCAGGTACGACTGTGTGTTTCATCTCTCTGGAGTGAAGGACGACATCGTCACCAAACTGGACAAAGCAGAGATCAGAACAAACTGGGGTAAGAATGAATCAGGTGTGACAGATGTCCTGCAGTTCATCTTTGATGTTTGAACCTTTTTGGTGCTGGATGGGATTGTATCCTGTGTTCATGCTAGCACACTTTGGTGGCTAACCAGATGAAAAGTTATCACAGTTTATTACAGAGACATATTTTTACCATCGTCTCCTGTGTTCCAACTGACTGCAAACCATGTGGTTTCATAGAGCAGTTTACAACTAATATGACAGCTTCCTCCATTTTCTCTCCTGCTCTCTGTTCCCTCTGAAGGTCAGCACTATCAAGATGGTTTGCAATTGGTCAACAGGTGCAAATTTGTTTGTCAAAGCCACTCACCAAAGTTGAGCTCTCAGCAAAAGTCTTCTTTTATGTTGGTTTAGCTTTTGTCATCCAGCTCAGTTTGGAATTTGACATTTTTTCATTTAGTTT
Source organism: Scortum barcoo (assembly GCA_023238725.1). Lineage (NCBI taxonomy): Eukaryota > Metazoa > Chordata > Actinopteri > Centrarchiformes > Terapontidae > Scortum > Scortum barcoo. Next base: position 21,696,290 of record CM041548.1, read on the forward strand.
TGATTTTAAACCAATGACTGCAACCCGTCACAGGACAAACCAACATGCAAATAGTTCATACCTAGATGGATGTGGATCACAGTAGGTTTAATAAATAGATGGATGGATGTACTTTTTTCTAACCTGCTCTGTCTATATGATCATCATTTTTGTTGTGTTTTGTTCAACAGAGGAGCCCTCCAACATGATCATTCCCATCATTGCTGCAGTGGCTGTTCTTGCTTAGTCCTCATGGCTGCTGCTGGATTCATCATTTACAAAAAGAAGAAAGGTATTAAGAAAGGCTCATTTAATTTTTAGTGCTCAGATGTTTTTACCCAGTTTACAAAAAAGCCTCAGTGTAGCATGATGACAGAGAAATGTAAAAGGCAAAAGGTAGAAGGGTAAAAGATATTTATTCAACATGAGAAAGAGAGTGAGTAAGAGGGGATCAGATTCAGTGGAAGAAGGTGAAATTTATATTCTACCATTCACAACTGTGACACAGAAAATGATTTGTCTTCTCTTCTTGTTTCAGCCAAAAGCCCTCCACATGGTGAGTAGAAGTTTTTATTCTGTTTTATCTGATCTGACATGCACTTATATCAGTGTGTGTTTGCTGGAAAATAGTTAAAGACATAAAGTACAGACATGGACTATGTAATAGAAAGATCAATTTCATCCTCAGGGCATCACCAGTAAAAGCTTATGAACACAAGAGTCAGTTGATCTGAAGCCAGTAAATTATTTTCCACAAGTGATTTCTTCTCTGCAGTAAGAAACAGCAGAAACAGTGACTGTTTGACATGATCTGGAATTAGGTGGGAGTAATAAAAGTGATAAGCTTTCCTCAACAAGAGAGAAGTGGCTAAATATAGATAAGCCATGACTGTGGATCTATGGATAAGCAGACTAACAGTGAGTTTTGTCTTACAGCTCCTGACAACAGCTCTGAGCTCTCTGAGAGCTGAATCCAGAAACCTGATTTTCAAACTCATTCAGCACAGTGAATGACTTCAAATGTGACGACAAAGCAGTAAAAGCTGTGACGTCCAGTTAAACAACACCTGAGGTTATAAGAGAAACAGCCCAGTTGAACAGTGAATGACTTCAAATGGGCTTTCAGAATTTTACTGAATAATCGATATTTTAAACTCAATGATCAATCTGTATGTTTGTCTTCCTTTGATTGTGTGGTTATCCTTTCAGTATTTTAGATTTTGGTGCTCAAACAGTCAGTTCACTATACTCACCCATGTACCTCTAGTTCTCTAGACATGTCTTTAGTTTGGGTCTTATTTGCTGAGGTTCTTCTAGAATCATCATAAAATAAACTTAAAATCTAAAATACATTCATCTCTGTAGTGTTTGTTCTGCTGTGAGTTTCTACAGAACTCAAATGTAAAGTGAGTACAAGTTGTGACACTCACTTATATTAGTGTAAACACTAATATAAGATTTTAAACTTTATTTGTTGAACTTTGGATGTTTTCTTTCAGTTCACTCTAAACTTTTAGAGCCCAGGTCTTTGTTAGAGGCAATTCATTGTCAATTCATCAATCTTAATCATGTCTAGTTTGATCGCATATGAAGTTTGAATCACTTCAACTTTTCATTTATTAATCTGTCTTAACAGACTCACAGTGAAGATTAGAAGACTCAAAACAAAATGATTTTTTTTTTCTAAATATCTTGTCTCTGCTAAGAATTTACATAGTTGTGTTGGGAAGCTTGCAATGACTGATAATGATATTGGGCCACGTGGCTCTTATGTTGTGAGGACAAAGATGCCATTTAAACTGTGTGGCCTGCACACTGTGAAGATGGGACCAATAGTGTCAAAAGCATTTCAGAGCATTTCCACACCTGTAGTGCTTTATATCTCAGTGGACACGTCTATTTAATATATGTTGAAACATGCACAGTCGTCAGCTGGAATGAAAGTTATCACACATGAAATGTACAAGCAACATACAACTATTGAAGAAATTGCTTACATACAGAGGAAACGCCCTCAGTGTAAATTATTAAGTGTAAGCACAGGCACTATATTAAATGAATATCACCCCTTTCTGTGTAATCCCTGACAAAACACGTCTTTGTTGTGTAATAATGCAGAAGAGATCAGTCAGTGTTACAACTGTTTCTGCATAAAAAGAATTTAAACCTCATCAGATGATTGAAACCAGATGATGAGAACCTTACACACTTTCTAATCTTCAATCTCCACCTCTGATCTATGAACCAAAATGGAAAGTAAACCAAAAATAGAAGCAGGTTAGGCAAGTTTTTTTTTTAATAATCAGATTTTATTTAATTTTCAGAGTTTACATATTATCAATGTATATAAACATACATCATTATGTAGTGGTCTGAGCTAGAGGAGAAAATGAATAATCAAAATTCAAATAAAGTAGAAAATGAAAAGAAAAGACAAAACAAGATAAACAAAAAACAAGAATAAAGAATAAGGAAAAATGAAGAAAAAAAGAAGAACAACCTAACAACAAATGAAGAAATATGTGTCCTTGTACCTGTTAAGAAATATTTCTTATAACTGATCAACTCAGTCTGGGACCTTCTAAGCCAGTGTTTCCCCTCTGGATAATTTCACTTAGATCCTTAGGCAGGTAATAATTAGTGAAATTATTGTGCTGCTTTCTTTTCTATGATTGTATTGACTGTCTATTTTGTATTATCATTTCTGTTTTGCTTGTTCATATATACATATCATTTGTATGTTCGGAGTAAATCACTAAAAACTAATCCATCAGAGGCCGCCATATATCCATAAGTGTCGTCATTTCCTTTTAATTTGGCCCTTAGTCTTTCCATAGGAAAAACTCTAAACATTTCTTTGTACCACTGACTTACAGTGGGAGGTTTCTCACTGATCCAATTAAATAATATACATTTTCTGGCAAAAAATAAGTGTTTATTTAGTAATTGAGTAGAAACTGGCCTGGATCTTTGCATATCCTATGTTTAAATATTGCTGTCACTTCCTTAGATACACATGACCAGAACTTTGATATTCTTGGACCCTGCAGAAGCAGTGTATAAATGTCCCACTTGTTAATTTACATTTAAAGCACAATGGTGATCTATTAGGATCAATTTTGTTTATAACATGAGGTGTCCTGTGCTGTCTATGAAGTATTCTATATTCTTTAAATTGAAGTGAGTGGTCCGAATACATCCCTCCCAAGCATCTTCATCATATACACTTTGAAGGTCCTCCTCCCATTGCTAGGCAGGTTTTAATTACAGGACAAGATGAGACAGACTGAGACGTAGTCAGAGTAAGATGTGAGAAAAATAGAAACAAAGAAGAAAGATGAAAAGTGATTGTGAGTTTAACTTTCCACTTCCATACATGTTCTGATAACAACATCAACAGTTATAATAATAAAAATGATTTCATACATATTCAGAAAACAAAAACTCATTTCAGTGAACCAGGAAACATTTTTGGACCACAGAAAAGTTCACAGGAGGTGATTCTACTCAGCTCTTCAGCTTCTCTTTTTCAAACCACAATGAAGTTATTTTTGTTGCTACTCTTCCGTCATGTTTCATCTCATATTTTAAAATGGTACTTTAAGCTCTTTGTAACAATAGTTTTATTCAGCCTGCCTGATCCTCAGTCGAGAAGCATTTCCACTTACAGTACCATTAACAGAGCAGATTTTATTTCATAGAGCAATGACACCCCTTAAATGTATGTTCTATGATATTCACTTAAACTCAACAAACACAATACAACTACCATACTTTAATCAAATTCACTAAATGTGTTTGTTGTAAGTGAGCAGAAGTTTATGTTCTTGTATATTTGTTTGTTTTCTGGGAGGATATCTCAAAAACTGTGCAACACATTTCTATGAAATTTGGTGAACAGTTAGACCAAATAGATCTTATTACTTATTGGTGTGTGACACCATGTAAACTTGAACTTTGTCCTGCAGTCCTGTAAAGCACAGAGCCTCCTGAAGCAAAGTTTTGGATGTGTTGTAGTGTTTGTCTGCAGTATGACTGGTCGTTATGGATTAAACATTGTGCAACTGCAACCAGATTTAGCAGACAGGTGCTGAAACTTTCACATACAGATGGTTCTGGAATAAAATGGTGATTTATTCAGCCCATGCAACAAGGTAACAAGGAAAAAGAACGATGAACCTTTGGCACCACCATGTGGTCGTTTAAAAGTACTTCAATTTATACTCTGAACTGTAGAAGCAGAATATCTTCCTCCTGGACTTCTTGGTTCAAGAATAATCAGATTTCTGCCAGTGAATAAGCAAACCCATAAAACAAACAGTGAGAATGTGAGCACCTCTTTGTCTAAACTGGGTTTTTAACTCATTTATGACACATTTGTCTGAACAGTAATGACTGACAGCCTGCTAACTGCCTGATTGTTCACACAAATTTAAGAAGGTTCAGACACAACAACATCCAGAACTGAGGCGTTACCACTGGAGTTTCAGCAATGTGAATGAACCCAAAGTGTGACTCTTCTGTTTTGGCTCCAGTTTCTCCTTCAGGGTTTCCTGCTGGTCCTGTTATTGGAGCTGTTCATCTGCATCGCTGGACTCTTCCTGTGGAGAAGGAACAATGATGGTGAGGAACAAAGGTGTTTGTACTCCACTAATGAATTCAGAATAAATACCTGTGATCATCTTGTCCTGCACAGTTTATGTGGGAAGTTCATCAACTTAGTGTGTGATAATGAAGCACAAAGTACATTTGTTCTTTTTCTCCTTGTTTGTTTTCTCTCGTCTGTATTTCAGGGTTCCAGCCTGCTAATAGTACGTTTTCTACCTTATTTTCTTTTTTCTCCATGTGGACGAGCAACTAATATTTTGGTCATCATAAAAAAAATCTGGACATTGATATGAAAAATATAAAATTTTTACAATTTATTTCCTATTTGTCCTGACAGGGGGTCAGTAAAGATTAGAAGAGGAGCTGAACTCCACTGAGTGAGGAGTCACAAAATCACCACATTTTCCTGGAGAGGATTTATGTTCTAGAGAAAAACCTCTGAAGTTGCTGAAAGAGGTGCAACACTTGAGCCCAGTGGAGTGAGGTCGAGCAGTACACACTAATACAAATGGCCCACAGCATGTTTTCACTGATGCAGGACTGACAGAGCTAGCGGTCGCCTCTGATGGATTTAGGACTCAACAAACATGATCTGGAACACCTTCAGTCTGTATGAGAGGTGAAACTAATCACCACTGGTCATCAGTCCCTCTCAGCGGGAGGCTGGTCCACCAGCATGTTGAAGGTCGGTACCTCGGACAGCTCCAGGATCAGCACACTGTGGCCACGAGCGTGCCATGTTGAAACACCTCAGCCGTCTTTGAGCTGAAACAACTGTGGCACGAATGATTTGATAAGTTATTGTGTGGGAAGTGGTGAAAAGAGGTAGTTGTTTCCTGTACTTATCTGTCATGTATACTTATAAATGAGAATACACTCTTCACTTCTCCATTTTAAGAAACACGACAGTTTCTTTATCTGAGTTTGTATCTGTGGTGAACTGTCAGGTGTGAAGTTCATGAAGTGAAATTCATTTGTCTGTCAGCTCGTCTTCTTTATCAGAGATGAAGAAAGTGTTTCTGTTGCTCCTTTTCTTTCAGGTTTTGTCTCCAGGTAAGGTCCCATTGTCTTTTTCTACCTAAATTAATTTCCTCATTAAACCCTTCATCACAGTGATTTGATCTAATGTCTTAATTTCTGGATGGTGAGTTTAACTTTTGCTGCATTTTAAGATTGTATAAATGTAATTTGTGCATTTTGCACAGGAACTCATTCTAAATACTAAATTTCTGACTCATATATTTATATCAAAATATTACATAAAGGGCATCTGATCTTGTTGGTTATACTGGATATAAACTCTCCTGTATGTTACAGTATATAAAACTTACTATGTTTAGGAAATATTATTGTAATCATACATATTATATACATACAGTTTGAGATTTTAGGTGCATCAGTTTGGATGTGAGGGAACTTGTTGAACTATTAACCACAGTTCAGAAAGACGTGATATCGAAAGTGAGGAAACATTTTACATATGAGAAAATAAAGAGAAATAAAAATGTCTGCTGCTAAGTGACATTTTAAAATGATGATTTAGATTAAAACTATTCAAAATGAGCTAATTACTTTACACACTGTGGCCATTTTATTAGCTCCACCTCTAAAATCTAATGCAGTCCTTTTGAACAGTTCAGCCACAGTGGAAGCTCGACTTCTACAAAGATCATGTGATGTTCAGTTTGGACCAACCTGTCAAAGAGGTATTAATTTAACTCTCTGTTGATTAACTCTTTGTGGTGTTGGAGCCATTATAGTGCTGTTAAGTGGTGTTTCTAATGTTTTACCAGCCCCACTTACAGACATACAGACATGAGAGTAAGAATATTAGAAACACATCTCACTGTAATTCAGTGTGCAGGTGAGTTAAAATATCGGCAGCAGCAGGAGGTCCAGTCAGGTTCAGCACAACATATATAATTATGACTCAATGCTTTTTTTCACTGCAAATAGAAATATAAATGTCCAAGAAAAAAAAGATAAAAAATATAATTTGCATGCCGACTTTCTGAGGTAAACATTTATTCATAAAACATATTATTTTACAGTTGTTTTTTTAAGGATTTCTTCAAACAATCAGCAGGTTATTTGAGTATCTCATCACTTGTCTTTACATTTTCCATTGTGAAATACACTCTGAGCTGTGATTATGAGAAGTGACATCATTTCCTGTATCTTGTGGTGTCAACTGTCTTCCTGCATGAGGAAGTACAACAACCCTTGTCTGCATGTGGACATAAAATATGAGCAAATATCTGTTTGAACTAATCTGCTTCTAAAGCATGGCCTTAGTGATTAAACAACAACACAAAGTCTCTGCTGTGCTCAGGTTATTGATCTTTAATCACACAAAAAAGGATGAAAAACATCTTCAAAAACCTGTTTGTCTTCCAGTTACACACTCACTGAAGACTTTCTTCACTGGATCTACTGGAGTCCCAAACCTCCCAGAGTTCGTGGGTGTCGTGATGGTTGATGAGACTGAGGTCGTTTACTGCGACAGCAACAAAATGAGAGCAGAACCCAAACAGGACTGGATGGAAAAAGTGATCGAAGATGATCCAACACACATAGACCGACACACTAAAGAGTGTCGAGAAGATCAGAGCTTCTTCAGTTCATTCATTAAGATTTTGATGCAGAGCTTCGACCAGACTGGAGGTGAATTTATATTTCACTCTGTGCAGCTACAATTAGTTTATTTGACCTGATTTGTTGTGCAGAGTAGATATCTTCTATTTGCAGAAGTTGTGTACATCCATGGTCACTTTTATGTAAAGAAAACGGACCACCTGTTAGAGTCCAGAAGAAGCAGAATTTGTTTCCAGCTGTTTAGCTTTTTTAAAACCTCCTCTTTTATGGTTTTTATTTATTTAATTCTTTTAGGAAATCTTCCAGTCATCTCCCATCAACAGTCATTTTGCGAACAAACTCAAATAGCTGCTAAAGATCACTAATCTACACATGATCCATTTTTATTATCGTCCATGCAAAGCTCAACAGCATTGCATTTTAAGGATTTAAACCTCTGTTTGGCCTCCATCTTCAAAAACATAGTCAGGAGAATTGTATCTCCTAATAACATGTTTCTGACTGCAACTAAATCATCAATAAAGTTTTACTGTCAAGTCTGAAGTCCTGATGGACATAAACATGAATACAAACTAATCACAATATTCAGCTGAGCATGTTATATACAATATTGATCGAATGTATTCAAGAAACAACGTGTTATTTCAAATCACTGTTTTAGTGGCTGTTTCAGTCTACAGCAGTCTCTGTCTCTCTTTCAGGTGTCCACATTTTCCAGAAGATGTTTGGATGTGAGTGGGATGATGAGACTAATGAGGTCAATGGTTTCTTGATGTTCGGTTATGATGGTACAGACTTCATAGCATTTGACTTGAAGACAGAGACATGGATCGCTCCAAAACCTCAGGCTGTCATCACCAAACACAAGTGGGACAATGACAAAGCTTTCAGAGCACAGACAAAAAACTACCTCACCCAGATTTGTCCTGAGGCTGAAGAAGTATTTGACCTTTGGCAAGAGCTCTCTGCTGAGAACAGGTAGAGTCACATGACCTGATGTATTTTGATGAAAACAACAATGTTCATATTTCCTGCTCAGACTGAATATCCTTTGTATTATCACTACAATCAGTTTGACATCACCTGTTTTGTTGACTTATGTAGCAGTAAGACTTGATTTATCTCTAACCAGTCAGTAGACTGATGTTACCTTCAGTCAAAGCTCAATTT
>CM041548.1:21705141-21795042 GCA_023238725.1 Scortum barcoo
GCTTGACATCAAGGTTTCAGAAGAGCTGCAAAAGCAAAGAAAAAGACTGAAAGCTAAAAAAAAAAGCTTAAATAAAGACACATGGAAAAAAAAAGAAGATTAAAGACATTTATTTTAATGTATTATTTTTATTTTTAGGATTTACTGTACAGAATTTTTTTCAAGATTGTATGGTAAAATTCAAAGGATTTCTATTGAAGATTATGTGAAAATATGAATAAATATAACTTTAAATCTTTATAATATAAAGACTTATAATGCCTACTGCTTCAGAAAAAAAAGTTTTTTGTCAACATTCAACAGGATTTTAGTTAATGTTTGTATGAGAGTGCACATTTCCAAAAATAAAACACTGACATATAATAGTACACTGATGTCTTTATTACTTTGAAAGCTAATTTAATCTTAAAGTTAATGCTGTTTATCGTGACACGATTATGAGTGGGAACACTGACCAGGCTCTCAGCACTGAAGTGTGTTGCTACAGACATCTGCTTTAGTCAGAATCAAAATACTGTATTTATCCCTGGGGGAAATCTGGTAAATTTAATGTGCCTGGTTATGAATAGTCTTTGCACAATTTTTAGTCTTATAGTCTTATTTGTTAGTCTTATGGTTTGTAATCTCTTCCAGAGGTCAAAGGGTATTTTTTAATCAGTCTAACAGCAATGATAGCCATACCATACCAGTATCACATCATTTACTGTAAGACTTACACTACTGCTTACAGTTTTACTGTTTTACAGTACTATTTGAATGGCTGCCAAAAGCATGATCCTGGAAACAAGTGATCACACCAGTGATCTTTCATATCAAAATCATTTTTGAATGGTAATATGCAAAAAAAAAAGCATTTGTTTGCCAGTGTATTGGTATTCCAAATAAGCAGTATTTTATACTTATACATTTACAAAAATTAAATATCCATCCATTTTCTATACCTGCTTATCCTGACAATATTGTATCATGGTGTTCGAGCCTATATCACCTATTTTGGCGAGAGATGGTACACCCTGGACTGGTACCAGTCAATCGCAGGGCTGACATTGAAGGACAGACAACCACAACACACATTCACACCCTAGGGGCAATTTAGAGTTGCCAATTAACCTGCATGTCTTTGGATTGTGGGAGGAAGCTGGAGTACCCAGAGAGAACCCACACAGGCACAGGGAGAACATGCAAACTCCACACAGAAAAGACTGCCTCAAGTGGGGTTTGGCAGTGAAGCTGAGACACATCGTGGGCGCTGCAGGTCCAAGACTTCACGACACAGAGACGCTGGCTTCTCAACTTGGACTGAGGTCAAACCGATACACCAGGAACATTTTAAACGCATGGACTGAAAAACAAACTAGAGATGCAGCAGGACTACGCCAGCAGAGCAGAAACTCCTGATGAAGAGAATCCGTTCCCTGAGCTGGGGTTTGAAGTAGACCAGTCTGGGTTGACGGGGCCGCTGCTGACCTGCACATGCTGAACAGGAAGGCTCTGTACAAACTCTGTGTCCAAGCCTTCAAAAAAAGACAGCTGAGTGTGGAGAGAGAGATTGGCTGTGCAGGAAGACTGTAAACTGGTGTGGAGGGTGTTTTATAAAGCACTTTTAAACAAGAGCTCAGGTGCTGCTTTTATTTTTGGAGCTGGAAATAAAAAAGAAAATGCAAAAAGTGGCAGCTGTTAAACTTTGTGGTGGGACAGGCCAAACTGAGCATTTAAAAAGCAGAAAGAAGCACATTGAACAAGCTTCAGGCTACGAGCTGCTGCCCATGTTTGTGTCTCTGGTGAAAGCCAGAGTCAGAGTGGAGTCAGGTTTTACTCCCTCATGAAAAGTGTTGAAGAGTTTTTATCTCCGTGGTGTTTTAACAAAGCTGTTTGTTCTGTTGTTGACAGGGAGCTGAGCTTCAGCTGAGCTTTTATGAGACCATTTTTAAAAAAGATTTAAAAAATAAAAGCACTTGTATTGTGTAAACTGTCAACTATTATGTTGAGATCAAAATGTATTGAAAAATAACGAATTTCTGAAAAATCAAAATCTCTCTCTCTCTTCTCTCTGCAGATCTTCCCTCAGTGTCTCTCCTCCAGAAGTTGAACGCAGACAATTTATTGCCTCACAACAATTTTCCAATGTATGAAAATAAAATACAAAAAATAGAGCTCTTTAAAAATAAAGAATAAACAGTTAAATTCAAATAAAAGTGTCCCTTCTTTGTGTTAGAAAATAAAGTCCAGTTCTGTATCGTGTGTCCAATGTTCAAATGACTACCCGGGTAGGTTTGTAGTGTGAGACTCTTCTCTGTGTCAGAGAGTGAAGTGAGTTGATGGTCTGTGGTTCTCCAGAGTAGATCCCACGGCTGGCCACACCGTGCTCCTCTTCCGTCCGCAGTTGATCGCTCTTCTTGGCTCGCCACTGAACCTCCGAGGATTCAGACTCAGAACGGTCTATTCCTAATCCGGCAAAGAAACCAATCTACACGCGTAGTGCAGAAAACATGATCATTACTATCATATCTCTATTCATCACATGACCTTAACTACTTCTCTCCTTCTCTTTCTTTCCCTTTTGAATATCTTTCATTTATATATGTATATATACCCATATGCAGGATATACAATATAATGCTCCAATTGTTGTAAATGACCTTGTCTACATTTACAGTAAAGGGATTTTAACATAACATAATTATTCATTATGAACTTATGTTTTAACATACTTTCTTATCTTTATGAAATGATATTTATAATTTTAACCAGCTCGTTTAATCAATATTTATCTTTTAACTGTAACATATATTTCTTTTTAACATACTCTTTTAACTGACATATTTATTTAAATAACTACAGTGAAATAAACCACATAATCTGCATCACAATCATCAGAACAAATATTATAAGCTGATATCATGTGAACAGAAATAAACATCATGTGCCATCTCTGTGTCCTCATTAGCTTTAGCGGTGGCTGCTGCTAACTGGCTAACCGCTCGGTCAGCAGCCATTTTGAATAGTGAGAGTTTCACCTGAGCGATTAGCATTAGCATCATGCTAACTTAGCTAACGATCTCTCTGAAGTCACTTTACACATAACACAATGATACAACAGTACCACGGTGGGTTAAAACATTAAATTACATCTCCTCAACTCCGACTGGTTTCAGGAAAGCATTTCAATAAACAGTATTTTCACAACAAGCTAACATCAATAAGCTAACAACAAGGCCTAGCCTCTTAATATATAGTGAGCACTCTTACCGGAGTTCACACAGTGAAGTGGCTCCTCTCATCCAACATCACAACAAGACTCACTGCAGGTTCATCAGCTCTCTCAGTGAAGACTGCTCTCTGCTCACTATCTCAGATCAGCGCGCAAATGCAGCCAGTGATCATGACAATGAGTCCAGCTGAGAACTAGTGTAGCACCTTGTGGCAGGACATGATCACTCTCAAACCACATAAACGGGTTTAGTAACCATGTGGGTTTCACACGTTTCACTCCACTCTTGGATTTAACATGCAAACATTTGTGAGGAATTTCCTCAAACATGTGAAAATGTTTTCTTGGTGTCATAAAGTCTGATTGAACATTTATCTCTCATCTGTATTTCAGGATTCAGACCTGCAAACTGTAAGTTTAATATTGTGGCATCAAAACGTCACTTCTTTTCTAGAGAGCGCCTGATTGTAATTTTTAAAAGACATCATCTAAATGTGTTTATATCCAACACTGAGATGTGAAGTCAGTTTTTTATTGTCTTTTGTTCGGACTTTTTTACAAATCGTCATCATGATGTCGTTGTTAGAAACACACTAATGAAGACTCTGCACTAAACCCCTCCCACTGGTAAACTCTCCACTGAGTCCCAAAATCAGATCTCAGTGTGTGAATATAAATCAGTGGCTCAGCCCAGAGAGAGATCACTGACCTGTTTCTACAATATGAAGCTGCTGGGCCTCTTCATCTACTGGAACTGCTTTTGAAAGTCTAAATGTGTGTATACAATATCTTTATTTTCTCTTTAAGCTGCTGTTATATTTTATTATTTGGTTGATCATATTTTTGTTCGCTGTATTCTTGTTGAAAATACAGAAACTTAAACTGCGTGTGAAATGACTCACGGTTCCACAATCTAATAAAAGTGTGACTGAAGATGAAGAGATGTTTTTTTATTTGCTCATTTTTGAGTTCATCATCATTTTATTTTCTCTTAATGTTTGTTTTGTCATTCCTAATGTGATGTGAAAGGTGTGATTTATATTTCCTAATAAAAGAAAATCAAAACACAAACACAGAGCTGATTAAAAAGTGAGTGCTGTTTGTCCTAATTTCAGTGTGTGGAGAGTGTGCACACTTGTCGTGGCCTGTTTGAAGAAGACAAGTTTTATTACATTTTCATCAAAGTTTTCTAAAGTTCTGTATCTGGTTAAATGTGTTAAACGCTCCTCAGCTCAAATAAAACTTCATTCACATTCATGACTTCAACCTGGACACATTTTTTGAAAAATCCTGGTTAACATTATCCAAGCTGACACTATATTCAGTAGTTTGACTTGAGAGCAGAGGAAGCTCGGTCCACCTCTCACCGTAAACACGCCTGCCTTCCACGTTTGTCGTGTCGAGTGTTCTCCTTTCCACCAAATGTGGCAGAAACAGTTCAAAGCAGGACTTTGTATCCTCAGCGCAGGACGCTGCTTGTCTTGTTGGGCCTGAGCTCGGCTTCATTACACTCTCAGCTCTTGCTTTGCCTTCTTCAGGATCACTGAGAGTGAGTGGGTGTCTGTATTTCACTGATCGGATTGTATTTATCAGAAACGTTCAATCACAGCCTGATGCAGCAGTATCAGTGATGGAACAGTCCTTTTAACCTCTTAATGAATTATTTCTACACATCTTAAAGTTTCCATCTTGTCACAGATAATAAGATGTCCCTTCAGGTGGAACACATTTCCTCCAGCCTCACCTGTGTCTTTCACATCCCGGCTGGGAGGAGCTAAAACACAGCTGAAGGAAAGGAGGAGCCTCTTTACCTGTCACATGGGAAGAGTCTCAAACTTCAACAGGACACAGTTACTCAAACTCAGGCGACTTCACTCATCCTGTAAAGTGTCTAAAAGTTACTTCTCATCCAAACATGAAGATGTTGACCGTGATGTCTGATCTTCAAATGTCGTTGATTCTTCAGAAAGAGTTTCATTCAGTTTGACAGTTTGTTGTGCAAACTATGTGATCAGAACATTAGTGGAAAATGACTGAGAAATATGGTGATTTGCACATGAAAGACATCATCATTACAACGAGAACATTTCTACCTGATACCAAAAAGCTCATTTAATCAACCTTCATCCCACAATAACTTCACTTTGCAAGTCCTAAATGTTACATAAATACCAACCATGAAGTCAGGGACGTAGCACAGAGTTACATAAGCAGTCTCTGAGCCCCCATGTTTTTAAAATGATCAATACAAGCTATTTTTTGGGCCCCTCCACCCCCATCCTGCACTGCTGCATGAAGTTAAAACACTTGAGTCCACAGTGACAGTGGGCTGAAACTACACCAGTAAGGTACCTTCATATTTCATGTCAGAAAAATATTTTATATGCAGGCTATTTGGACAGTGTATTTAGTAATTATTTTACTGCAACATGCACAATAACATCTACATTTAATGCAGCTCCTCTGTACAAAAGTATTACATATTTAATAAAAACATACAGCTTCTTAGATGAATTTGAATAATTAAGGTTTATGCATTAATGGAGATGACAGAGTTGTTGATGGCTGTTTAGTGTGTGTATATCACGATTATCTTGTAAATGACGTGTTGTTAAAGCGTGTGAAAAGACCATTTCAGAATGTGTAGCATATATGGTTGCTGATGTATGATGTTTAAAATTGGGTGCTACCTCTTCATTGCAAGAGATTGGTTATTTATTGAGAATAAAATGAGCTTATATACAATATCATACATGATATATTAATTTAATGTTGTGTTGTGAAGTTCCCTCTAGATGGCAGTAATAGAGCACAAATGGCAACCTGTTGAATTTTGATTATTTTCGGTGAAAATGAAAGAATTTGGCCTTGGCCTAATTTTCAAAATAAAAGCCTTATCTGCTAATCTTAACAACTGGTGCTTTATAAAGACTGATAATTTGGAAGAGGTGAAAGTTAAAAATCGAATACATTTGAGATAAAAGTTGTAAAACAGAGGTTACAACAGCAGAAAAACACCCAACAGAAATGAATGTATTTTAGATTTTATATTAGGCAATCAAACACATACATTCTCACGTTTGTGAGTGTTGGTTGAGATTCAAACAAAATCATTACTACAATTAAAAAAACTACCAAAAAAAAAATTAGCTGTGAATTATTCGGACTAACCAGGTTTTCCAATGTATTTTTTTAATAATGTGAACACCACAGAGGACATTTCATTCAGCCCTACTTTATTACCTCAGCAAATAAGACCCAAACTAAAGAAAACAACTTTAAAGACATGACTGAAAACATATTTCTTCACTCATTATAAGTAATGAATTTGAGTCCTCATCATTTAATAAAGTTAGTGTCACATTATTGTAAAAAGTAAATGCTTTAGCAGCCCTTGATGTGCAGGCTTTTAAATCTCAACATCTGTCTATTAATAACCTAATTTAACTTAACACTACTTAACTCTATAACTACAAGAATTACCACAGCAGTCATTCTGACCATTCATACATTATTTGCATATAATTTCAATAATCAATATAAAATAAGAATAAATTATATTCAGTGTTAGGATAGATAATAATAAACATCAGGACCCAAAATTTAAATGAATATTTATTAGTTAATTGACAACCACAGAACCTGCCATCGTCACATTACAGATACAAATTGGAAAAAGCTCTGCTCTCTCACAGCAGGCACAACAGATGATTTAGGAATTTGCAGACTTTCTCCTTTGCCAAGTCTCTGATGGTTTGTTTGTGCACATGTACCAAACTGCAGGTCAGAGTACCCGGCCTTCTTGGAGTCGCTGGGTGGCGTCCTGGAAAGGACTCTACAGTTCTACTGTGGGACTTCAACACACATCAGGGTAATGATGGAGAGACCTGGAGGGGGGTGATTGGGAGGAAGTGCCTGTCTGATCTTAACCTGAGTGGTGTTTTGTTTGTGGACTTCTGTGTTGGCTTCATCAGACTGTGACCTTCAGCATGCACTGGGGTGGTTTGCAGCCTTAATGAATGGTCAGAGATGAGAGTCAGGACCTCCAAGTCTGAGGCCATGGTTTGTCAGCCAGAAAAGGCTGGATTGCTCCCTCTGGGTTGGGAGTGAGCTCCTGACCCAGTTGGAGGAGTTCAAGTATCTCTGTGTTTCTATCACAAGTGAGGGTAAAATGGAGGATGAGACTGAAGGACAGATTGGTGCAGCGTCAGCAGTAATTTGGACATTTTACAGGACAGTGGTAGTGAAGAGAGAGCTGAGCTGGAAGGCAAAGCTTTTGATTTACCAGTCAAATGGTAAAAGGAGGAAAATGGATGGATGTATAGATGAATACAAACCCACTTGACGTTTGTTGTAGGAGGCCAACTTTTAAATATTTCTTCAAAGATTATCACTGTGGAGTGAATTAAGAAACAACTGGGCTGTTTCTCTTATAACCTCAGGTGTTTTTTAACTGGACGTCACAGCTTTTACTGCTTTGCCGTCACATTTGAAGTCATTCACTGTGCAGAATGAGTTTGAAAATCAGGTTTCTGGATTCAGTCTCTCACAGAGCTCAGAGCTGTTGTCAGGAGCTGTAAGACAAAACACACTGTTAGTCTGCTTATCCATAGATCCACAGTCATGGCTTATCTATATTTAGCCAGTTCTCTCTTGTTGAGGAAAGGTTATCACTTTTATTACTCCCATCTAATTCCACATCATGTCAAACAGTCACTGTTTCTGCTGTTTCTTTCTGCAGAGAAGAAATCACTTGTGGAAAATAATTTACTGGCTTCAGATCAACTGACTCTTGTGTTCATAAGCTTTTACTGGTGATGCCTCTGAGGATGAAATTGATCTTTCTATTACACAGTCCATGTCTGTACTCTATGTCTTTAACTATTTTCCAGCAACACACACTGATATAAGTGCATGTCAGATCAGATAAAACAGAATAAAAAACTTCTACTCACCATGTGGAGGGCTTTTGGCTGAAACAAGAAGAGAAGACAAATCATTTTCTGTGTCACAGTTGTGAATGGTAGAATATAAATTTCACCTTCTTTCACTGAATCTGATCCCCTCTCTTACTCACTCTCTTTCTCATGTTGAATAAATATCTTTTACCCTTCTACCTTTTGCCTTTTACATTTCTCTGTCATCATCATGACAAAGTCTTTCTGTTAGTTGCTTCATAACAGGAACTGGGTAAAAACATCTGAGCATACTAAAAATTAACTGACCTTTCTTAATACCTTTCTTCTTTTTGTAAATGATGAATCCAGCAGCAGCCATGAGGACGACAGCAAGAACAGCCACTGCAGCAATGATGGGAATGATCATGTTGGAGGGCTTCTCTGTTGAACAAAACACAACAAAAATGATGACCATATAGACAGAGCAGGTTAGAAAAGAAGTACATCCATCCATCTATTTATTAAACCTACTGTGATCCACATCCATCTAGGTATGAACTATTTGCATGTTGGTTTGTCCTGTGACGGGTTGCAGTCATTGGTTTAAAATCAAAACTAAATGAAAAAAATGTCAAATTCCAAACTGAGCTGGATGACAAAAGCTAAACCAACATAAAAGAAGACTTTTGCTGAGAACTCAACTTTGGTGAGTGGCTTTGACAAACAAATTTGCACCTGTTGACCAATTGCAAACCATCTTGATAGTGCTGACCTTCAGAGGGAACAGAGAGCAGGAGAGAAAATGGAGGAAGCTGTCATATTAGTTGTAAACTTGCTCTATGAAACCACATGGTTTGCAGTCAGTTGGAACACAGGAGACGATGGTAAAAATATGTCTCTGTAATAAACTGTGAGAACTTTTCATCTGGTTAGTGACCACAAAGTGTGCTAGCATGAACACAGGATACAATCCCATCCAACACCAAAAAGGTTCAAACATCAAAGATGAACTGCAGGACATCTGTCACACCTGATTCATTCTTACCCCAGTTTGTTCTGATCTCTGCTTTGTCCAGTTTGGTGACGATGTCGTCCTTCACTCCAGAGAGATGAAACACACAGTCGTACCTGCTCCAGTCTTCAGGTGTGACTGATGAAAGCTTCAGGTCAACACTCATCTGGAAGGATCCATCATGGTTGGGGAGGATCTCTCCGTGGTCCACGTCCTCATGAAGCTCCTCTCCATCTTTCCTCCAGATGAGTGTGGCTCTGTCAGGGTAGAAACCTGTAGCGTGGCAGCTGACTGGAGAGGAGGGAGACTTCTGGAGGAGAGACACTGAGGGAAGATCTGCAGAGAGAAGAGAAAGAAACAACTCTTCTTTCAGGTAAATACACTACATGTACAGGCCCATACATCCATCTTATAAGAACATGTGACAGTACTACATAACAACTCATCTGTCACACAATCACTACAGTGTCTGTATATAGACAGATAAGGGAACTACAGCACTACTAAAGAAACTCACTACAGTCAGAGAAGAAGAATCTGCCTGTTTTTAAGCTTCACAGCAAAGTAGTCAATCACAGTGTCAATGTTCAGTGGAAATATTTCTATTTTGAAACACTGAAACTCTGTAAACTTACTTAACTCATGCTAACTGTGCACTGACTATCACAGTCTCAGCTTTGACTGAAGGTAACATCAGTCTACTGACTGGTTAGAGATAAATCAGATCTTACTGCTACGGAAAACAGTCTAGACTAAAGTGATATCAGACTGATTGTAGTGATAATACAAAGGATATTCAGTCTGAGCAGGATATATGAACATTGTTGTTTTCATGAAACTACATCAGGTCATGTGACTCTACCTATTCTCAGCAGAGAGCTCTTGCCAAAGGTCAAAAACTTCTTCAGCCACTCAGGGAAAATCTGAGTGAGGTCAATTTTCACTGCGTTTTATTCTAGCGTTTGTCAGCATCCCATCTCAGTTTGGTGGTCACAGCCTGAGGTTTGGAAGCGATCCATGTCAGTGTCTTCAGGTCCAATGATATGAAGTCTTCTCCATCATAACCGTACTGATGAAATCCATTAATCTCTCCAGTCTCATCGTCCCACTCACAGCCAATTACATCCTCTGTAAAATGTGGACATCTGAGAGAGAGACAGAGACTGTGATTAACAATCATGTACAGATGAAATCTCCAGAGAAAAAACATCTTAACAATATTGTTCATGCTCAGTGCAGCACACATGAGTGATGAAACTCAATTTCTATTTCAAAGTTTAAAGTTACAATGGTTGCTCCTCTGTAAAGTCCCAGATGACTGTCAGTGTGTAGTAAACCAAGTGGTTTGTCTTCTTGTATTCTGCACATCAAACTGTTTTAAAACTCAAAGTCACAGCAGAGCTGGTCTCTCCATGTTTTGGGGTTTAAGATACAGACCATGAACTGCAACGTTCCCTGGTTGGAGTCCAGCTGAAGATCTTTGTTTCATCTCTCATCCCCTCATTTTCTGTCATCTCTTAACTGGTGTTTTCTAATAAAGGACTAAAAAAGTCACACCTGTGTGACACCTGCAGCTTTTGATGCAGTCGCAGGTTTGAGTGACCCACATGACTGACAGTTATCCATAACATATATAAGAATCAATATAAGAAACAATATAAGAACCTTACAGTTATTTAATTTTCATGTATTTTGCAGCAAGATCAAACTTTAGATGGACAAGTGAGGATTCTTGAAATAACACTGGTACAGACGGATGTTAAACCCCGTCAGTCCAATTATCTGACAGATCAGTGAAGGAACTGAAGGAGGTCTTATGTTCCTGTTTAGATGTATAATTGTGAGAACATTTTCACAAGCTGACTGTTGTTTTGAATTCTTTATCTCAGGATGTGAATCAGTTTGCGTTGGACAGGCCCAGTGAACAAGTCTAACCAGCAGCTGATTAATGGTTTGAATGCTGAGTAGCAGCTGGTGGTCGGGCTGCTGTTGGCAAACTGATGTGATGGTGGCGTCCTGATTATTATCTTGAGGATGTGTAGATGATCACTTTATTTTATAACTAAGATGAAGAACAGTTCAGCAGTAAAAAGTCAAATATAACACAGCACATACTGTACCTCCAGTTTGGTTCAAGCTCTGCTTCACACTAGAAATCGTGGATTTGAAGAAGTTTGGAACATTGTCAGTACACTGTCGAGTGTAGAACTTCAACTGCTGAGGATTGTTTTCTAGAAAATTCTTTCACCCTGTCGTGTTTCGTTTCCACCATCTTTTTGTTGCTGTCGCAGTAACCCAACACAGAGTGTCATCAATCATTGCAGCTCCCACAAACTCTGGGAAGTTTGGGAGTCCAGTAGATGCAGTTACGAAAATCTTCAGGGAGTGTTTGACTGCAGGACAAAACAAGGTTTATACATTCAGTAGAAATATACACACATTATCATCACACTCCTCATTAACATGATGTTTGATTCAGTGAAAACTAATAGTTTTATCAAGTTGAGAAAGTGAAACTAAACTGCAGGTGTGTCTTTGAGCTACGCAGCAACAAAATACAAAGAGATTAAAATAAAAATTAAACTGTGATCTTACCTGATGATGAAACATGACAGAAGAGAAGCAACAAAAATAACTTTTTCATCTTGTTTTCATAAAGACGTGTAGAGGAAAAAGGACCGAGCTGCTTCAGCTGTTTCCTGAGGGAGAGAAGAAAAAGGGGAAAAAAAAGGGAAGTGGGAGTGTCCCGACATTTATCCGTTATCCTGCACCGATTGACATTTTTTACTTTTACTTTTTTACACATCTTTTTTCTTTTTTTTTATTAAATACATGTTTAGAAACTCTTACATCACCTGGTGAAGGATTGAGCACCAATGCTTTGACAGTGAATGAAAAAATGTAAAAACGGCTTTAACTGGAGCTGTGAAGGTTTGCTGTCCCACATGACGTCACTGTGTGCAGCTCGCTGTGTTTGTCCATCACGTTTGTGGATTCAGTCTCTCAGAGAGCTCAGAGCTGTTGACAGGAGCTGTAAGGTCACAAACACACTGTTAGTCCTCTTATCCTGCACTGAAGCACCTCAGCTCACACTGAAAAGCCTTTTTAATCTACAGAGTGCAGGTCAGATCAGAGACAGGAGAAGAAAAACAATTTCTACTTACGAGGTGGAGGACGATGGGCTGAAATAAAAAGAAAAGACAAATCATTCAACTTGTCACAGTTTGAAATGCCAGAACATCTTTTGTCTTATTTTAATAAATGTCATACTAAATGTCAAATGATTCATAAAAGTGATAATTCACACATTTGGAACAAATGAAAAAAATAACCTGACGAGAAAACCAAATAATGAGACCAGGTCTGGTCAAACATGTTTTATAAGTAGAGTGTGGTTAAACCACACCATCCACCCTGACAATTTCATGAAGCCTTAAAGGAATCAGATGATAAAAGGAGGCTGGAAACAACTTTACTGTGAGATTAATAAAGTAGGATGATTGTCAGACTGTCAGCATGGTGTCACCTGTCAGAGGGCTCAACAGATTTATGACAGCACAGCCTGATTCCCACTGCAGGGTGTAGTGATCGGTCAAAACATCATTTAGCATCAATACTGGGCTTCCATAGTAACACTGTGAGTCAACATACTCATGTGTGAATAATCTCCAGAAAAGCTCAGCTCAGTTTAGCTTTTACTTTGAAAGCAGGAAGGAAACAGCTGGCCAGTAGCTCAGTGAAAGGTTCCTGTTAATAACTTCAAATCTGGCTGACACATACAAAAAGAAAATGAATCACTGTGACTCAAAGAGGAACTCCACCATAAATATATTTTAAACACTAAGGTTCTTGTGGTACATTAATAACAGAAGGTTTTTCCAATAATAAACAACTTTGTGTATAAAGTGCTTTTTCTGCTCAAAGTGGCTGTTCTTGCTGTCTCCTCCACGCGGTGACCTCGTGTGTTATCAAAGTGCTGAACATGACCAATTTTCTGGTGTTTTCTTAAGCTGCAGTGTGTTCATCTCTCCAACTCTCTTTGGTTTTGTAAATTCATTTATTTCAGTTTTCCATGGCTCTGCTGCAGATTCAGCTCCATCATTTTGGAGATGTGAATGTAACAACTCAGAAATAAAGCGAGCTTGAGTCCAAAAGCACGACTCACCGACAGGCAGGAAAGATAAAAGTCCAGGTTTACTTTGTTCAGGAAAGCAGCTGCAAAGTGAGAGCAGGCAAACAATGAGGGGCCAGAAGGACAAAGCAATGATAGGCAGAATATATCAGAGGAGCCCAGTAACATCACCGTCCAGATTACTGCTGCAGTGGTTGTTCTTACTGTCGTCTTCACTGCTGCTACTGAATTTACTGTTTACAACAAGAGGAGAGGTGAGAGACTCAAAAGAGCTGAGTGTGATATTAGAGTATAATATGAATCTACAAAATAATATAACAAGACCTAAAATGTATGTTTGAGAGAGTGAGATTCAGAGGGGAAACATGGCAAAATGTTCTGGAAACCGTGAAAGTGAAATGATTTGTTTTTTTCTCTTACATCAGTCAATCCTCTAAGAAGTAGAAATGTTTTTATTCTGTTGTCTCGAAACTTTGGTGCCACTTCTAGAAAATGTAGAAGACTGAAATTTAAAACAAGTAAAGGTCCTTTAAAAGCAGTACTCTGTTAAAATGTAAGATCTTCAATATTTCAGACCACAATGTAATCCAAATAATCAGATAATAACATGATATTATTCATCTTGGTAGAACTGAACTTTACTGATAAAGTTTCTTCTGTTTTGTGTGATTATATATCTTATAATATGAAGGTACCTTACTGGTGTAGTTTCAGCCCACTGTCACTGTGGACTCAAATGTTTTAACTTCATGCAGCAGTGCAGGATGGGGGTGGAGGGTCCAAAAGTGTGGAGGGGCCAACAACAACATCTTGTATTGATCATTTTAAAACCATGGGGGGCCTCAGAGACTGCTTATGTACATGATGTGTTTCTTGTGCAAGTCGTCATATTTCTCAGTTATTTTCCACTAATGTGCTGGTCACATAGTTTGCAGAACAAACTGTCAAACTGAATGAAATCTTTCTGAAGAATCAACGACATTTGAAGCTTTGGACATCACAGTTATGTCTTATTCTTTATTTGTCACAAACTCAGACACAATGCAGTGAATCAGTGATCTTCACTGAGTTCACAGGCTTTGGAGCTTTGCCATCATGTGTTCATCTCAAGTCAGAACTGAAACTTTCCCAGGAAGGGAATGAGGAAACTCAATCCAACAGAAGACATAAACAGGTGAACCAGCTCGGTCCTTTACACACACACCTTTAAGCTATTTTTGTCACGTCTCATCAGCAGGTAAGATCACAGTTTAAATCTTTAACTTTAAGCTCTTTGCTTCACTTTCCATTCGGCTCTGCATGTTGCTCCTGTGTGGCTGAAGGACAGTTTCGCTTTTATGTTGACTTGATGAGACAAGTTATGTTTGTTTTAACTGAATCATACTGAACACATCTTATTTATGATGAAGTGTATATGCATATACATGTCACAATGTGTTTTGGAGTTTAGCAGCAGCACAGGCAAAGAGTTTCATTGTTAGCTGGCAGGAACAGATAACAAACTCACAGTTTACACAGAATCAGAAAAAAACTCTGTTAAGCACACTATGGAGAAGAAAGCTGTAATAATATCAACTGTGGCAGTTAAGATGAATTTGTGCTGGTAAAAGTTAACATCTTATCAACCTGTAGAGAGACACTCACAGGTGAACACATCTCAAATATTCACAGAATATGAACATCATTGTGTTGATTTTTGAATAATACATAATTGTGATGGCGCCGCGAGTGGCAGCCTGTAACAGCAGCTCCTGCTCACCGTTGAGCTTTCTTTACTTTTACTACTTCTATTCTTCCTACTTTTTGTTTTTGTGTGTTTTAAAATTTTCTTTTCATCATGCACACAAGACTAGTAGTAGTACTAGTACTAGTTTGTACTGGTAGGCTCTACTTGTTTTTGCACTTTTTGTCACCGTGTCCGGAGACCTCACACATTGTTTACAGCTGATCAGCTGTTAGCCCTCGCGGGCTGAAGAGGAGGAGACGGTACCGGCCCGTCCTCCCCTCCATCATCATGGGGAATGTAAGATCTCTCCCCAATAAGATGGACGAGTTAGCGGCGCTGACCCGGCATCAGCGGGAGTATCTGGGAGTGCAGCCTCCTGCTGTTCACTGAGACGTGGCTGACTGCACTAACTCCGGACACGGCTGCTGAACTGGACGGCTTTCACACTCCTACGGGCGGACAGAAGCAAGGAGAGCGGTAAGAGGAAAGGAGGAGGGCTGGCAGTGTTTGTTAATGATAGATGGTGTAACCCTGGGCACATCACTGTCAAGGAGCAGCACTGCTGCAAGGACATTGAACTGTTGGCCGTCAGCATGAGGCCTTACTACCTGCCGAGGGAGTTCACACATGCCCTTGTGGTGGTAGTGTACGTCCCCCCCTCTGCTAACGCCGATGCAGCCTGTGATGTCCTGCTCTCAGCAGTGAGCAGGCTGCAGACACAGCACCCTGCACCCTGATGCCCTCCTCCTCATCTCTTGGAGACTTCAATCATGCCTCTCCATCCTCCTCTCTGCCCAAATTCACCCAGTATGTCACATGCCACACCAGAGACAATAAAACACTGGACCTGTTTTATGCCAACACCAAGGAGGCATACCACTCACTCCCTCTTCCTCCCCTGGGCCGAGCCGACCACAACCTCGTGCACCTCCTGCCTGTGTATAAGACTCTTGTGCACAGGCAGCCTGCTGTCACCCGCACTGTGAAGAAATGGTCTGAAGAAGCCGAGGAGGCCCTGAAAGACTGTTTCAACACAACACTATGGGATGTTTTCAGTGACGCCCATGGGGAGGACATCAACAGTCCTCACCCACTGCCTGACGGACTACATAAACTTTTGTGTGGAGAACACCGTACCCACCAGGACTGTACGGAGCTTCTCCAACAGCAAGCCCTGGATTACCCCGGACATTAAGGCTCTCCTGAAGGAGAAGAGGAGAGCTTTTGTGTCTGGAAATAAAGAGGAGCTGAAGTCTGTGCAGAGGGAGCTGAGGAGGATGATCAGGAAGGGGAAAGAACAGCTACAGGAGGAAGATGGAGCACCAGCTGCAGCAGAACAACATCTGTGGTGTCTGGAAGGGACTTAAGACCATCTCGGGCTTCAAGGAGCCAAAGTCCCAGCCTGTGGGAGACCAGGGGTGGGCAAATGACCTGAACTTATTCTTCAACAGATTTGATCAGGCATCCGCCCCTCCCCCGGCCCAGTCTCCTCTGCTGCAACCCCCATCACGCTCTGTGCCCCCTGTCCACTGCTCCTCCTGTGCCCCCTCCCCCCTCTCACGACCCTCAGTTCACACCTACCTGACACTTCCATTTCACACTCTGTCCTGTGCACCTCCCCCCCATCAACACCTCCCTGCTCCAGCCTGCTCCTCACATCACACCAGGTGAGGAATGCCCTGAAGAAAAACAGGGCCAGGAAAGCAGCAGGTCCGGATGGCATCAGCTCCAGGCTCCTGAAGTCCTGCGCAGACCAGCTGTGTGGGATTTTTGGGTACACGTTCAACCTGAGCCTGAAGCTGGGGAGAGTGCCACAGCTCTGGAAGACGTCCTGCATCATCCCAGTGCCAAAGACACCGCACCCCAAGGAGCTCAACAGCTACAGGCCTGTAGCTCTGACGTCTCATCTGATGAAGACGCTGGAGAGACTGGTCCTCGTCCCATCTGCGCCCGCTGGTGAGCTCCTTCATGGACCCACTGCTGCAGTTCGCCTACCAGCCTGACACATCGGGGTGGATGATGCCGTCATCTACCTCCTTCACACCTCCCTCACTCACCTGGAGAAGGCTGGAAGCACTGTGAGGATCATGTTCTTTGATTTCTCCAGTGCATTCAACACCATCCAGCCCAGGCTGCTGGGGACAAGCTGCAGCTAGCTGGGGTGGATCATCACCTCACTACATGGATTTTGGACTACCTCACACACAGACCACAGTTTGTGAGGGTGCAGGGCTTTGAGTCAGGATCAGGCTTCTCTGCAGCACCGGAGCTCCACAGGGAACTGTTCTGGCTCCTTTCCTGTTCACCCTCTACACTGCAGACTTTTCATACAATACTCCATCCTGTCATCTCCAGAAGTTCTCTGATGACTCTGCTGTTGTTGGCCTCATCACAGATGGGGACGACAGAGAGTACAGAGGACTTATTCAGGACTTTGCAGACTGGTGCCTGCGGAACAACCTCCAGATCAACGCTGGTAAAACCAAGGAGCTGGTGGTGGATTTCCGCAGGCGTAGCCACTCTCCGCCTGCACCGGTGAGCATCCAGGAAAACGGACATCGACACTGTGAAGTCCTACAAGTACCTGGGTGTTCACCTAAATGACAGTCTGGACTGGTCGGACAACACTAATGCCCTTGTCAAGAAGGGCAACAGCAGACTGTTCCTGCTCAGGAGGCTGAGGTCTTTTGGAGTGCAGGGACTCTCCTCAGGACCTTTTATGACTCTGTGGTGGCATCAGCCATCTTTTATGGGATAGTCTGCTGGGCCAGCAGCATCACGGACAGGGACAGGAGGAGAATGGACAGACTGGTGAGGAGGGCCAGCTCTGTCCTGGGATGCCCCCTGGACTCAGTGGAGGTGGTGGGAAACGGGAGGATGATGGCTAAGCTGTCGTCCCTGTTAAACAACACGTCCCCCCTCTACAGGACACTCTGACAGCTCTGGGCAGCTCCTTCAGTGAGCGGCTGCTCCATCCACGCTGTGTGAAGGAGAGGTACCGCAGGTCCTTCCTGCCTGCTGCTGTCAGACTACACAACAAACAAAATGCCCGCTAGTCTGCAGACAATAGACAAATAAATTTTCTACCTGAGATATTTTATATTATGTATATATTATATTATGTATTCTCAGGCAGATCCTGTCTCTGTACTGTGTACAGGTATAATTATAATTAAAGTTATAAATATTTTTTTAGATTTTTATAATATAATATAATATAATATAATAATATAATATAATATAATATAATATAATATAATATAATATCTTATTTTCTTATTTTTTATCTTACCCTATGTCTTGCATTTCCTACTATTTATTTTCCACTGTGTGTCTCGCTGCTGTTACACTGTGAATTTCCCCGCTGTGGGACTAATCTGAATCTGAATCTGAATCTGAACAGGGAAACATCTTTGGAATGAAAAAAATCATAAAACCAACTGACACTTGTCAGATGTAGGGTATCTACACACACTAAAGTTCATAGAATATGTTTTACTGAAAATGTACAAGTAATTTCTTTGTGTGCAAGTGAGTTCAAATTTCAGGAATACCACTGTATGTATTTTACTGCCTTTTATCAAGTTATTGGAAACTGAACATGTAATACTGATTAATAGGTACAAATTTACCATGAATCTAGTAGGAAAATGGATATATTTATTTTTTGTGTTCAGGGATGTGGCAACTAGTAAAAAAAAAATAGAATACATTTAAATGACTTAAATCTTGTTTTTCCCTCAGTGAAACACTCAGTGAAGTTTTACTTCACGCTGTCCTCTGGAGTCCCAAAAATCCCAGATTATGTGACTGTTGCAGAAGTTCAGGAGGTGGTTATGGCTTACTATGACAGCAATATGAAAACTCCAGAGCCCAGACTAGACTGGGTAAGAAAAATGACGGAAGATGATCCACAATTCTGGCAATGGACCGTTAGAAACTGTATGGATTATCAGGAGCTCTACAAGGCTGAAACAGCCAGTTTCACAAAATGACGTCAGAGCCGCTGGATGCATCACTCAGAAGTAATTGGTTTGCACAAAAACAAATGCTCCCTCTACCAAGAAAAAAAAGTGATAATAAAATGGAAAAGTAGTCTGATCATTACAGTGTCAGAGAATCAGTGAATCTTTGTAAATGTGACATTAAGCACAGCAAACTTTAAAGGATCTTATTGCCTGTTTTATCTCTCTCAGGTCTTCACATCAGTCAGCAGATTTCTGGCTGTCAATGGGATGATGAGACTGGAAAGGTCGATGGTTACAGCCAGTATGGTTATAATGGAGAAGACTTCCTCACATTTGAACCAAGGTCCAAAAAATGGATCGCTGCAAACCCACAGGCTGAAATTACTAAACAGATGTGGGATGGAAATGAAGCTTTACATGCACGTTGGAAGAACGTCCTCACCAACATTTGTCCCAAGTGGCTGAAGATGATTTTGAACTATGGCAAGAGTTTCCTGCAAAGAAAAGGTAGAGTAATATGACATAATAATATACTTTGTATTGTAATACTAATATATATTATCATTATATATCATACCATATCATACCATACATGTACATGTATATCGCAGAAGTTTGTTTTTCTCTCATGACCGCTCAGATTTTTGTTGTGACCTTGTTGTGGCTCCAGCTACTGGTCAAGAGCTATTTTGAAAATGAAAGACAAGTGTGGGTACACAATGAAACCAGTTGTCAGTCATGGGAAATATCACCACCAGCATACTGAATTAGCACTGTATATAGTATACAGAAAACACACAAACAAACAAACCAGCAGCAATACTAACCAAACTAACAATAAACTAAATAATCCCTCCCCATCCACTGCCAGTGAGCACAATATACAAACAGTTACCAAACACACCTGAGTGAATGAAAGTTGAAAACTGCAGCAAGTGCTGAGCTGAGCTAAGCATAGTGGTGACAGGACCTTCTACAGAGTCTGGCAATGTGTTCAGAAAAGGCCCCACACTTCATCAAAGGTCTTGTTTGAATGTTTAAGAGCACATCTAACTTAGTATTTTAACTTGTAATTTACTTTTATTTACATTGTTGTTATTGAGTAATGCTAAATATAATAAATACAGTACCTCAGAATTGCTGTATCATTATCATGAATAAGGTTTTGGCAGCCCTGGTGTTGCAAGTAAATTGTGTGATGTGGATTTGAATTAATGCACAATATACTGTATATTTCCAAGTTAAAAGGCAATATGTATCAAAAGCTACTGATAATTTAACCCTGACAATTTTTAATACATCACATACCAGCTCAATAATAATATGAACAACTTTTCTTTTTCTCTCTGCCAGATCTTCCCTCAGTGTCTCTCCTCCAGAAGTCTCCCTCCTCTCCAGTCAGCTGCCACGCTACAGGTTTCTACCCTGACAGAGCCACACTCATCTGGAGGAAAGATGGAGAGGAGCTTCATGAGGACGTGGACCACGGAGAGATCCTCCCCAACCATGATGGATCCTTCCAGATGAATGTTGACCTGAAGCTTTCATCAGTCACACCTGAAGACTGGAGCAGGTACGACTGTGTGTTTCATCTCTCTGGAGTGAAGGACGACATCGTCACCAAACTGGACAAAGCAGAGATCAGAACAAACTGGGGTGAGAAGAAGTTGCATTATAGTTCACATATGATGTATGTATTTATTTTTTTATTTACAGTGTCTCTTTAAAATCCAACACATAATCATCTCACTATATTTATAGATAAACTTTTAAGATAGCAGGCAAAATAATTGGTGTGAATGCTGAAAGCATTCAAACCTATGTTCTTCTACGGACAAAAAATGTTATTATTATTCTTCCGTCGCTTCTTTTGGCACCTAACTCCTTCCACATTTTTCATCGTAGAAACGACATTCAAACATCAAAACGTTCAGCTCGATTAGGACATGCTCTCATTCTCTCATTTCTCATTCCTAACATTCAAACTTTCCGAAATATTCCAGGTTTTTCAGGATTCTTTTCCCATTCAAATTAATGGACAGAATGTTCAAAATTTTCACATTTTCACACTTTTTCACACACAGCTCTTCGCCATTCATTTATACTTTCAGCTATTAAGTCCATTCAAACATCAAAATGTTCCACATCTTTCAAGGATTCAGGAAATCATTCAACGTTTCAAATCCCATTCAAACTTTTCAACTCCAATTCAAACTTTTCAACTCCAATTCAAACTTTTCAAAATATTCAGTTTTTTTTTAGGTCAAGTTTTGGCAAAATGTTCAAAACTAGAGTGGAGAGGAGCTGTGAAAATCTTGTGAAAAGTCTCTCTTCAACTCGCTCTCATTCCCACAAGGTTTATTCTACGTAGATCATTTTTGCACCATTTTACAGGAACATTTGTGCTGATCACAGACATGTGTTTGGCTAAGCAAACGGACTAAGCAAACTGGCTCCAGACCCCTCCAAGCAAGAGGAGCACCAACCAACTGCCCCATCTACTCCCATTATAAATCAGACCTGAGAAGTTGGAAAAAGCTCAAGAATATTTCTTTTTCAAACTGCTCTCATGACCACATCTTCAGCCCCACACACATAAAATCTACATCACTGTGTTCATGAGACTCTTGTCTCTCTGATGGTATCATCATTTTGAGGATAGGACTTATGGTCTGGCCACAGGAGGCAGGAGTTTGAAAGGTGCGCCTCAGCTGAATCTCTGTGAATTCAACAGTCAGAAGCCAGAGTGCATGCAGTCACCATGGTAACCAGTGACTGAAGGTTTTCACACACAGCTGATTGAGATGACGTCATTACTGCAGTTTGACTGTGTGTTCACTTACAAGAGAAAATCCCAGAGCTCACACACACACACACACACATGCACACACACACACACACACACACACACACACACACACAGAGTACTCAGACACCTTCCAACTTTGGCAAGTCTTATTTAATCATTCAAAATTTTAAACTGGACATTTTTAATTTAGGAGTATAGGTATTATTTAACTTTTGAATCGCATTCATGTGAGTTACAGTCTTTTCCACTTTTCTATCTAATTCATACTTCTTCAACTGCTTCTTGATAATAATTCAAAAACCTTAAAATATTCCACATTCCTCATTCATTTTAGGTATCATTCATCTTTATCATTCAGTAATCCAGGTTAGGGTAAGCCTTTCATTCAACAAATCTTCAGATATTCCACATCTTTCATATATTTCTTCATAAAAATTCAGAAACCTTCAAATATTCATTATTTCAAACATTTCAGGACTTATTCAACTTCATTACTCAACTATTCAGTTTAGCGTAAGCCTTTTATTCCACATACTTCATACATTTCAGGCTTCATTCAACTTCAGCTATCCAGTTTAGCGTCAGCCTTTCAGCAGTCAGCATTCACACCACAATTTTCTTCAGAAATTGCATTCTCTAGTTGGTTTTACAGTATTAACTTAACTCCAAGTCAGTCTTAGTTCACAGCAACAAACCCACATGAATAAATCTTTGGATGGATGCATGTGCTTTTGTTCTAACCTGCTTTATCTGCACTGCTCTTCATTTCTTTTTGTTGTTCTGTTGAACAGAGAAGTCCAGTGACCTGACCTTCCCCATCGTTGCTGCAGTGGTTGTTCTTGTTCTCGTCCTCATTGCTGCCGCTGGATTCACAGTTAACAAAAGGCAAAAAGGTGAAAGAGAGAAAAAGGAAGATTTCAGTACTTTGATTTCAATTTTTGAGTCAGTTTCCTGCAAAGAACAGTCAGAGGTGTGAGAGTCAGAGCCTGTAAGTCATGATAATATGACTCTACTGTGATGGTGTGGGAGAGAAGTGATGAGAAAATAAATAAAGTGAGGACTGAGTGAGTAGAGGAGGAGATCACATTCACTGGGGATAATGTGATGAAAGATATTCTGACTTTTACAACTGGAACTGAAATGATTTGTCTTCTGTTTTCAGCCAAACGCCCTCCATCTTGTGAGTAAAACTCAACTTTTATTCTGTTTCAGCTCATCTGACACAAACTTTATGCTGCAGATTAAAAAGATTTTCAAATGATTGTGCAGACAGACTGTTTCGTGCAGGTACTGTTATAAAAGTTCAGTGCAGGATGAGTGGACTTTACAGTTTCACAGTTTGTTTCTGACCTTTCAGCTCCTGAGCTCTCTGAGGAACTGAATCCAGAGACCTGACTGACAAAAACACTCGATGAGTTGCACCATATGACATGTGGCACGCTGTTTAACTTCACCGAACTAACAGAGACTAAAAGATGGCTTCATTTCACATCACATATTTATAATTCAGATTTTAAATCCTTTGAAAATTGTCACTTCTTTTTTAATCTCATGGAGTTAGTGAGCACTGAACCAATGTGTTTCCCATATTAAATGTGTTTGTAACTTCTTAAACAGAAGGTGAGCCGAGACAAAGACTCTGACAGGAACTCTGAGGCGTAATCAGCACAGCACAAAGTGAGGCAGGTGAGGGTCAAATATCCTCCCACAGGCTGCTGAGCTTATCTAACAGGGCTGGCTGAGCGCTGACTGCAAACAAAGGCCCAGCTCACATCCAGAAAGGCAGGAAGGGACTTTTGGTGGAAATAAAACTCACACTGTCGGGTAGTTTTTGCACTTTGATGTTACTGCCAGCAAACAAAACTATCTGGCAGTGGGAGTTTTTGATGATTTGTTAATAAAATGTTATATTTTTTGAACAGTGGGCCTCTGTAGGGATGCCCACCCAACCTGTGCACCGATAACCAGAAATGAATGTCAGAGTCAGACGTGTTGCTCACTTGCTGCTGATGTTTTGCTTTTTTTGATGAAGAAGATCGACTATCAGCGTCAACTCTGAGCAGAGTGACCTCCCAGAAAAGGTTAGCTTAGTTTATCATTTTCTCTGGAAATAAGAAGGAAACGGCTGCCTCTGTAAAAAGTTCCCTCTAAGGACTTCAAATCTGGCTGATGTGTACAAGAAAAAAATGAATCACTGTGACTTAAAGGGGAAGTCCACCATAAATACATTTTAATCACTGCACACATCATCACAGAGATTCTTGTGTTACATCAATAACAGGAGGTTTTTCCAGCTCTACACTACCATGTGCAAAAACTGATTTTCTGCTCAAAGCAAGCTGAATTGTGTCTTTTCCTCAACAGTGATAAAATAACCTGTGTTTTTCTGAGGTCACATCATGTGTTGTCAGAGTGGTGAAGATGTTTTCTTCATTTTCTGGTGTTTTCTGAAGCTGCAGTGTGTTCATCTCTCAGTCAGAAGGGGTCTAATAATCCTCAGGTCTTAGGAAATAAAGCAAGCCTGCATATAAAATATCTTTTCTGACATTAAACATGAATGTACCACATTAATGTAGTTATTTATTTGATTTACTTTTATGACTTTATTATGATTTATATCAGGTAGAAATGTTTCTTATCTTGTTTGTTCTCATTTGTGTTTTAAATAAATTTCCTTTATTTTTCATGCCTCTGCTGCAGATTTGATTCTAAAACTTTGGACCCGTGAGTGGCAAAACTAAGAAATAAAGGAAGCTTGAACCCAAAACTTTTTTTTAAATGAACATGCACTTTGAAACACGGTGACACTTATAAAATGGTGAAGACTGAACATTAAATCAGGTAATGGTCCTTTTAGAAGCAGCTCACATTTAAAATGTGCAATCAGCAATATTTGAGATCACAATGTAATCAAAATCCTCAGTTAATGATATGACATTATAACTAAAGTATTTTTGATGAAATCTCCCTTAGTCTCTTTGTCTCTTTCCACTTATGATCCACATAAGAAGCTGCATGTTTTTAATAAATATGTAATCCTTTTGATCAGAGGAGGTGTATTAAATATAGATGTTATTGTAGAATAATTACTACATAAACTGTACAAAAAGCCTACATGTCAAATATTTCTGCTGACATGAGATATGAATGCACCTTATTAGTGTAGTTTCACAGTTTGTTTTTATGTAACATTAATTTGAGTCATATTGTTGGATAAAATTAATGAAATTATTTTTTATGACTTTGTTCTCATATTTATGATTATGTCTTTCTTGTGTAAATCTCTATTCTTCTCTTTCCTTATGCTGTTTTTTTTTTTTTTTCTTATCTGGCACCTCCCTAAACTCCGCCCATCACCAGAGGGAGCTGAAACCTTCCCACTTCCTCACTGAGGGGAGAGCACTGACAGAAATACAACCAGCTAAGCCAGCTCGGTCCTTTCCACACTCGTCTTCATCAAAGGAGATGAAGAAGTTCTTTCTGTTGCTTCTCTTCTGTCTCGTCTCCTCAGCAGGTAAAATCTTTACTTTCCACTCAGCTCTGCTCCTGGAGAACAAGCTCACACTGTTTAGTTTCACTGTCTGCAACTTGATCAGACTAGATTTGAATCCTGCTGAATACATCATGTATGATGAGTGTGATGATGATGATGATGATGAGTGTTATGATGATGATGATGATGATGATGATGATGATGATGATGATGAGTGATGATGATGATGATGATGATGATGATGATGATGATGATGATGATGATGATGATGATGATGATGATGAGTGTTATGATGATGATGGTGATGATGGTGATGATGGTGATGATGATGATGATGATGATGATGATGATGATGATGATGATGATGATGTTATGATGATGATGGTGATGATGATGATGATGATGATGATGATGATGATGATGATGATGATGGTGATGATGATGATGATGATGATGATGATGATGATGATGATGATGATGGATGATGATGATGATGATGATGATGATGTGTGTCTGTTTCTGCTGAATGCATGCTCTCTGTTTGTCCTGCAGTGAAACACTCCCTGAAGTTTTTCTTCACTGCAT
The DNA here is from genome assembly GCA_023238725.1 of Scortum barcoo. Taxonomy (NCBI): domain Eukaryota; kingdom Metazoa; phylum Chordata; class Actinopteri; order Centrarchiformes; family Terapontidae; genus Scortum; species Scortum barcoo. Next base: position 21,730,976 of record CM041548.1, read on the forward strand.
CCTCTGGAGGTCCAGGCTTCCAGCTTGTGGGTTCCTCTGAGGTTGATGGGACTGTGGCGGGTCGCTGCGACGGCGTCCAAAAGTTAGCAGAGGTGAAACAGGGCTGGATGCAGAAGATCTTCGAAGATGACCCTCAGCACTGGGCGCACTACACTCGAGAGTGTTTTGAGGTTCAGCCAAACTGCATGAAATTCAAGCTCTCTAGTTTATTGCAGCACTTCAACCAAAGTGGAGGTAGAGTATATGGTGTTATATTTCACTTTGTCCCAGACCCCAGGACTGGTTCATTAATATTTAACTTTGTGTAATGTGCCTCATTGAACAAAGAAACAGGAGATCAACAGGTAAAGAAGTGTAGCCACGGTCATACACTGCTTAAGGGAAACTTCTGAACCTTATTGTGCTATAATAATAATAATACATAATAATAATAATAATAATAATAATAATAATAATAATAATAATAATGATGTACTTTGTCTGAATTTCCTGGGGTCACCAAACCAGCTCTGTAAAGTCTAGAAAAGCTGTGCCAGGTAAACTAGGAGTGCTTTATCAAAATATCAAAAATAATTTATACGTGTGGGTCCTCGTACAGGGTGTGCTGATGATCTGCTCTTGAACCATGAACACAACAAAAGACTGGGAGAATTAGAGCTCAACACACAATGTACAGTATTGTTAAGATCATCTTTCCACTGGCGTCATTGTTAATCACAGTCTCTCTCTCAGGTGTCCATGTTTTACAGAGGATACATGGATGTGAGTGGGATGATGAGACTGAAGATGTTAACGGTATTAATCAGTACGGTTATGATGGAGAAGACTTGATTTTCTTGGACCTGAAGATGCTGACATGGTTCACTCCAAAACCTCAGGCTGACGCCATCAAACTGAGTTGGGATGCTGACAAATCCAGAATAAAATACAATGAAGTGGTCCTCACTCAGATTTGTCCTCAGTGGCTGAAGAAGTATTTGACCTTTGGCAAGAGCTCTCTGCTGAGAACAGGTAGAGTCACATGACCTGATGTAGTTTGATGAACACAACAATGTTCATTTAACCTTCTAAGACTGAATATCCTGTACATGTAGTGTGTTTACTTGAAAGAAGAGTTCTTAACATGTAGTGAGCCTCACTCATCTTTTGTGTTTTGAGTTCTATGGCGACATTTCTCTCTCTCTCTCTCTCTCTCTGCAGATCTTCCCTCAGTGTCTCTCCTCCAGAAGTCTCCCTCCTCTCCATTCAGCTGCCACGCTACAGGTTTCTACACCTGACAGAGCCACACTCATCTGGAGGAAAGATGGAGAGGAGCTTCATGAGGACGTGGACCACGGAGAGATCCTCCCCAACCATGATGGATCCTTCCAGATGAGTGTTGACCTGAAACTTTCATCAGTCACACCTGAAGACTGGAGCAGGTACGACTGTGTGTTTCATCTCTCTGGAGTGAAGGACGACATCGTCACCAAACTGGACAAAGCAGAGATCAGAACAAACTTTGGGTAAGGAAGAAGATCAGAAATTTATGTTCTTACATATTTGTTCGTTTCCTGGGAGGATTTCCAGATCCAAATAGATCTTATTACTTATTGGTGTGTGACACCATGTAAACTTGAACTTTGTCCTGCAGTCCTGTAAAGCACAGAGCCTCCTGAAGCAAAGTTTTTGATGTGTTGTAGTGTTTGTCTGCAGTATGACTGGCCGTTATGGATTAAACATTGTGCAACTGCAACCACATTTAGCAGACAGGAGCTGAAACTTTCACATACAGATGGTTCTGGAATAAAATGGTGATTTATTCAGCCCATGCAACAGGTAACAAGGAAAAAGAACGATGAACCTTTGGCACCACCATGTGGCCGTTTAAAAGTACTTCAGTTTATACTCTGAGCTGTAGAAGCAGAATATCTTCCTCCTGGACTTCTTGGTTCAAGAATAATCAGATTTCTGCCAGTGAATAACCAAACCCATAAAACAAACAGTGACAATGTGAGCACCTCTTTGTCTAAACTGGGTTTTTAACTCATTTATGACACATTTGTCTGAACAGTAATGACTGACAGCCTGCTAACTGCCTGAATGTTCACACAAATTTAAGAAGGTTCAGACACAACAACATCCAGAACTGAGGCGTTACCACTGGAGTTTCAGCAATGTGAATGAACCCAAAGTGTGACTCTTCTGTTTTGGCTCCAGTTTCTCCTTCAGGGTTTCCTGCTGGTCCTGTTATTGGAGCTGTTGTAGGACTGCTGATCCTCATCTGCATCGCTGGACTCTTCCTGTGGAGAAGGAACAATGATGGTGAGGAACAAAGGTGTTTGTACTCCACTAATGAATTTAGAATAAATACCTGTGATCATCTTGTCCTGCACAGTTTATGTGGGAAGTTCATCAACTTAGTGTGTGATAATGAAGCACAAAGTACATTTGTTCTTTTTTTCTCCTTTCAGAGTTTATTTTAATCATTTTGTATAATTGTTTTCTCTTGTCTGTATTTCAGGGTTCCAGCCTGCTAACAGTAAGTATTCTACCTTATTTTCTTTTTTCTCCATGTGGACGAGCAACTAAGATTTTGCTCACCATAAAGAAAATCTGAACATTGATATGAAAAATATACAATTTTTACAATTTATTTCCTATTTGTCCTGACAGGGGGTCAGTAAAGATTAGAAGAGGAAGCTGAACTCCACTGAGTGAGGAGTCACAAAATCATCCACATTTTCCTGGAGAGGATTTATCTTCTAGAGAAAAACCTCTGAAGTTGCTGAAAGAGGTGCAACACTTGAGCCCAGTGGAGTGAGGTCGAGCAGTACACACCAATACAAATGGCCCACAGCATGTTTTCACTGATGCAGGACTGACAGAGCTAACGGTCGCCTCTGATGGATTTAGGACTCAACAAACATGATCTGGAACACCTTCAGTCTGTCTGAGAGGTGAAACTAATCACCACTGGTCATCAGTCCCTCTCAGTGGGAGGCTGGTCCACCAGCATGTTGAAGGTCGGTACCTCGGACAGCTCCAGGATCAGCACGCTGTGGCCACGAGCGGCGGCCATGTTGAAACACCTCAGCCGTCTTTGAGCTGAAACAACTGTGGCACGAATGATTTGATAAGTTATTGTGTGGGAAGTGGTGAAAAGAGGTAGTTGTTTCCCTGTACTTATCTGTCACGTATACTTATAAATAAGAAATACACTCTTCACTTCTCCATTTTAAGAAACACGACAGTTTCTTTATCTGAGTTTGTATCTGTGGTGAACTGTCAGGTGTGAAGTTCATGAAGTGAAATTCATTTGTCTGTCAGCTCGTCCTTCTTTATCAAAGATGAAGAAAGTGTTTCTGTTGCTCCTTTTCTGTCATGTTGTGTCTCCAGGTAAGGTCCCATTGTCTTTTTCTACCTAAATTAATTTCCTCATTAAACTCTTCATCACAGTGATTTGATGTAATATCTTAATTTCTGGATGGCGAGTTTAACTTTCACTGCATTTTAAGATTGTATAAATGTAATTTGTGCATTTTGCACAGGAACTCATTCTAAATACTAAATTTCTGACTCATATATTTATATCAAAATATTACATAAAGGGCATCTGATCTTGTTGGTTATACTGGATATAAACTCTCCTGTATGTTACAGTATATAAAACTTACTATGTTTAGGTAATATTATTGTACTCATACATATTATATACATACAGTTTGAGATTTTAGGTGCATCAGTTTGGGTGTGAGGGAACTTGTTGAACTATTAACCACAGTTCAGAAAGACGTGGAAACATTTTACATACGAGAAAATAAAGAGAAATAAAAATGTTTGCTGCTAAGTGACATTATAAAATGAATAAAACTATTTTAAATAAGCTAATTACTTTACTCACTGTGGCCATTTTATTAGGTCCACCTGTAAAATCTAATGCAGTCCTTTTGAACAGTTCAGCCACAGTGGAAACTCGACTTTTACAAAGATCATGTGATGTTCAGTTTGGACCGAACCTGTCAAAGAGGTATTAATTTAACTCTGTGTTGATTAACTCTTTGTGGTGTTGAACTGGGGGCCATTATAGTGCTGTTAAGTGGTGTTTCTAATGTTTTACCAGCCCCACTTACAGACATGAGAGAGTAAGAATATTAGAAACACATCTCACTGTAATTCAGTGTGCAGGTGAGTTAAAATATCGGCAGCAGCAGGAGGTCCAGTCAGGTTCAGCACAACATATATAATTATGACTCAATGCTTTTTTCACTGCAAATACAAAATATAAATGTCCAAGTAAAAAAAAAGATAAAAAATATAATTTGCAGTGCCGACTTTCTGAGGTAAACATTTATTCATAAAACATATTATTATACAATTGTTTTTTGGGGGATTTCTTCAAACAATCAGCAGCTTATTTGAGTATCTCATCACTTGTCTTTACATTTTCCATTGTGAAACAAACTCTGAGCTGTGATTTTGAGAAGCAACATCATTTCCTGTATCTTGTGGTGTCCAACTGTCTTCCTGCATGAGGAAGTACAACAACCCTTTGTGTGCATGTGGACATAAAATATGAGCAAATATCTGTTTGAACAAATCTGCTTCTAAAGCATGGCCTTAGTGATTAAACAACAACACAAAGTCTTTGCTGTGCTCAGGTTATTGATCTCTAATCACACAAAAAAGGATGAAAAACATCTTCAAAAACTTGTTTGTCTTCCAGTTACACACTCACTGAAAGACTTTCTTCACTGGATCTACTGGAGTCCCAAACCTCCCAGAGTTCGTGGGTGTCGTGATGGTTGATGAGACTGAGGTCGTTTACTGCGACAGCAACAAAATGAGAGCAGAACCCAAACTGGACTGGATGGAAAAAGTGATCGAAGATGATCCAACACACATAGACCGACACACTAAAGAGTGTCAAGACGATCAGAGCTTCTTCAGTTCATTCATTGAGATTTTGATGCAGCGCTTCGACCAGACTGGAGGTGAATTTATATTTCACTCTGTGCAGCTACAATTAGTTTATTTGACCTGATTTGTTGTGCAGCAGGTAGATGTATCTGACAAATATTTGCAGAAGTTGTGTACATCCATTGTCACTTTTCCGTAAAGAAAACGGGCCACCTGTTAGAGTCGAGAAGAAACAGAATTTGTTTCCAGCTGTTTAGCTTTTTTAAAACCTCCACTTTTTTGGTTTTTATTTATTTTATTCTTTTAGAAAATCTTCCAGTCATCTTGCACGAACAGTCATTTTGTGAACAAGCCCAAATAGCTGCTAAAGATCAGCATCACTAATCTACACATTAACCATTTTTATTATCGTCCATGCACAGCTCAACAGCATTGCATTTTAAGGATTTAAACCTCTGTTTGGCCTCCCATCTTCAAAAACATCTTCAGGAGAGTTGTATCTCCTAATAACATGTTTCTGACTGCAACTAAATCATCAATAAAGTTTTACTGTCAAGTCTGAAGTCCTGATGGACATAAACACGAATAAAAACTACTTAATCACAATATTCAGCTGAGCATGTTATATACAATATTGATTCGAATGTATTCAAGAAACAACGTGTTATTTCAAATCACTGTTTTAGTGGCTGTTTCAGTCTACAGCAGTCTCTGTCTCTCTTTCAGGTGTCCACATTTTCCAGAAGATGTTTGGATGTGAGTGGGATGATGAGACTAATGAGGTCAATGGTTTCTTGATGTTCGGTTATGATGGAGAAGACTTCATAGCATTTGACTTGAAGACAGAGACATGGATCGCTCCAAAACCTCAGGCTGTCATCACCAAACACAAGTGGGACAATGACAAAGCTTTCAGAGCACAGACAAAAAACTACCTCACCCAGATTTGTCCTGACCGTGGCTGAAGAAGTATTTGGACTTTGGGAGGAGCTCTCTGCTGAGAACAGGTAGAGTCACATGACCTGATGTAGTTTCATGGACACAACAATGAATATTGTTAAAATATTAATTTTAATAGAATAATAGAATGAATATTAGTAGTAAATTTTAATAAAGAAACTGCAAACTGTCTTTCTCTTCTCTCTCCAGATCTTCCCTCAGTGTCTCTCCTCCAGAAGTCTCCCTCCTCTCCAGTCAGCTGCCACGCTACAGGTTTCTACCCTGACAGAGCCACACTCATCTGGAGGAAAGATGGAGAGGAGCTTCATGAGGACGTGGACCACGGAGAGATCCTCCCCAACCATGATGGATCCTTCCAGATGAGTGTTGACCTGAAGCTTTCATCAGTCACACCTGAAGACTGGAGCAGGTACGGCTGACTGTGTGTTTCATCTCTCTGGAGTGAAGGACGACATCGTCACCAAACTGGACAAAGCAGAAGATCAGGACCAACTCTGGAAAACCTGGAGTTAGAAGTGATGGAGATGGGAAACATTCAGGTTATTTCATCTGTTCAGCTGAGCATGAATTTTATTTTTGTCATGCTGATGTGACTATTTGTCTCAATTTTGGGTTAGTTTTAATATTAAATGCTTTAACCTAGGTTTGTCAGTAATGTTGTATAGTTTTTAATCCCGTCTAGTGTCACTGTGGTAATCTGGCAATAACACTGCAGCGGTGTGTGCTCAATCTGGCTTCAACAAAAACTTTGGTTTCTGTCGGTCTACACCACACATTGCACTGGACAGTAAAAATATATTCTGCCCACTCTTCCTTAAAATTATGTAATGAGAACAATATAATGCAGTTATGATGTCTCTGATTTTCAGAGACTTTGTGTTGTGAGTGATAATGAAATGACTAATGGGGCAGTAATATAAAGATATAAGTCAAAAGTACATCATAATATTGCAGAATTATTCCACATAAAATGATTAATTATCACAGTATATCACACAGCTTTATTACACAATGTAAATGAGTAATGTAGACTAAAGGAATTAAAGTAAATGAAGATGTGATGGGTACAGAAACTTAGGATATTTGAGAGATTTTCCTCCTGAAAACCCAAATGATTAGTCTGAATCCCCTTTCAGGCATGTACTGTGTTACATATGGCATTTTAACATGTTGATCTCATGTCTGAATAGGTATCCAAGTCCTGTAAAAATCCTCTGAAAAAGTCCTTTAAGTTCAAACAGAGAACGATCTCCACCTCAGAGTCACTTTCAGAGCCAGACAACGTGGCTCGTTGACTTCAGACAATGTAAATGTTGTAAATGTAAAAAGTGTAAATGTTCTGTCGTTCCAGGTCAACACTTTCATGTTGGTCTTTTAATTATCAGAGCTGCTGGAGTCCTGCTTCTACTGGCAATCGGCATCACCGGATTCTTCATCTGGAGGAGGAAAAGAAACTCTGCTCTGTAACTGTGACGGTCTTTCATTATTTTATCTTGACATTTCTAGAGATGGGGATTGATATAGCACATTTTTTCTTTACATTCTTTTAATCAAATGTTCAAATGTTGAGCATGATCTCTAATTTGCATTTCAGGGTAACATTCAAATGTCCCACAGTATACCTGCTAAACATTAGCATGTTAGCACTGTCACTGTTTTACATGTAAACTCTGATAGGATGAATAAGATGTGATGGTGATCTCGATTTCAGAGAGGGGTGGATTATGACAACAGTGCTGTGGTGAAAAATCCCTGAATGGGACGTTTTCATTTTAATAAACAAACAAGGGAAAGTGTTTGTTTCAGGTTTTTGTTCATGACTTTACTGTTTTTCACCAACAAACCTCTACTTTTTAACAGAGAAAATCAGGTGTTCACTTTCATCATAAATTGCATTGAATTATTTTGAAATTTTGAATTCAGCACATTTACTGTATTTATTTCTTTAATGTATTTTTGCAGTGTTGTTACTGAGCAATGTTAAACATACCACTAATGTTGTACAGATCTCCAGTAATAGTTCAGTTTGTGCTGATGGCTGACATGAAAAAGGTTTTTCTCCCCCCTGGTGGTGCAGGTGGGACACTGCTTCCAGTTTAAAAAGTTTCATCAATATCAACAGTTACTGATCATTTTAGCTTGACTTCATGTATTTTATTTACGTCACATACCTAATGTCTAATCGTGACCTGAAGTGCTTCACACCTGGAGGAGGGGCGACTTCAGCTCTCTGATGTCCGACAACAAAACTGGACGAAGCTCTGATCAGTGTGAACAGGAGGTCAGAAGACACGAAGGTGGAAACACACACCTCTTTGTCAGCCAGCTCCACCAGAAAGGCAAAATTTAAAATCTTTACTGAGACTCAGTTTTGTTTTGTTCATCTGTCTGTCTGTCAGTGAGCTCACAAACTACCACAACTCACAGCTTTCAGTGAAAGTTAATGCAAAGTTCAGCCATATAGTGCCAGATAGAGATATTGTTATTCTAATACTGCTCCTATAAATTTTACTCAATACATAAAATAATTAAGTAAGCCTGAAAAAAGTTTAATATAATTTGTTTTACATATCCCTCCTGTAACATTAACTGCCATGACTCTTGAATCTTAATCCAAAGCCATAAAATTCAAATGGACTCATTTAAAATTGGTTGTGCGCGATGTGTTCCCTTGTTTGTCACTACTAAATATACCATAATAATACCTTAAAACAAAAGTTGTGGGATTGTAGTGAAATTTAGAAACAGAACGTGCTTCATAAATTCGGTCTTAAATGAGCCTGACTTAAGATATTTCCTGAAAAAGTAAGCTGTAATAATAAGGATATTTATAATGACATCCACAATAATCAGGCTTTAAAAAAGAGCCCTTATAACACTGTAGATCTTTGCGATCTTTACTGTGAGATGGATGGAGATAAAAACTTTGGTGTTTTGTCTGAGAGGAATAAACAATTATTACCCCTCAGGAAGACTCAGATCTCACTCTAGTTATTTCTTCTGCATCAAAACATGAAGATCTTGCTGCTGTTGTCTCTCTTGTGCTGTGCTGCATTTTCAGGTAAGATCTCATTTTGTGTATTTTCTACATTTCTATGTCTTGCTGCTGCTGTCTCTCTGTGCTGCCGTATGATTCATAATTTGGCTGCTTTGTGTCAGATCAACAAGTCTCCTGACTAAAGCACATTACTGTTATCATGTCCTGACTCTTCTCATGCAGATTTCCTGTCCTGCTGACAAGTCCAGAGAACAAGCACACTCTGCAAAATGTTTCCTCTATTTCCTCTAATACACAGCTTACAATATCTGCTTATATAACTTTGAAATTTGATGCAATCATGTGATATTTTCATTGATTTTAAATCGATATTTTCCATTTGATTTTACTACAGTTCATCTGGGACTTCAAGCGCTCACGTGGGCGACGACAGTGATACCTGGAGGGGCGTGATCGGGAGGAACGGCCTCCCCGATCTGAACCCGAGCGGTGTTCTGTTATTGGACTTCTGTGCTAGTCACAGGTTTGTCCATAACGAACACCATGTTCGAGCATAAGGGTGTCCATCAGTGCACGTGGCACCAGGACACCCTAGGTCGGAGGTCGATGATCGACTTTGTTGTCGTTTCATCTGATCTCCGGCTGTATGTCTTGGACACTCGGGTAAAGAGAGGTGCCTGAGCTGTCAACTGATCACCATCTGGTGGTCTTGTTTTGTGAGTCTTGTTTTCAGTTTGTTTGGTCAGACAGGTGCACGTGCTGTCTTAGTAGCCAAAGTACTTTAGCACACCTCCCGTCTGTTTGCATCACACAGATGGAAGAAGATGAAGAGCTGGAGAGAGCGATGCTGAGGATCTCTGCTTCTAAGCAACATGTACTGTGAGTAAACCTTTGTTTTAGTTGTTTTTCCTGCCTGAACATTCAAATTGACTGACTGTTCCTCCCCTTTGTGTTTAAATGTTAAAATAATTAGTAGTAATGGAAATAATTAACAGTAGTATTTAGTAGAAATTAAATTACTTATAATTTATAGTTTTAATATAGTTTACATATACATGTTTTTTCCTGTGTCTAATAGTTCCAGCTGTGTATATTGTATATTATTGTATATTTTAACTTTAAATGCATCTCAAAATGATCTATGTGGTGTCCGTCACTGTTGTAAATCCTTTAAAGGCTGTTTAATTGTCATAAATCAGTTACAGCATGGTCCTATTGTTAACTTAACAGATCACTGCTGTGCAGTTAAAACAGCTGCAGTCTACGGGCTGCTGAGTTTCAAGGACTACAGTGTCGCTGTGGTCACATTAAATTCTTACTTTTTTCTTACTGTGAATAATAATAAAATGTTTTATGTTGTATTTAGTGTGTTCAGAGACACTTTTACTGTCTGCTGAGACGTCTCAGTGCCCAGCTGACTGACTGAAACCGCCAGCAGAGAAGCTCAAAGTAAGTCTTTAAATGTTTTTGATTTGTTTGTGTGTTAGAGATATATCAAGTCACGAGTGTGTGTCTGTTTCTCTCTCATCAGGTCAGCCATCACATCCTCCTCCACGACTTCCTGCCTACAATCAGGATCTCAGTCAGCAGTCTGCTCGGAGCAGCAGAGGATCTGGATGAAGACGGAGCTGGAATCAGCGGGTCTCTGGTCAGCCTCCATCCCTGTGCACAACCCCACCGAGACCAAGGTTTCTAAAGCTTATAGTGCTGAAGGTCTTGACAAATACAAAACTGGCCTTAAAAGACTTTGTTGAGACTGAGCTTCTTCAGGAAGAACTGGAGGCCACAAAGAAGAAGGTGGAGGAGAGAGGACAGCAGAAAAGAAAAAGGACCGACTCCCAGGAGACGGGCCGCAAGTGTCGGTTCTGTAAACTGGAACTGAAGCAGGGCCCAGACAGTCCTCACATTCACTATGGCTTTCCTGGAGTGGCAGGAAAATACATTTACTGCCCAGCGAAAGTGTTTCCTTATACAGAGATCAGGGGATGGAGAAGGAAATGATGTGGAAAGAGTCAGGAGTCTGCTTCTTATGAAATGGAAAAAAAGAGATGGGAGGCTGAAGAAGAAAAAATGAGGGCGAGGGAGGGGTGGTGGTGTTTTGTACTGTACATATAATTTTGTTCTTAGTTCAGTATTAAGTATTGCATTTTATATTTGTATTTTATAATATTACATTGTTTTTTGTGTAAATGTCTGTAAAAATATTAATAACTTAAGTTCAAGTAGCTCAAATCTGTACAGTGTTTGAAGAAATGTACATAGTGATATTCCACCACTGATTAGCAGCTATAAATGCATGCATACAAAGGACCAGAGAAATTATAGACTGTTGTTCTGTTGTTTTGTGACCTTAAACTTTGGGCTCTGTGTTTGTTGAACAGTTAAACTGTTGTCCAGGTTGTTTTAATAAACAACATATTCACTCAGTCATGTGTGAATGTCTTATTAGTGTGTGTCTAATGTATAGTGATTAGTAAAAACTCAATAATTGAAATAGTGAGAAAGTCAGTTACTTAATAAAACCGTTCTGTTATCGTTTCAAGTTTTTAAGTTTTTCTTTCTCTTAAGGTATTTAATTAAAGTACTTAATAACTGAAAAATACTGTATCTAAAACATGCTCACTACAGTATACAGTATATAATGAGAGGAAAAGGTGAACATCAAAGTGGGATTCACATTTCCTGAGTTCCTGAAACCACATCCAGGTGATCATTCTTGAATAGAAAAATGATGGATTGAGGATGAGATTCAGCAACATGGACAGTGTCAAGAATGCTGCAATTTCATTGGCTGTCACTCAGTTCCAACTATACACGACGGGCCCCTCGCGAGAGGTTCATGGGTTCAATCCCCGGCTGAGGCCCTTCTGTGTGGAGTTTGCATGTTCTCCCTGTGCCTGCTCTCTACTACTACTACTCCCACAATCCAAAGACATGCAGGTTAATAGGTTAATTAGCAACTCTAAACCCCCCCTGTCTGTCCTTCAATGTCAGCCCTGCACTGACTGGCATCCAGTCCAGGGTGTACCCTGCCTCTCGCCCAAAGATAGCTGGGACAGGCTCCAGCAACCCAAATCCTGTGTGTGCTCAGGATAAGCAGGTTTAGAAGATGGATGGATGTTCCACAATAACATCCTACATTTAATTCAGCTCCTCTTAACATATTCAATGAGAAAATGCAAGCTTCTTATACTTTTATTGATATCATAGGTGTGTGATTATTATCAAAGACAATAATCACACAAAACAGAAGACACTATCAGAAATGTTTGGAAAAGTTCATTTCTACCAAGATGAATAATATCATGTTATTATCTGATTATTTGGATTACATTGTGGTCTGAAATATTGAAGATCTTACATTTTAACAGAGGGCTGCATTTAAAGGACCGTTACTTGTTTTAATTTTCAACATTTCAACATTTTCTAGAAGTGGCACCAAAGTTTCCAGACAACAGAATAAAAATCATTTCTACTTAATTAGAGGATTGACTGATGTAAGAGAAAAAAACAAATCATTTCACTTTCACAGGTTTCCAGAACATTTTGTCATGTTTCCCCTCTGAATCTCACTCTCTCAAACATACATTTTAGGTCTTGTTATATTATTTTGTAGATTCACATTATACTCTAATATCACACTCAGCTCCTTTGAGTCTCTCACCTCTCCTCTTGTTGTAAACAGTAAATCCAGTAGCAGCAATGAAGACGACAGTAAGAACAACCACTGCAGCAGTAATCTGGATGGTGATGTTACTGGGCTCCTCTGATATATTCTGCCTATCATTGCTTTGTCCTTCTGGCCCCTCATTGTTTGCCTGCTCTCACTTTGCAGCTGCTTTCCTGAACAAAGTAAACCTGGACTTTTATCTTTCCTGCCTGTCGGTGAGTCGTGCTTTTGGATTCAAGCTCGCTTTACTTTCTGAGTTGTTACATTCACATCTCCAAAATGATGGAGCTGAATCTGCAGCAGAGCCATGGAAAACTGAAATAAATGAATTTTCAAAACCAAAGAGAGTTGGAGAGATGAACACACTGCAGCTTAAGAAAACATCCAGAAAATTGGTCATCTTCAGCACTTTGACAACACATGAGGTCACCGTGTGGAAGAGACAGAGTCCAGCTTACTTTGAGCAGAAAAAGCACTTTATACATAAAGTTGTGTATTATTGGAAAAACCTTTTGTTATTAATGTACCACAAGAACCTCAGTGTTTAAAATATATTTATGGTGGAGTTCCTCTTTGAGTCACAGTGATTCATTTTCTTTTTGTAAGTGTCAGCCAGATTTGAAGTTATTAACAGGAACCTTTCACTGAGCTACTGGCCAGCTGTTTCCTTCCTGCTTTCAAAGTAAAAGCTAAACTGAGCTGAGCTTTTCTGGAGCTTACTCACACATGAGTATGTTGACTCACATTGTTACTATGGAAGCCCAGTGTTGATGCTAAATGATGTTTTGACCGATCACTACACTCCTGCAGTGGGAATCAGGCTGTGCTGTCATAAATCTGATGAGCCCTCTGACAGGTGACACCATGCTGACAGTCTGACAATCATCCTACATTATTAATCTCACAGTAAAGTTGTTTCCAGCCTCCTTTTATCATCTGATTCCTTTAAGGCTTCAAGAAATTATCAGTCGACTACATCTGAACACATGAAATGATTCAACCGTTCTCCATTTACTATTGTTGTTTTATAATCTTTGATAACCTTCAAGTCATCAAATGAATACTTACTGACATTGATTTGATATGAAATGTGTTGTACTATGATTGTTAGACATTCATTTTCTACTTCACTCATCTTTAAACTACATTAAAAGTTCTTTACAAACAAGTCAAATCCAACAAGACAAGTCAAGGAGAGCACAACTACTGCTACTGAATCAATTAATCACTGATACAATGAGCACAAGTTCACTTTTCAACCAAATGTGGTTGCTGCCATTCAAACCCTTATTTATTTAAAAATACAAAAGGGGGTTCTGATGGTGGATGGTGTGGTTTAACCACACTCCACTTGTGAAACGTGGTTGAACATGTGGTAGGTCAACACTGTCCTTTTGGCACCAGGAATATCGACAGACCTTCAGGGGGCCAAAGGGACAGAGGGGTCAACAAGTTCTCTTAATGTGTAATTTATGAGGCCAAGTAGAATAAAATATTGGTGCCACAGTTCAGTAGTCCTCTTCTAATCTTTACAGAAAAGCTGTCAACACAGAGTCACAAATAAAAAGGCTGTAGACTTCTTAGCATACTACACAGTCTTTGCTTTTATATTTCAAACAATATGTTTGGACCAAAATTGTTACGTTTTCAGGCTAGGCTAGGACCCCAAAATGCAGACACAACGACCAGACCAGACACCAGAGAGGATGAGGTTCAAATACAGTCTTTAATGAATCAGTCTTTAAAGCTGGAATCAGAAGGCAAGGAGGAGATTGTTCTCAGGGACTGAGAAGTCTGGTTTCCTCTGTACAGAATCTGGTGGTTAGCAGAGGACAGGGTGAGCTTGGCGTGTGGCTGGCGTGAAGATGACTGAGCTGGGAGCCAAGCTGGGCTGGAGCGGTGCACACTGGACTGAGAGGGGGGAGACAAGGCCGGGAGGAAGACGAGGAGAACCAGGCAGGCAGACACAGCAAAACCAGGAGTCTGAAGGACAAAGACAGGCAAGGTTAAACATGAGCAAAAACTCAGAAAGATAATTTGCTACAGCCACACACAATGTACCAAGCAAGGTAACTGAACAGTTTGGCAGAGAATGGATGAATGAGTCGGTGTTTAAATACTGCAGCGGAGTGGGTGGCTTGATTGTTGATGACTCGCAGGTGTGCTGATCAGGCCAGGTGGTGATGATTGTCCTGGAGTAACCTCCTCATCAACCTCGGCAACAGACAGACATGACAGACAAAAACAGACAGAGGGAGACAAACGCACACACAAGAGGGCTTGTGGTGACCAGCTTTAACTGGGAGACATGAAACGTAGGATGGATCTTCATGGACGGGGGTAAATTAAGGCGGACAGCAGAGGGGTTAATGATTTCTTGAATGACAAATGGACCAAGATACCAGGGAGCAATTTTGCGTGACTCGCATTTCAGGGGGATATTTTTGGAAAATAATCAGACTGACTGACCTTTAGAATACTGGTGGGCTGGAGACCGATGTTTGTCTGCCGATCGCCGATTCCTGAGCTGTCTCTTTTAGGGCTGCTTGGGTCCTCTGCCATACAGCCTTACAACGCTGCAGGTGGTGTTGGACAGAGGGGACAGCTAATTATTGCTCCTCACCTGGGAAATAATGGTGGTTGGTATCCCAGGGAAGCTTCGAAGGGAGAGAGTCCTTTGGCCGGGTATAACAAAAGGAAGAGCAGAATCCAGCTGTGCACATTTATGACATACTGCTGGTCTGATACAGAGAGTGGAGGTCATCCCCAAAAGTTGAGTGTTAAAGGAAAGCACTATGACACACAGCATTCATTAACAGTAACATGTGGAGCAGGTGGAGGTATGGGGTGTTTCTCGCTGCATCCTGAACCACGCACCGTGCCAACAACAGCACCACATCACCCTGACCAACGAAGAGCAGCAGCAGAAGAAGCGGAGCAGCGTGGCTCCTCCACAGAGCATCACAGCATGGAGAGACAGGGAGCAAGAACCAGACGAGAGGAGGGACATCTGCATCATGTCTGCTCCAGTTTCTCTTTATATACCATGTGGAAAATTCACCTACTTACAACTGTCTGTGAAAGAGTTATACAAAGAAATTCAGATAAAGGAAAGAAAAAAGATGATAAAAATATTTCCAGTAAACAGTACAAGAGCGAGGGTCCTGGGTTCAATCCCCGGTTGAGGCCCTTCTGTGTGGAGTTTGCATGTTCTCCCTGTACCTGCGTGGGTTCTCTCTGGGTACTCCAGCTTCCTCCCACAATCCAAAGACATGCAGCTTAGATTAATTGACAACTCTAAAATTGCCCATAGGTGTGAATGTGAGTGCAATGGTTGTCTGTCTTTCAATGTTAGCCCTGCGACTGACTGGCATGTCCAGTCCAGGGTGAACCCCGCCTCTCGCCCAAGATAGCTGGGACAGGCTCCAGCACCCCTGCGACCCTGTGGTCAGGATAAGCAGGTTTGGAAGATGGATGGATGGATGGAGTACATATAGCTCATCTTAAATATGAAATAAAAATGATACAATGTATTTCAATAAAAAATATTTTTTTAGCTGTAACTCTAAAAGCACAGACAACAAGAATTATGGACAATATTATTTTAACATTGCACAATACTTCATAGATTTACATTATTTTGGAGAAGCATTGGTGCTCAATCCTCCATCATGTGATTTCAGAGTTTCTAAAAATGCATTTAATAAAAAAAAGAAAAAATGTGGATGTGTGCAGGATAACGGATAAATGTCATTACAGAAACACTTTCACTTCCCTTTTTCCTCTCTCCTTCAGGAAACAGCTGAAGCAGCTCGGTCCTTTATCCTCTACACGTCGTCTTTATGAAAACAAGATGAAAAAGTTATTTTTGTTGCTTCTCTTCTGTCACGTTTCATCATCAGGTAAGATCACAGTTTAATTTTTATTTTAATCTCTTTGTATTTTGTTGCTGCGTAGCTCAAAGACACACCTGCAGTTTAGTTTCACTTTCTCAACTTGATGAAAACTATTAGTTTTCACTGAATCAAACATCATGTTGATGAGGAGTGTGATGATAATGTGTGTATATTTCTACTGAATGTATAAACCTTGTTTGTCCTGCAGTCAAACACTCACCTGAAGTATTTTGAAACTGTATCTAGTGAAGTCTCAAACTTTCCAGAGTTTGTGGGAGCTTCAATGATTGATGACACTCTGGTGACTTACTGCGACAGCAACAGAAAGATGGTGGAACCAAAACAGGACTGGATGAAAGAATTATTAGAAAATGATCCTCAGCAGTTGGAGTACTACACTCGATACTGTACTTGAAATTGAGCCAAACTTGCTCACAAGCCAGGATTTCTAGTGTTGAAGCAGCGCTTGAACCAAACTGGAGGTACAGTATGTGCTGTGTTATATTTGACTTTTTACTGCTGAACTGTTCTTCATCTTAGTTATAAAATAAAGTGATCATCTACACATCCTCAAGATAATAATCAGGACGCCACCATCACATCAGTTTGCCAACAGCAGCCCGACCACCAGCTGCTACTCAGCATTCAAACCATTAATCAGCTGCTGGTTAGACTTGTTCACTGGGCCTGTCCAACACAAACTGATTCACATCCTGAGATAAAGAATTCAAAACAACAGTCAGCTGTGAAAATGTTCTCACAATTATACATCTAAACAGGAACATAAGACCTCCTTCAGTTCCTTCACTGATCTGTCAGATAATTGGACTGACGGGGTTTAACATCCGTCTGTACCAGTGTTATTTCAAGAATCCTCACTTGTCATCTAAAGTTTGATCTTGCTGCAAAATACATGAAAATTAAATAACTGTAAGGTTCTTATATTGTATGTGGATCTTTTATCAGGCTCTCTAAGCTAATAAAAGTTGTCAGCATGCACAGAATAAATATTCTGTTAACAGAGTAAACTTTCACAGCACAAAATCAGACTCATAAAATCCAAATCAAATTAAGATCAAATGAAGAGTTTTTATATCCTGTAATGTTTGTGGTCAAATATCTGAGACAATGAGGTTGTAGATCAGAGGACAGTCAGGCATTTCCCATCATGCACTGAAGTTTTACAATGGATGGAGAGAAACTGCTGAACCTGGCTCTAAAAACTTCAAGCTGCCTTGATCTGATGAGATTATCATTGCTGATGTCAGCATGACGTCACAGGAAGTCAGGATCAAGTTGAACAGAAATCGAACATAAAAACTAGTCAGTTATTACCAACATTACAGAAGTGCTCAGTTTTGGTTCATGTCCAAATAAAGTGTTAGTTAATCTGTAAAAACTGTCAGTTTGTTTACAGCCTGAATGATCGCCCTGTCAGAACTATTTTTAACTGTGTTGTCACGTTCTGTGATCTCATAAATTACCATGGAGAGACCAGCTCTGCTGTGACTTTGAGTTTAAAACAGTTTGATGTGCAGAATACAAGAAGACAAACCACTTGGTTTACTACCACTGACAGTCATCTGGGACTTTACAGAGGAGCAACCATTGTAACTTTAAACTTTGAAATAGAAATTGAGTTTCATCACTCATGTGTGCTGCACTGAGCATGAACAATATTGTTAAGATGTTTTTTTCTCTGGAGATTTCATCTGTACATGATTGTTAATCACAGTCTCTGTCTCTCTCTCAGGTGTCCACATTTTACAGAGGATGAGTGGCTGTGAGTGGGACGATGAGACTGGAGAGGTTAATGGTTTTCATCAGTTTGGTTATGATGGAGAAGACTTCATATCATTGGACCTGAAGACACTGACATGGATCGCTTCCAAACCTCAGGCTGTGACCACCAAACTGAGATGGGATGCTGACCAAAGCCTCGACTGAAAGACATTGAGATGTTCCACACTCAGATTTTCCCTGAGTGGCTGAAGAAGTATTTGACCTTTGGCAAGAGCTCTCTGCTGAGAACAGGTAGAGTCACATGACCTGTTTTATGGACACAACAATATTCATATATCCTGCTCAGACTTTATATCCTTTGTATTATCATTCCAATCAGTCTGATATCACTTTAAGTCTAGACTGTTTTCTGTAGAATTAAGATCTTTGATTTATCTCTAACCAGTCAGTAGACTGATGTTACCTTCAGTCAAAGCTGAGACTGTGATAGTCAGTGCACAGTTAGCATGAGTTAAGTAAGTTTACAGAGTTTCAGTGTTTCAAAATAGAAATATTTCCACTGAACATTGACACTGTGATTGACTACTTTGCTGTGAAGCTTAAAAACAGGCAGATCCTTCTTCTCTGACTGTAGTGAGTTTCTTTAGTAGTGCTGTAGTTCCCTTATCTGTCTATATACAGACACTGTAGTGATTGTGTGACAGATGAGTTGTTATGTAGTACTGTCACATGTTCTTATAAGATGGATGTATGGGCCTGTACATGTAGGTGTATTTACCTGAAAGAAGAGTTGTTGACATGTTGTGAGCCTCACTCATCTGTTGTGTCTTGACTCTTCTTGAACAGTTTTTGAACAGCAGTTCTGTGGAGAAATGTTTTTACGGGCGTGCAGGTGGCTCAGTCGGTACAGCGCGTGCCTATGTACGAGGCCATGAGTCTCATCACTGCAGCGGCCCCGGGTTTGATTCCCGTCTCGGGCCCATTTGCTGCGTGTTGTCCCCTCTCTCTCTCCCACCTGTCCTGTCACTCTTCAGCTGTCCTATGAATAATAAAGGCTAAAAAAACCCCCAAAAATAAGTTAAAAAAAACCCAAATGTTTTTACAAGTTGATCTCTGTTTGTTTTTATCCTCTGCAAACCAAGATTCAATCAATTTATTGCCCTGTGTGCAGATAAAAACATGTTTCACTGTACAATGAAATTCTTTGGAGGCAAAAAAGACATTCAAGTATTGAGAATTTCTATTGCACAAGAACGGTTGATGGTATTGCACGTGCATGCACGCTGAAAGTGATGTGTGTGTGTGAAAAGGTGCTTCTGTGTGGTGGGGATGGGTTATGGTGGGGCAGGGGTAGTGGACTGTATCTGTTGATGAGTCTTATGGCATCTCGATAAAAACTGTCCCTTCAGCCTGGAGGTCCTGCTCCTCACACTCCTGTACCTCCTGCCAGAGGGCAGAAGACTGAAGAGTGTGTGCTGGGGGTGGGAGGGGTCTCTGATGGTGCTGCAGGCTCTCCTGTGGACTCTGCGGTGGTTGATGTCCTGCAGAGAAAGTAGTGGCACCGGGATGATCCTCTCTGCTGTTCTCACCAGTCTCTGCAGGCATTTGCAGTCTGCAGCAGTGCTGTTCCCGTACCACACCGTGATGCAGGCTGGTCAGGATGCTCTCAATGATGGCGGTGTAGAATGTCCTCTGAGTCCTCTGAGACATCCCAAACTTCCTCCCGAGGAAGTACAGCTGTTGATGAGCCTTCTTGACCAGCTGGGTGATATTGAGCGTCCAGCTGAGGTCATCACAGATGTGGACGCCCAGGAACTTGAAGCCCTGATCATCAGAGGTTGGTGCAGCCTCCTCTCCATCCTCATGTCCAGGACCATCTCCTTGGTCTTCTCCGTGTTCAGGGAGAGGTTGTTGCTGTTGCACCGTTCTACCAGACTGGACATCTCACTCCTGTACGTTATCTCGTCCCCTCAGGAGATCAGGCCAATGACGTCAGCGAAATTCAGAATGGACACACATTAATGCACGTTCTCTCTCTCTCTCTCTCTCTGTCTCTGAGTGCATGCTGGGAATGAGACGGTGTGGAGGAGTGAGTTTCTGAGTGAGTGGTTTCTATCTTTTTTTGTCTTTTCTTTGATGTGTTGAACTTTAATGTGATATCATTTAGAGTATATCAGTGTATTTGGTGTATGTATTTGGTGTATTTGGAGTGTTTTGGTGGGTTTGGAGTCTCCCAGCTTTCTGCTGGTTGGCGTCCACACATCATGGTGAATGGAGACTTCTCCAGGCTGACTCAGATGCATCAAGGTGAGCGCCAGCTTTCCGTGCAGCATGGAGGAGGTCAGGCTAGCCGTGGGAGAGGTGGTCGGCCACAGCAGCGGCGTGAAGTCAGCCACTAAGATGAACAGTGTCGTAGTAGTCCTGTTCCTGGACCAGGTGGAGAAGGTGAACCGGGTCATAGAGACAGGTATCACCATCAATGGTTTGTTTGTGTCTGTGTTACCACTGGTGTGGTGTGGGCCTGGTGTGGGCGCCTCCATTTTGTCAGGGTGTTTTTAAATCCTGGGCACTTTTTAACTGTAAAAGACGTGAAACTTCTGTCTGCACTGGTTGTTCTACGGGCTAAGACTGGACGTCTGCAGCAATGCCACGCCCGGGCTGATGGCGGCGCTGTACCAAACAAAGACTCTATGCCTGCAGCAGCTGGTGGATGCAGCAGGGCCGGCGCTGACTGACGCCTGGGCGCTGACTGACGCCTGGGCGCTGGGCTCTTTACTGGGCATCCGATCTCTCCATGTAGCTCAGAGGATCCTGGAGCTCAGAGGCTTTCTGGGAAAGAAAGAAGCCTCATCACAGAGTACAGTAATCCCTTGCTATATTGCGCTTCGACTTTCGTGGCTTCACTCTATCGCAGATTTTATATGCAAGCATATCTAAATATATATCGCGGATTTTTCATTGGTTTGCGGATTTCTGCGGACGATATTGGCCGTGGTTATGTATCCTGGGCGCTGATTGGCTCAGTGAAGGAAAGCAGCATTAGATTCCGCTTTGCGTTAGCCTGCATCTCGTCTCGCTCATTCAGCATCAACGTGTTTCGCTGCGTAAAGTGTTAACTTTTGTGCTGTTTTGTGCTTATCTTTGTGCTTTTTGTGCATAGTCAAGCATTACTATATATATAGTACAGTAAATATAACTTTTTTTCTTAAAATATGTATTATTACAATGGTTTAAAACTGTATTACGAAAATAAAACAATGATATATGATATGTATGTATGTATTGTGCAATATAAACAGTGTGTTTACATACATAATTTCAACAAATCTTACCTAATATCTAAGCAATATAAAGGGTTTATACTGTATAACGTGTGGGACTGTTTATAAGAATGTGGAGGGTTTATAAGGGCTTAAAATATATAAAAATAACCACATAAACATATGGTTTCTATCATTTTAACCTTTCGTGGGGGGTTCTGGAACAACCGCCGGACTGAGGACGGACCTGAACAGCCGGAAAACCTCTGGATCCGACCACAAAGACCCCTTCTCTGAAATCCTCTTGAGCCCTCTGACCTCTTCTGGCCACATGCAACCCCACAAACCTGAGCCTGCATAAAGCCGACAACAAAACAGTATGAACAGGAGGGGGCTGAGTGACCGACCGCTCACCGCATGGACCAGCAGACTGGGGGCAGATGATGGAGCGGCACCACAGTGGAGGGTTTTATACAAACCTCCCCTTAAAAAACGAACTGCCGACCTCCAGTGGAGGATTTTACATGCTGCTATCGCCTCAAATGCTCTTTATCTTCTGTTCTTAATCCTGCTGTCTCCAACAAATGCCCTTTCTGTGATCTGCACAAGACTGTATTTCATATTTTTACTGAGTGTAAGAACTCTTCACTCTTTTAACTCAGGTTTTTAGTCTTTTTAATGAAACTTTCTCAAAGGCTATTTTATATTATTCTTGGTGCTGGTTATAAAAAGACAAAACGAGTGAAGTGGCAGCTTCTTTTCTGCTAGGAGAAGCAAAACTTGCAGTGTATGTGAGCAGGTAAAACAAAATGGAGGACAGAGCAGGTCAAGAAGCCACATCAGTGTATGTGTGTAACGTCAGAGCCAGACTGTCGCTAGAGTTTAAATTTTACAAAATGATGGGCGACCTGGAGACTTTCAAACAGTGGTGGTGCTACAGGCACATAATTTGCACTGTTAATGATGAAGATTTGCAATTTGAACATTTTTTTTAACTTTTGGTCAATTGATCATGTAAACATGATCAATTGTAAATAAAGTGTTTTTGTAAAAATGAAAAATCTCTCTCTCTCTGCAGATCTTCCCTCAGTGTCTCTCCTCCAGAAGTCTCCCTCCTCTCCAGTCAGCTGCCACGCTACAGGTTTCTACCCTGACAGAGCCACACTCATCTGGAGGAAAGATGGAGAGGAGCTTCATGAGGACGTGGACCACGGAGAGATCCTCCCCAACCATGATGGATCCTTCCAGATGAGTGTTGACCTGAAGCTTTCATCAGTCACACCTGAAGACTGGAGCAGGTACGACTGTGTGTTTCATCTCTCTGGAGTGAAGGACGACATTGTCGTCACCAAACTGGACAAAGCAGAGATCAGAACAAACTGGGGTAAGAAGAAGTTTCATTATAGTTCATATATGATGTATGTATTTATTTTTTTATTTACAGTGTCACTATACACTATTTACACTATATTTATAGATAAACTTTTAAGATAGCAGGCAAAATAATTGGTGTGAATGCTGAAAGCATTCAAACCTATGTTCTTCTACGGACAAAAAATGTTATTATTATTCTTCCGTCGCTTCTTTTTTGGCACCTAACTCCTTCCACATTTTTCATCGTAGAAACGTCATTCAAACATCAAAACGTTCAGCTCGATTAGGACATGCTCTCATTCTCTCATTTCTCATTCCTAACATTCAAACTTTCCGAAATATTCCAGGTTTTTCAGGATTTTTTTCCCATTCAAATTAATGGGCAGAATGTTCGAAATTTTCACATTTTCACACTTTTTCACACACAGCTCTTTGCCATTCATTTATACTTTCAGCTATTAAGTCCATTCAAACATCAAAATGTTCCACATCTTTCAAGGATTCAGGAAATCATTCAACGTTTCAAATCCCATTCAAACTTTTCAACTCCAATTCAAACTTTTCAAAATATTCAACTTTTTTTTTAGGTCAAGTTTTGGCAAAATGTTCAAAACTAGAGTGGACACACACACATAAACACACATAAACACACACACATAAACACACACATAAACACACACATATAGAGAGACACACACACACACACACACACACACACATAAACACACACATAAACACACACACACATAAACACACACACACACACAATCAAACACACACACACACACAATCAAACACACACACACACACACACACACACACACACACACACACACAACACACACATATAGAGAGACACACACACACACACACACACAAACACACACAACACACACACACACACACAGAGACACACACACAGTACTCAGACACCTTCCAACTTTGTCAAGCATTTTTAAAGTCTTATTTAATCATTCAAAATTTTAAACTGGACCTTTTTAATTTAGGAGTATAGGTATTATTTAACTTCCATTTAAATAATACCTTTCATTCATATTTAGCCTTTCATTCAAAACAACTTTAAATATTCCACACTTTCCATTCATTTCAGGCATCATTCAATTTCATTACTCAGCTATCCAGTTTAGCGTAAGCCTTTCATTCAACAAATCTTCAGATATTCCACATCTTTTATATATTTCTTCATAAAAATTCAAAAACCTTCAAATATTCATTATTTCAAACATTTCAGGACTTATTCAACTTCATTACTCAACTATTCAGTTTAGCGTAAGCCTTTTATTTCCACATACTTCACACATTTCAGGCTTCATTCAACTTCAGCTATCCAGTTTAGGCGTCAGCCTTTCAGCAGTCAGCATTCACACCACAATTTCTTCAGAAATTGCATTCTCTAGTTGGTTTTACAGTATTAACTTAACTCCAAGTCAGTCTTAGTTCACAGCAACAAACCCACATGAATAAATCTTTGGATGGATGCATGTGCTTTTGTTCTAACCTGCTTTATCTGCACTGCTCTTCATTTCTTTTTGTTGTTCTGTTGAACAGAGAAGTCCAGTGACCTGACCTTCCCCATCGTTGCTGCAGTGGTTGTTCTTGTTCTCGTCCTCATTGCTGCCGCTGGATTCACAGTTAACAAAAGGCAAAAAGGTGAAAGAGAGAAAAAGGAAGATTTCAGTACTTTGATTTCAGTTTTTGAGTCGATGCTTTTATCTGAGTTGCATCAGTTTCCTGCAAAGAACAGTCAGAGGTGTGAGAGTCAGAGCCTGTAAGTCATGATAATATGACTCTACTGTGATGGTGTGGGAGAGAAGTGATGAGAAAATAAATAAAGTGAGGACTGAGTGAGTAGAGGAGGAGATCACATTCACTGGGGATAATGTGATGAAAGATATTCTGACTTTTACAACTGGAACTGAAAAGATTTGTCTTCTGTTTTCAGCCAAACGCCCTCCATCTTGTGAGTAAAACTCAACTTTTATTCTGTTTCAGCTCATCTGACACAAACTTTATTCTGCAGATTAAAAAGATTTTCAAATGATTGTGCAGACAGACTGTTTCGTGCAGGTACTGTTATAAAAGTTCAGCGCAGGATGAGTGGACTTCACAGTTTCACAGTTTGTTTCTGATCTTTCAGCTCCTGACGACGACTCTGAGGTCTCTGAGGAACTGAATCCAGAGACCTGACTGACAAAAACACTCGATGAGTTGCACCATATGACATGTGGCACGCTGTCTTAACTTCACCGAACTAACAGAGACTAAAAGATGGCTTCGTTTGACATCACACATTTATAATTCATATTTTAAATCCTTTGAAAATTGTCACTTTTTTTTTAATCTCATGGAGTTAGTGAGCACTGAACCAATGTGTTTCCCATATTAAATGTGTTTGTAACTTCTTAAACAGAAGGTGAGCCGAGACAAGGACTCTGACAGGACCTCTGAGGCGTAATCAGCACAGCACAAAGTGAGGCAGGTGAGGGTCAAATATCCTCCCACAGGCTGCTGAGCTTATCTAACAGGGCTGGCTGAGCGCTGACTGCAAACAAAGGCCCAGCTCACATCCAGAAAGGCAGGAAGGGACTTTTGGTGGAAATAAAACTCACACTGTCGGGTAGGTTTTTGCACTTTGATGTTACTGCCAGCAAACAAAACTATCTGACAGTGGGACTTTTTGATCATTTGTTAATAAAATCTTATATTTTTTGAACAGTGGGCCTCTGTAGGGATTCCCACCCAACCTGTGCACCGATAACCAGAAATGAATGTCAGAGTCAGACGTGTTGCTCACTTGCTGCTGATGTTTTGCTGTTTTGATGAAGAAGATCGAGAATCAGCGTCAACTCTGAGCAGAGTGACCTCCCAGAAAAGATTAGCTTAGTTTAGCATTTTCTTTGGAAATAAGAAGGAAACGGCTGCCTCTGTAAAAAGTTCCCTCTAAGGACTTCAAATCTGGCTGATGTGACTTAAAGAGGAACTCCACCATAAATACATTTTAATCACTGCACAAATCATCACAGAGATTCTTGTGTTACATCAATAACAGGAGGTTTTTCCAGCTCTACACTACCATGTGCCAAAAACTGATTT
Source organism: Scortum barcoo (assembly GCA_023238725.1). NCBI lineage: Eukaryota > Metazoa > Chordata > Actinopteri > Centrarchiformes > Terapontidae > Scortum > Scortum barcoo. The sequence continues at coordinate 21,756,890 of CM041548.1, forward strand.
TCTGCTCAAAGCAAGCTGAATTGTGTCTTTTCCTCAACAGTGATAAAATAACCTGTGTTTTTCTGAGGTCACATCATGTGTTGTCAGAGTGGTGAAGATGTTTTCTTCATTTTCTGGTGTTTTCTGAAGCTGCAGTGTGTTCATCTCTCAGTCAGAAGGGGTCTAATAATCTTCAGGTCTTAGGAAATAAAGCAAGCCTGCATATAAAATATCTTTGCTGATATGAAAAATGAATGTTCTACATTAGTGTAGTTATTTATTTGATTTACTTTTATGACTTTATTATGATTTATATCAGGTAGAAATGTTTCTTATCTTGTTTGTTCTCATTTGTGTTTTAAATACATTTCCTTTATTTTTCATGCCTCTGCTGCAGATTTGATTCTAAAACTTTGGACCTGTGAGTGGCAAAACTAAGAAATAAAGGAAGCTTGAACCCAAAACTTTTTTTTAAATGAACATGCACTTTGAAACACGGTGACACTTCTAAAATGGTGAAGACTGAAAATTAAATCAAGTAATCGTCCTTTTAAAAGCAGCTCACATTTAAAATGTGCAATCAGCAATATTTGAGATCACAATGTAATCAAGATCCTCAGTTAACGATATGACATTATAACTAAAGTATTTTTGATGAAATCTCCCTTAGTCTCTTTGTCTCTTTCCACTTATGATCCACATAAGAAGCTGCATGTTTTTAATAAATATGTAATCCTTTTGATCAGAGGAGGTGTATTAAATATAGATGTTATTGTAGAATAATTACTACATAAACTGTACAAAAAGCCTACATGTCAAATATTTCTGCTGACATGAGATATGAATGTACCTTATTAGTGTAGTTTCACAGTTTGTTTTATGTAACATTAATTTGAGTCATATTGTTGGATAAAATTAATGAAATGATTTTTTATGACTTTGTTCTCATATTTATGATTATGTCTTTCTTGTGTAAATCTCTATTCTTCTCTTTCCTTTCTTATCTGGCACCTCCCTAAACTCCGCCCATCACCAGAGGGAGCTGAAACCTTCCCACTTCCTCACTGAGGGGAGAGCACTGACAGAAATACAACCAGCTAAGCCAGCTCGGTCCTTTCCACACTCGTCTTCACCAAACGAGATGAAGAAGTTCTTTCTGTTGCTTCTCTTCTGTCTCGTCTCCTCAGCAGGTAAAATCTTTACTTTCCACTCAGCTCTGCTCCTGGAGAACAAGCTCACACTGTTTAGTTTCACTGTCTGCAACTTGATCAGACTAGATTTGAATCCTGCTGAATACATCATGTATGATGAGTGATGATGATGATGATGATGATGATGATGAGTGTTATGATGATGACTGATGATGTGATGATGATGATGATGATGATGATGATGATGATGATGATGATGATGATGATGATGATGATGATGATGATGATGATGATGATGATGATGATGATGATGATGATGATGATGATGATGATGGTGATGATGATGATGATGATGATGATGATGATGATGATGATGATGATGATGATGATGATGATGATGATGATGATGATGATGATGATGATGATGATGATGATGATGATGATGATGATGATGATGATGATGGTGATGAGTGTGATGGTGATGATGATGATGGTGATGATGTGATGATGATGATGATGATGATGATGATGATGATGATGATGATGATGATGATGATGATGATGATGATGATGATGATGATGATGATGATGATGATGAGTGATGATGATGATGATGATGATGATGATGATGATGATGATGATGATGAGTGATGATGATGATGATGATGATGATGATGATGATGATGATGATGATGATGATGATGATGATGATGATGTGATGATGATGATGATGTGTGTCTGTTTCTGCTGAATGCATGCTCTCTGTTTGTCCTGCAGTGAAACACTCCCTGAAGTTTTTCTTCACTGCATCCTCTGGAGGTCCAGGCTACCAGCTTGTGGGTTCCTCTGAGGTTGATGGGACTGTGGCGGGTCGCTGTGACGGCGTCCAAAAGTTAGCAGAGGTGAAACAGGGCTGGATGCAGAAGATCTTCGAAGATGACCCTCAGCACTGGGCGCACTACACTCGAGAGTGTTTTGAGGTTCAGCCAAACTGCATGAAATCCAAGCTCTCTAGTTTATTGCAGCACTTCAACCAAAGTGGAGGTAGAGTATATGGTGTTGTATTTCACTTTGTCCCAGACCCCAGGACTGGTTCATTAATATTTAACTTTGTGTAATGTGCCTCATTGAACAAAGAAACAGGAGATCAACAGGTAAAGAAGTGTAGCCACGGTCATACGCTGCTTAAGGGAAACTTCTGAACCTTATTGTGCTATAATAATAATAATAATAATAATAATAATAATAATAATAATAATATTGATAATAATAATAATAATAATAATAATAATAATAATAATAATGTAGTTTGTCTGAATTTCCTGGGGTCGCCAAACCAGCTCTGTAAAGTCTAGAAAAGCTGTGCCAGGTAAACTAGGAGTGCTTTATCAAAATATCAAAAATAATTTATACGTGTGGGTCCTCGTACAGGGTGTGCTGATGATCTGCTCTTGAACCATGAACACAACAAAAGACTGGGAGAATTAGAGCTCAACACAAAATGTACAGTATTGTTAAGATCATCTTTCCACTGGCGTCATTGTTAATCACAGTCTCTCTCTCAGGTGTCCATGTTTTACAGAGGATACATGGATGTGAGTGGGACGATGAGACTGAAGATGATTAACGGTATTAATCAGTACGGTTATGATGGAGAAGACTTGATTTTCTTAGACCTGAAGATGCTGACATGGTTCACTCCAAAACCTCAGGCTGACGCCATCAAACTGGAGTTGGGATGCTGACAAATCCAGAATAAAATACAATGAAGTGGTCCTCACTCAGATTTGTCCTCAGTGGCTGAAGAAGTATTTGACCTTTGGCAAGAGCTCTCTGCTGAGAACAGGTAGAGTCACATGACCTGATGTAGTTTGATGAACACAACAATGTTCATTTAACCTTCTAAGACTGAATATCCTGTACATGTAGTGTGTTTACTTGAAAGAAGAGTTCTTAACATGTAGTGAGCCTCACTCATCTTTTGTGTTTTGAGTTCTATGGCGACATTTCTCTCTCTCTCTCTCTCTCTCTGCAGATCTTCCCTCAGTGTCTCTCCTCCAGAAGTCTCCCTCCTCTCCAGTCAGCTGCCACGCTACAGGTTTCTACCCTGACAGAGCCACACTCATCTGGAGGAAAGATGGAGAGGAGCTTCATGAGGACGTGGACCACGGAGAGATCCTCCCCAACCATGATGGATCCTTCCAGATGAGTGTTGACCTGAAGCTTTCATCAGTCACACCTGAAGACTGGAGCAGGTACGACTGTGTGTTTCATCTCTCTGGAGTGAAGGACGACATCGTCACCAAACTGGACAAAGCAGAGATCAGAACAAACTGGGGTGAGACTGGAATCAGGACGTGATGGAAACTGAAAATAGATCTTAACCTCTTTGTTTGTTTCTTTGCATGTTTTGTGCTTGTTTCTGTTGTCAGTTCAAATGTAGAAAACTTTTTAGGATATTAATCCTCAACCTTCGCTTAAAAGGAAAACTCCAGTTTATAATTTGAGTCTTATTGTCATAGTTTTGTCCATCATTTCAGTCAGTTATGATAACATTGTCCTCGATAACATCTGCGGGACACAGAGACATCGCTGCAACACAGAATCAGGCATGAGAAGCTTCTCTGTAGAGGAACAAATGTAAATGTTGAAGGAAACCAAAACTACAGTTCAGTTCACTGAAATGCATTTTGTTCCTCACTTGAGATGAATCCTCAAATCCTGCAGTGGATTGTGTAAAGTAAACATATTGATCTCCATCCAGTAGTAGAGACAAAGTGTGAGAGCTCTGTGTTGGTTCCAGATTCTCCCTCAGAGTCTCCTGCTGCTGCTGTTATTGGAGTTGTTGTAGGACTGCTGCTGCTGGCTCTCTGCATCGCTGGACTCTTCATCTGGAAAAGGAACAATAAGGGTGAGGAACAAAGACGTTTCCACTCGTCGTGAAGACGTTTCACTCCACTCTTGGATTTAACATGCAAACATTTGTGAGGAATTTCCTCAAACATGTAAAAATGTTTTCTTGGTGTCATAAAGTCTGATTGAACATTTATCTCTCATCTGTATTTCAGGATTCAGACCTGCAAACTGTAAGTTTAATATTTTCATTTTATAGACCTGAATGTGTCTGATATCATTTGCTTGTGAACATTATTAATCAGTCGTTCATGTCCAGTCCCGTCTCTCATATGATTACTGATCATTTCAAATTCATTTTCTGCTTCCAGCTTCAGACTCTTCTTCATCGTCGTCGGACAAAAATTCAGATTCCAGCTGATCACAGAGAGGACGTCATTGTTTCAGTGACACTGTGCTCATAACAGTACACTGCCATAATGTGTCATTTTAATCCTTTATTTCACATGAAGCTGATGTTTATAATTCATAAAGACATTCTGCATGAGAGTTTGAGATTTTTACTGAAGCTGTCAAATAGCTTTAATAAAGTAAAAAGTATAATTCTGCCCTCTGAGATGTGGTGGAATAGAAATATAAAGCAGCATCAAATAAAAATACTCAATAAAGTACAATGACCTCAAAATTACAACATTTGAGTTAATGTACTCAGTTACTTTCCAGCACTGCCAGAAACAGATAAATTGCTTCCCAAACAAATGTTAATCATGTCCAGTATGAACTCTAATGAAGAAGCTAATCACTTATTCAACTTTTCATTTATTAATCTGTCTTGACAGGTTCACCAGTGAAGATTAGAAAACTCCAATGACGTTACTGTGACATCAAAACCGTCACTTCTTTTCTAGAGAGCGCTTGATTGTAATTTTTAAAGGACATCATCTAAATGTGTTTATATCCAACATTAAGATGTGAAGTCAGAGAAGCTGTCAGGTTCAGTCAAGCTGGACAAGTGTGAATTTAATTCATTTAATCATCATTTAAAGGGACTTTATATAACTATTAACATGTATTAAGCATTTTTAAGTGTATTTTAATCTTTTTTGTTGTGTTTTGTTCAGACTTTTTTACAAATCTTCATCATGATGTCGTTGTTAGAAACACACTAATGAAGACTCTGCACTAAACCCCACTGGTAAAACTCTCCACTGAGTCCCAAAATCAGATCTCAGTGTGTGAATATAAATCAGTGGCTCAGCCCAGAGAGAGATCACTGACCTGTTTCTACAATATGAAGCTGCTGGGCCTCTTCATCTACTGGAACTGCTTTTGAAAGTCTAAATGTGTGTATACAATATCTTTATAGTCTCTTTAAGCTGCTGTTATATTTTATTATTTGGTTGATGATATTTTTGTTCGCTGTATTCTTGTTGAAAATACTGAAACTTAAACTGTGTGTGAAATGACTCACGGTTCAACAATCTAATAAAAGTGTGACAGAAGATGAAGAGATGTTTTTTTATTTGCTCATTTCTGAGTTCATCATCATTTTATTTTCTCTTGATGTTTGTTTTGTCATTCCTAATGTGATGTGAAAGGTGTGATTTATATTTCCTAATAAAGAAAATCAAACACAAACACAGAGCTGATTAAAAAGTGAGTGCTGTTTGTCCTAATTTCAGTGTGTGGAGAGTGTGCACACTTGTCGTGGCCTGTTTGAAGAAGACAAGTTTTATTACATTTTCATCAAAGTTTTCTGAAAGTTCTGTATCTGGTTAAATGTGTTAAACGCTCCTCAGCTCAAATAAAACTTCATTCACATTCATGACTTCAACCTGGACACTTATTTTTTGAAAAATCCTGGTTAACATTATCCAAGCTGACACTATATTCAGTAGTTTGACTTGAGAGCAGAGGAAGCTCAGGTCCACCTCTCACCGTAAACACGCCTGCCTTCCACGTTTGTCGTGTCGAGTGTTCTCCTTTCCACCAAATGTGGCAGAAACAGTTCAAAGCAGGACTTTGTATCCTCAGCGCAGGACGCTGCTAGTCTTGTTGGGCCTGAGCTCAGGCTTCATTACACTCTCAGCTCTTGCTTTGCCTTCTTCAGGATCACTGAGAGTGAGTGGGTGTCTGTATTTCACTGATCGATTGTATTTATCAGAAACATTCAATCACAGCCTGATGCAGCAGTATCAGTGATGGAACAGTCCTTTTAACCTCTTAATGAATTATTTCTACACATCTTAAAGTTTCCATCTTGTCACAGATAATAAGATGTCCCTTCAGGTGGAACACATTTCCTCCAGCCTCACCTGTGTCTTTCACATCCCGGCTGGGAGGAGCTAAAACACAGCTGAAGGAAAGGAGGAGCCTCTTTACCTGTCACATGGGAAGAGTCTCAAACTTCAACAGGACACAGTTACTCAAACTCAGGCGACTTCACTCAACCTGTAAAGTGTCTAAAAGTTACTTCTCATCCAAACATGAAGATGTTGACCGTGATGTCTGATCTTCAAATGTCGTTGATTCTTCAGAAAGAGTTTCATTCAGTTTGACAGTTTGTTGTGCAAACTATGTGATCAGAACATTAGTGGAAAATGACTGAGAAATATGGTGATTTGCACATGAAAGACATCATCATTACAACGAGAACATTTCTACCTGATACCAAAAAGCTCATTTAATTAACTTCATCCCACAATAACTTCACTTTGCAAGTCCTAAATGTTACATAAATACCAACCATGAAGTCAGGGACGTAGCACAGAGTTACATAAGCAGTCTCTGAGCCCCCCATGTTTTTAAAATGATCAATACAAGCTATTTTTTGGGGCCTCTCCACCCCCATCCTGCACTGCTGCATGAAGTTAAAACACTTGAGTCCACAGTGACAGTGGGCTGAAACTACACCAGTAAGGTACCTTCATATTTCATGTCAGAAAAATATTTTATATGCAGGCTATTTGGACAGTGTATTTAGTAATTATTTTACTGCAACATGCACAATAACATCTACATTTAATGCAGCTCCTCTGTACAAAAGTATTACATATTTAATAAAAACATGCAGCTTCTTAGATGGATTTGAATAATTAAGGTTTATGCATTAATGGAGATGACAGAGTTGTTGATGGCTGTTTAGTGTGTGTATATCACGATTATCTTGTAAATGACGTGTTGTTAAAGCGTGTGAAAAGACCATTTCAGAATGTGTAGCATATGTGGTTGCTGATGTATGATGTTTAAAATTGGGTGCTACCTCTTCATTGCAAGTAACAAAAAAAAAATCCTCACACAACCTACCTTGTATGAAATATTTTGATCTATAGTGACATTATTATTTTTGAATTTTTTTAGGCTACTGGTTATTTATTGAGAAAAAATTGAGCTTATATACAATATCATATTTGACATATGAATTTAATCTTGTGTGTTTGTCTAAGTTCCCTCTAGATGGCAGTAATAGAGCACAAATGAAAACCTGATTGAATTTTGATTATTTTGGGTGAAAAAGAAAGAATTTGGTCTTCTGTAAGCTGTTGATTTCTATTTAAACTGGTTTAGATTTTTTCTTCTTAATGATGACTTTTTTAGTGCAGCTAAGGAGTATTTTTAATGTAATGGTGCTGTGAATTGTATTTTATATTGTGATTCACACATGCAGGTTTGGTTAACTGGTGAAGCTAAATTGTCCGTAGGTGTGAATGTAAGTGGTTGTCTGTCTCCACACGTCGGCTCGAGTCTGAAAATCATTAAAGCTGAAGTAGGTAACTTATTTAAAAATAACTTTTAGTCATATTGGTTAAAACTGTCACTATGTCCTGACAGCAGCAGTACATTAGAAAGATAATCTGTGATCAAAATCAGGCTCCTCTGGCTCCACCTGCTGCCTCTGAGGACATCTTGACAAGAATCCACCACACCTGGGTCCAAACAACCAATCAGAGCAGAGTATCTGATGGAGCTTCAGTCGCTGCTCCTGTACAGGCTGCACATAACGGAGGATAAACTACAACTGAACGACTAAACTGAACAGTTTAACAGAAAGAGAAGTAAACAGGAGAAGAGCAGAGAAGAAAAGTTAAAAATAAAGAATTAGACCGAGCATCACTGAGGGGAGAGGCTTTGGAGGAGAGCTGGTGTGAAACATGGAGAGAGGGAGGTGGAAGTTGTACTCGCTTTAATTTTCAAAATAAGGGCACTAATTCTTACCGACTGGTGCTTTAAAAAGAGTGACAATTTGGAACAGGTAAAACTTAAAAATTAAATACATTTGACTTAAAAAGTGAAACAACAACAGAACAAACACCCACAGAAATGAACGCATTTCAGAAGGCAAAGCTTTTGATTTATCAATCTACGTCCCAACCCTCACCTGTGGTCATGAGCTTTGGGTAGTGACTGAAAGAATGACATCGCTCATACAAGGGACTGAAATGAGTTTCCTCCATTGGGTGGCTGGAGGGACTATATATCTCATCTGATTTGGGCACACCTCAGGATCCTGCCCGAGGAGCTGGACTGTGTGCTGGAGAGAGGAACGTCTGGACTACCTTTCTTAGCCTGTTGTATAGATGTATAGATGAAGATAAGGCCACTTGACCTTTGTTGTGGGAGGCAAACTTTTAAATATTTCTTCAAATATTATCACCGTGGAGTGCTTTGCCGTCACATTTGAAGTCATTCACTGTGCAGAATGAGTTTGAAAATCAGGTTTCTGGATTCAGTCTCTCAGAGAGCTCAGAGCTGTTGTCAGGAGCTGTAAGACAAAACACACTGTTAGTCTGCTTATCCATAGATCCACACTCATGGCTTATCTATATTTAGCCAGTTCTCTCTTGTTGAGGAAATGCTGCTGTTTCTTTCTGCAGAGAAGAAATCACTTTTGGAAAATAATTTACTGGCTTCAGATCAACTGACTCTTGTGTTCATAAGCTTTTACTGGTGATGCCCTGAGGATGAAATTGATCTTTCTATTACACAGTCCATGTCTGTACTCTTATGTCTTTAACTATTTTCCAGCAACAAACACTGATATAAGAGCATGTCAGATGAGATAAAACAGAATAAAAAACTTCTAAGAAAAAAAAAAAGAAGAGAAGACAAATCATTTTCTGTGTCACAGTTGTGAATGATAGAATATAAATTTCACCTTCTTCCACTGAATCTGATCCCCTCTCTTACTCACTCTCTTTCTCATGTTGAATAAATATCTTTTACCCTTCTACCTTTTGCCTTTTACATTTCTCTGTCATCATCATGCTACACTGAGGCTTTTTTTGTAATCTGGGTAAAAACATCTGAGCACTTAAAAATCTTTCTTAATACCTTTCTTCTTTTTGCACTCTAAAAATTTACTGACCTTTCTTAATACCTTTCTTCTTTTTGTAAAGGATGATGAATCCAGCAGCAGCCATGAGGATCTTAATACAGACAAGAACAGCCACTTTCTTTTTGAGGATGAATCAAGCAGCAGCCATGAGGACAACAGCAAGAACAGCCACTGCAGCAAACAATGATGGGAATGATCATGTTGGAGGGCTTCTCTGTTGAACAAAACACAACAAAAATGATGACCATATAGACAGAGCAGGTTAGAAAAAGAAGTACATCCATCCATCTATTTATTAAACCTACTATGCTGTGATCCACATCCATCTAGGTATGAACTATTTGCATGTTGGTTTGTCCTGTGACGGGTTGCAGTCATTGGTTTAAAATCAAAACTAAATGAAAAAAAGTCAAATTCCAAACTGAGCTGGATGACAAAAGCTAAACCAACATAAAAGAAGACTTTTGCTGAGAGCTCAACTTTGGTGAGTGGCTTTGACAAACAAATTTGCACCTGTTGACCAATTGCAAACCATCTTGATAGTGCTGACCTTCAGAGGGAACAGAGAGCAGGAGAGAAAATGGAGGAAGCTGTCATATTAGTTGTAAACTGCTCTATGAAACCACATGGTTTGCAGTCAGTTGGAACACAGGAGACGATGGTAAAAATATGTCTCTGTAATAAACTGTGATAACTTTTCATCTGGTTAGCCTGACCAAAGTGTGCTAGCATGAACACAGGATACAATCCCATCCAGCACCAAAAAGGTTCAAACATCAAAGATGAACTGCAGGACATCTGTCACACCTGATTCATTCTTACCCCAGTTTGTTCTGATCTCTGCTTTGTCCAGTTTGGTGACGATGTCGTCCTTCACTCCAGAGAGATGAAACACACAGTCGTACCTGCTCCAGTCTTCAGGTGTGACTGATGAAAGCTTCAGGTCAACACTCATCTGGAAGGATCCATCATGGTTGGGGAGGATCTCTCCGTGGTCCACGTCCTCATGAAGCTCCTCTCCATCTTTCCTCCAGATGAGTGTGGCTCTGTCAGGGTAGAAACCTGTAGCGTGGCAGCTGACTGGAGAGGAGGGAGACTTCTGGAGGAGAGACACTGAGGGAAGATCTGCAGAGAGAAGAGAAAGAAACAACTCTTCTTTCAGGTAAATACACTACATGTACAGGCCCATACATCCATCTTATAAGAACATGTGACAGTACTACATAACAACTCATCTGTCACACAATCACTACAGTGTCTGTATATAGACAGATAAGGGAACTACAGCACTACTAAAGAAACTCACTACAGTCAGAGAAGAAGGATCTGCCTGTTTTTAAGCTTCACAGCAAAGTAGTCAATCACAGTGTCAATGTTCAGTGGAAATGTTTATTATTTTGAAACACTGAAACTCTGTAAACTTACTTAACTCATGCTAACTGTGCACTGACTATCACAGTCTCAGCTTTGACTGAAGGTAACATCAGTCTACCTGACTGGTTAGAGATAAATCAGATCTTATTGCTACAGAAAACAATCAAAACTAAAGTAATATCAGGCTGATTGGAGTGATAATACAAAGGATATTCAGTCTGAGCAGGATATATGAACATTGTTGTGTTAATGAAACTACATCAGGTCATGTGACTCTACCTGTTCTCAGCAGAGAGCTCTTGCCAAAGGTCAAATACTTCTTCAGTGTCTCAGGGAAAATGTGAGTGAGGAATATCTCATTGTCTTTTATTCCAGCTTTGTCAGCATCCCAACTCAGTTTGATGGTCACAGCCTGAGGTTTGGACGCGATCCATGTCAGTGTCTTCAGGTCAAACAATATGAAGTCTTCTCCATCATAACCAAACTGCATAAATCCATTAACCTCTCCAGTCTCATCGTCCCACTCACAGCCAAACATCTCATGTAAAATGTGGACACCTGAGAGAGAGACAGAGACTGTGATTAACAATCATGTACAGATGAAATCTCCAGAGAAAAAAACATCTTAACAATATTGTTCATGCTCAGTGCAGCACACATGAGTGATGAAACTCAATTTCTATTTCAAAGTTTAAAGTTACAATGGTTGCTCCTCTGTAAAGTCCCAGATGACTGTCAGTGGTAGTAAACCAAGTGGTTTGTCTTCTTGTATTCTGCACATCAAACTGTTTTAAACTCAAAGTCACAGCAGAGCTGGTCTCTCCATGTTTTGGGGTTTAAGATACAGACCATGAACTGCAACGTCCCTGGTTGGAGTCCAGCTGAAGATCTTTGTTTCATCTCTCATCTCTCCTCATTTTCTGTCATCTCTTAGCTGGTGTTTTCTAATAAAGGACTAAAATTACCCCCAACAAAGTCACACCTGTGTGACACCTGCAGCTTTTGATGCAGTCGCAGGTTTGAGTGACCCACATGACTGACAGTTATCCAGGACATATATAAGAATCAATATAAGAAACAATATAAGAATCTTACAAGTTTATTTAATTTTCATGTATTTTGCAGCAAGATCAAACTTTAGATGACAAGTGAGGATTCTTGAAATAACACTGGTACAGACGGATGTTAAACCCCGTCAGTCCAATTATCTGACAGATCAGTGAAGGAACTGAAGGATGTCTTATGTTCCTGTTTAGATGTATGAATTGTGAGAACATTTTCACAGCTGACTGTTGTTTTGAATTCTTTATCTCAGGATGTGAATCAGTTTGTGTTGGACAGGCCCAGTGAACAAGTCTAACCAGCAGCTGATTAATGGTTTGAATGCTGAGTAGCAGCTGGTGGTCGGGCTGCTGTTGGCAAACTGATGTGATGGTGGCGTCCTGATTATTATCTTGAGGATGTGTAGATGATCACTTTATTTTATAACTAAGATGAAGAACAGTTCAGCAGTAAAAAGTCAAATATAACACAGCACATACTGTACCTCCAGTTTGGTTCAAGCGCTGCTTCAAACTAGAAATGATGGCTTTGTAGAGATTTGGCCCAAATTCAAAACATTGTTGAGTGTAGTACTCCAACTGCTGAGGATCATTTTCCAATAATTCTTTCATCCAGTCCTGTTTTGGTTCAACCATCTTTTTGTTTGTGTCGCAGTAACACACCAGAGTGTCATCAACCATTAAAGCTCCCACAAGCTCTGGGAAGTTTGGGAGTCCAGTAGATGCAGTTGTGAAAAACCTTCAGGGAGTGTTTGACTGCAGGACAAAACAAGGTTTATACATTCAGTAGAAATATACACACATTATCATCACACTCCTCATCAACATGATGTTTGATTCAGTGAAAACTAATAGTTTTATCAAGTTGAGAAAGTGAAACTAAACTGCAGGTGTGTCTTTGAGCTACGCAGCAACAAGATGCAAAGAGATTCAAAATAAAAATTAAACTGTGATCTTACCTGATGATGAAACGTGACAGAAGAGAAGCAACAAAAATAACTTTTTCATCTTGTTTTCATAAAGACGTGTAGAGGATAAAAGACTGAGCTGGTTCAGCTTTTCTGTCTGATGCGTTTTGTTGATCAAGAGAAGTGAGTGTTTTTGCTCTGAACTACAGAAACCTGTTTCACAGGTTATGAAGGAAAAATTTCACATGATTGATGACGTCCAAAGCTTCAAGTTTCATTCAGATTGACAGATTATAAAGACTGACTGTTTTTAAAGTATTACAGTTAAACTTTGTGCCCAGCACAGTATTGGTAAAAGAGGAGAATAATTAAGAAATATTTGATATGTAGTTTTTTTGGATGCTGCACTTATTTTACTGTAACGTGTTGTACAGTAACATCTACATTTAATGTAGAAATTAAACAATTTTTTCATCTACAAAGTATATTTAAAAAATATTATAATCCCACATTATACGACACATTTAACTTTACTGCACTTCTGCAGAGTGCAGAGCAACTTTAGATCTAAAGTTCACTCAGTCACCAATAATTAGCTCCAAATGTATCCTGTATACAGATGCACTGATCAAAATCACACCTAAAATAATTCTCTTGCAAAGGCACACATGGATGTGCCAACACAAAACTAGAGAAGAGTCAGTCAGGAGGGATCAGGAGAGATATTAGTTTTAGTTTCTAATATCAGCGTTTAAATATTCGACCTGAATAAACCTGCAGCCTAATTATTTGTGAAAGACCTCAGGTACAGAGAGTCTGACGTCCTTTTCAGGCTCAGGTTGATACTGAAGGACCGACACTAATAACCGTTGGCTGTATTGGACTGTAGACGTTTCTTTTTCCTCAGCCAGCGTGCACAGGGAACAGAAAGAAAAAAAAGAGGAAAAACAGAAAATACTTTTTTGCTTCTGAAAATAATAAATAAAATTGCATGTGTTGTAAAATGAACACTGGTAGAGCCATCTGTTAGATGTGGTTTGTCTCATGAACAGTGTCACATGTCCTGGTCGTGGCTCTGATCATCCCCCTGGTGTTTCCTGTGTGTTTTCACTTGTTCCTCTGTCTGTTTCTCTTGGTGTTTCTGAATGTTTCTGTGGCCGTGGTCCTCCCTTCATCGCTCTGTACTCAGCTCCTCCAACACACCTGCCTGCAGTCAGCCCATCTGATCACCTGTCCCCACTTCCCAATCAGTGAACCTTTTTATACCGGCCCCCTTTCCTTTTGTTCTTCATCAGTTTGTCTGTTTTTGTCTCTGTGTGCTCCTGTTTGTGCCTGTGCATCAGCTTTTTTTGTTCATGTGAGTTTTTCATGTTATCGTTCCTGCCTCTCTGCACCTGCCAGTTGAGCCATTTTGCATTAAAACATTCAACTACTCGATCCTTCCTGCGTCTGTGTCCTGCATTTGTTTCCACGCTGCACCAGCAAACGTAATATTACAATCATGCAAAATTATTAATATCACAGTAAAGCTGTTTCACAACCACCTGCTCCACTCATACTCACAGTGATCAATAGTCTCAAAAAATGAGACTAAAAAGCAGCAAAGTAAAAGAAAATGTTCAGAAAATTAAGTTAACTAAATGAATGATTGTTTGGTATCATAAACACCAGGATAACTAAATAAATGCTAATTGGAGATCAAAATTCAATAACACGAGTTAAAATAGTTTTAAAATCCAAACATAATTAAAGTTGTAGTCTACAGTTCTGATACACTTTGTCAAAGTCAGCGAGTATCTCCTCATGATCTGCTGGCTGTCTGCTCTGTTTCTGTGTTGAAATAAAGTCTGGTGTTCATAAACAGTCCTGGCTCTGTAAACAGGAAACAAACAGAGCGCCTCGGACCGAGCCACCAACCTGTTCTCGTTCCCAGGTCGTCAAAAACAGACGCTTCGTCACAACTCGAGCACAGGACAACACTAATGCTGCGTGACTTTTACGAGTTTTGTTTAAACGCGGTGAATTTGTTTGGCTGTTTAGTTCAAATATCTGTTTCTCCAGGATTGCAGACTTCACCTTCAAATAAAAGACAATTTAGAGTTAAAATGTCAATGAAATGTTTAAAACCCATTTCTGACTGAATAGATCTCTAAGGCAGTAACAGAGTAAAAGCTAATTAATCATTAAAACACAGTTTCTTTCTGCTGCACTTCTGAAGTAATGTCATAAGTGAGAGCGACATTTAGAAATCAGACAAGTGAACAATGTCCTGACACAACAAATGTTACTGTTGATTAATGTTGTAGTTGTTGTAGGTCCACCAGTGGGAGCCACTTTCATTTAGTCTGTGTGATAATGGTGAACAGGAAATATTCATGTCACTGTTCCTACAGACACAGATGGAGAACTGATGTTTCTTTTCATAAACAGACACTTTTTTATTAAAAAATTAAACATCAATACAAATGAATCAGACATTCAAAGACTGTACTATTCAACATTTTTATAGTGTTATATACAAAAGTACTTTTTATGTCGTAATCATAATTATAAAGTATAAACCACATACAGATTGATATCAAACACAAAAGTACTGAATAATTTTCTTGGCTGGACGTCTGCAAATAAATCTACAGGCAGGGTTCGATATCATTAACGGTCACTTTTGAGAACTGACACTTAAACAACAAACCTAAAGAGACAGAGAGAATAATGATATAAAACAGAGGAAACTTCATCAAAAATACAAAATTCAGCTCTACCATAAAATCATATTATCACCTGAGGACTTCATTTTAATGAAGATCTGAAATACTCGTGGTTTTATTTTACATTTTCACAGAGGGCTGCTTTTAAAGGACAATTACTTGTTTTACTTTTCAGTTTTCAAAATGTTGTAAAAGTGAGTGTCATCATTTTTCCAAAGTTGTTCATTTCTCTTAATAATCTCACTTATCTTCATATAAAGTTGTGATCACTGTTTGTAGGAAACCATCTCTCTGTCAGATATTTTCTTTAGAGCTGTAATGTGACTCAGAAGTTTGACAGTGAATGAAAAAATGTAAAAACGGCTTTAACTGGAGCTGTGAAGGTTTGCTGTCCCACATGACGTCACTGTGTGCAGCTCGCTGTGTTTGTCCATCACGTTTCTGGATTCAGTCTCTCAGAGAGCTCAGAGCTGTTGACAGATGCTGTAAGGTCACAAACACACTGTTAGTCCTCTTATCCTGCACTGAAGCACCTCAGCTCACACTGAAAAGCCTTTTTAATCTACAGAGTGCAGGTCAGATCAGAGAACAGGAGAAGAAAAACAAGTTCTACTTACGAGGTGGAGGACGATGGGCTGAAATAAAAAGAAAAGACAAATCATTCAACTTGTCACAGTTTGAAATGTCAGAACATCTTTTGTCTTATTTTAATAAATCCCCTTTCCTTTCCTTTTTAGATCTCTTTATATCATGAGTATTATTCTATAGATTTATATTATACTCTGAGCCTTACAGTTCTGCTGTTGGTTACTTCACATGTTGGTGCACTATTAAATGTTGCTTCAGTTTTTCAGTCTGGATAAGAGCATCAGCTCAGCTCCTTTGAGTCTCTCACCTTTCTTCTTTTTGTAAAAAATGAATCCAATAACAGCAATGATGATGATGATGAGAGTAAGAACAACCACTGCAGCAGTAATCAGGATGGTGATGTTACTGGGCTCCTCTGCTCAGAAATAAACCATAAAAACAACATGTTGGAGATGAAGCAGGTCAGAACAGAAGAACATCCATCTGTTCATCACACATACAGGCAGTGAACACAGGATCATCTAGTGTATATGACTATTGACTGAATATAAAGATGGACGACATGACAGCTCCTCCAAAAGTGAAGTCCAAAACATCTGGATCGCCCCCTGGTGGCTGGCTGCAGTACAGCTCATAAGCCCCACCTCCTCCATGTTAGCAGATGGGACAAACTCAATCAAAGAATCAAAGTAAACATCAAATAATTTTTTTCCCAAAGATGGTTTCTGTTATTTTAGGTCACTCTTATTACACTGATGTGTAATAAGTATTCATTTTTCTGATTAATTTGGTTTTAATTAGTTATTTGATGCCATAAAAACAGGGTGAAATGTCATGATTGAAAATTGTCATTAACAGTGAAGTAGTTGTGGAGGAACCTGCAGACTTTTACCAGTAATTGTACGGAGAGTAGAAATTTAAGACAGGACATGTAACTTTAACTTTAGCATGTGATTCTTAGTTAACAGTTAGTAATTATTGATTACTGATCGAGTGTGGCA
This sequence comes from Scortum barcoo, assembly GCA_023238725.1. Lineage (NCBI taxonomy): Eukaryota > Metazoa > Chordata > Actinopteri > Centrarchiformes > Terapontidae > Scortum > Scortum barcoo. The sequence continues at coordinate 21,773,848 of CM041548.1, forward strand.
GGTCCTTGATACTGCAGCTCCTTTCTCGATCACTATCACGCAGACTCTGGCTCTAAATGACGTCACCATCACGAGATGGTGGCGCTCATATCCGAGATATTCTGACTTCACTTTTGTAGAGCGGGAGGAAGTGGAGACCGTCTTTACATACAGTCTGTGTATATGACTGTAGCCATTAGTGTGTGTGTGTGCAGAAATATTCAGTATTTAAGACAAAGGTATTTAAAGAGTAGGACAGGCAGCATTAAAGTCATTGTTTGGTTTAATGTTTAATATTTTCTGTTGTGTGAGTTAAAAAAAACTTGGATTACGTTTTAGCAGAAAGCCTCCGTTACAAACTGGGGGAGTTTGAAAGAAGTGAACATTTACACGGCAGGAATGGTGTAATGAAAGACACTATTGAGCTGCATTATGGGAAATGTAGGATTCAGTGTTTTGGGGATTTTAAGACTAAAAATCAGAATATCTCAGCTTTTTGCTTCTGTGTCTCTCACATGTTATCCAGTATAATCAAAGTGTAGTATTAAGTCACAGGGATGCTTCTGTAAGATGTTTGTGACTTCACTACATACAATTATTAATAAAAAACCTTTTGATAACTCTGTCAGGGTCACATGATCTGACCAGTAATCCTGGTAAAGGAAGATAAATTAGTTTAATACTGATCTTAGTCTTAAAACCATTAACAAGAATGATAATTCACAAATTTGAAATGGAAAACAAAAGTTAAACTGACAAGAAAGCCAAACAATGAGACAATTTATAATAACAATAAATAATAACTAAAAGAAATACTCACCTTCATCACTTCTGATTCCAGTCTCACCCCAGTTTGTTCTGATCTCTGCTTTGTTCCAGTTTGGTGACGATGTCGTCCTTCACTCCAGAGAGATGAAACACACAGTCGTACCTGCTCCAGTCTTCAGGTGTGACTGATGAAAGCTTCAGGTCAACACTCATCTGGAAGGATCCATCATGGTTGGGGAGGATCTCTCCGTGGTCCACGTCCTCATGAAGCTCCTCTCCATCTTTCCTCCAGATGAGTGTGGCTCTGTCAGGGTAGAAACCTGTAGCGTGGCAGCTGACTGGAGAGGAGGGAGACTTCTGGAGGAGAGACACTGAGGGAAGATCTGCAGAGAGAAGAGAAAGAAACAACTCTTCTTTCAGGTAAATACACTACATGTACAGGCCCATACATCCATCTTATAAGAACATGTGACAGTACTACATAACAACTCATCTGTCACACAATCACTACAGTGTCTGTATATAGACAGATAAGGGAACTACAGCACTACTAAAGAAACTCACTACAGTCAGAGAAGAAGGATCTGCCTGTTTTTAAGCTTCACAGCAAAGTAGTCAATCACAGTGTCAATGTTCAGTGGAAATATTTCTATTTTGAAACACTGAAACTCTGTAAACTTACTTAACTCATGCTAACTGTGCTCTGACTATCACAGTCTCAGCTTTGACTGAAGGTAACATCAGTCTACTGACTGGTTAGAAATGAATCAAGACTTACTGCTACAGAAAACAGTCTAAACTAAAGTGATATCACACTAATTGTAATGATAATACAAAGGATATTCAGTCTGAGCAGGATATATGAACATTGTTGTTTTCATCAAACTACATCAGGTCATGTGACTCTACCTGTTCTCAGCAGAGAGCTCTTGCCAAAGGTCAAATACTTCTTCAGCCACTCAGGGTAAATCTGAGTGAATAACATCTCATTGTCTTTTATTCCAGCTTTGTCAGCATCCAATCTCAGTTTGGTGGTCACAGCCTGAGGTTTGGAAGCGATCCATGTCAGTGTCTTCAGGTCCAATGATAAGAAGTCTTCTCCATCATAACCAAACTGATCAAAACCATTAATCCTCTCCAGTCTCATCGTCCCACTCACAGCCACACATGCTCTGTAAAATGTGGACACCTGAGAGAGAGACAGAGACTGTGATTAACAATCATGTACAGATGAAATCTCCAGAGAAAAAAAACATCTTAACAATATTGTTCATGCTCAGTGCAGCACACATGAGTGATGAAACTCAATTTCTATTTCAAAGTTTAAAGTTACAATGGTTGCTCCTCTGTAAAGTCCCAGATGACTGTCAGTGGTAGTAAACCAAGTGGTTTGTCTTCTTGTATTCTGCACATCAAACTGTTTTAAACTCAAAGTCACAGCAGAGCTGGTCTCTCCATGGTAATTTATGAGATCACAGAACGTGACAACACAGTTAAAAATAGTTCTGACAGGGCGATCATTCAGGCTGTAAGCAAACTGACACTTTTTACAGATTAACTAACACTTTATTTGGACAGTTTGGTTATAATGGAGTTATTACCAATGTTGGTAATAACTGACTAGTTTTTATGTTTGATTTCGATTTCTGTTCTTCAACTTGATCCTGACTTCCTGTGACGTCATGCTGACATCAGCAATGATAATCTCATCAGATCAAGGCAGCTTGAAGTTTTTTAGAGCCAGGTTCAGCAGTTTCTCTCCATCCATTGTAAAACCTTCAGTGCATGATGGGAAATGCCTGACTGTCCTCTGATCTACAACCTCATTGTCTCAGATATTTGACCACAAACATTACAGGATATAAAAACTCTTCATTTGATCTTAATTTGATTTGGATTTTATGAGTCTGATTTTGTGCTGTGAAAGTTTACTCTGTTAACAGAATATTTATTCTGTGCATGCTGACAACTTTTATTAGCTTAGAGAGCCTGATAAAAGATCCACATACAATATAAAAATCTTACAGTTATTTAATTTTCATGTGTTTTGCAGCAAAGATCAAACTTTAGATGACAAGTGAGGATTCTTGAAATAACACTGGTACAGACGGATGTTAAACCCCGTCAGTCCAATTATCTGACAGATCAGTGAAGGAACTGAAGGAGGTCTTATGTTCCTGTTTAGATGTATAATTGTGAGAACATTTTCACAGCTGACTGTTGTTTTGAATTCTTTATCTCAGGATGTGAATCAGTTTGTGTTGGACAGGCCCAGTGAACAAGTCTAACCAGCAGCTGATTAATGGTTTGAATGCTGAGTAGCAGCTGGTGGTCGGGCTGCTGTTGGCAAACTGATGTGATGGTGGCGTCCTGATTATTATCTTGAGGATGTGTAGATGATCACTTTATTTTATAACTAAGATGAAGAACAGTTCAGCAGTAAAAAGTCAAATATAACACAGCACATACTGTACCTCCAGTTTGGTTCAAGAGCTGCTTCACAACTAGAAATCGTATGCTTTGAAGCAAGTATGGCTGTGAATTTCATTAAACATCGTGTTGAGTGTAGAACTCCAACTGATCAGGATCATTTTCTAAAAATTCTTTCATCCAGTCCTGTTTTGGTTCAATCTTCTTTCTGTTGCTGTCGCAGTAACCCAACAGAGTGTCATCAATCATTCCAGCTGCCACATACTCTGGGAAGTTTGGGAGTCCAGTAGATCCAGTTTCAAAAAACTTCAGGGAGTGTTTGACTGCAGGACAAACAAGGTTTATACATTCAGTAGAAATATACACACATTATCATCACACTCCTCACCAACATGATGTATGATTCACTGAAAACTAATAGTTTCATCAAGTTGAGAAAGTGAAACTAAACTGTGGGTGTGTCTTTGAGCTACGCAGCAACAAAATACAAAGAGATTAAAATAAAAATTAAACTGTGATCTTACCTGATGATGAAACGTGACAGAAGAGAAGCAAACAAAAATAACTTTTTCATCTTGTTTTCATAAAGACGTGTAGAGGATAAAGGACCGAGCTGCTTCAGCTTTTCTGTCTGATGCCTGTTGTTGACATGAGAAGTGAGAGCGTTTTTACTCGAACTGGAGAAACCTGTTTCACAGTTGAGGAATAAAAAAATATCACATGACTGATGACGTCCAAAGCTTTAAACATCAGCAGTTCCTTCAGAGTTTCATTCAGATTGACTGTGTTGATATTTTTGCATTAAAAATTTTATTTAAAGAAAAAATTTAATTATTGGCATAAAAGGAGAATAATTGAGAAAAATATGAAAATATCTCATATCCTTTTTTGGACGATGCACTTACAGTAACATCTGTATTTAATGTATCACTTTTTAAAAATCCTCTTTCACAATATATCCTCCCCACCCTGGATTCAGAATAATTAAATATGAATTTGATCAGATGATGTTGTCGGCTGATATGTTTGAAATCGACTGTTTGTCATAATGAAACCAAATATATGAAATTGCACAGCCAGGAGTGCTGGAGACATTTACAGGGAGCTCACTGTTTAATGTCAAAGCACATTAATAGCATCTATAAAGTCCAGTACTGACCGGACACAGAGGAGAGAGAAATGTGAAGGATACGTGAAGCCAGGCCTCATTCGGTGCTCTTGGTAAGCTTTCTCTTTTTTCTCTTTTTTCTCATTGCTTTAGCTACCACTGAAGCTCTTTGCCTGTGATTTTCTGCTGCTAAACTCCAAAACACACTGTGACATGTATATGTATATGTATATACACATCATCATAAATTAGATGTATTTAATTTAATTCAGTTAAAACGAACATAAAAAGTCTCATCAAGTCAACATAAAAGTGAAACTGTCCTTCAGCCACACAGGAGCAACATGCAGAGCCGAGTGGAAAGTGAAGCAAAGAGCTTAAAGTTAAAGATTTAAACTGTGATCTTACCTGCTGATGAGACGTGACAAAAATAGCTTAAAGGTGTGTGTGTAAAGGACCGAGCTGGTTCACCTGTTTATGTCTTCTGTTGGATTGAGTTTCCTCATTCCTTTCCTGGGAAAGTTTCAGTTCTGACTTGAGATGAACACATGATGGCAAAGCTCCAAAGCCTGTGAACTTAGTGAAGATCACTGATTCACTGCATTGTGTCTGAGTTTGTGTCAAATAAAGAATAAGACATAACTGTGATGTCCAAAGCTTCAAATGTTGTTGATTCTTCAGAAAGATTTTATTCAGTTTGACAGTTTGTTCTGGAAACTGTGACCAGCACATTAGTGGAAAATAACTGAGAAATATGATGATTTTCACAAGAAACACATCATGCACATAAGCAGTCTGTGAGCCCCCCCATGGTTTTAAAATTATCAATACAAGCTGTTGTTTTTGGACCCTCCACCCCCATCCTGCACTGCTGCATGAAGTTAAAACATTTGAGTCCACAGTGACAGTGGGCTGAAACTACACCAGTAAGGTACCTTCATATTTCATGTCAGACAAAATGTTTTATATGTAGGCTGGACAATGTATTTAGTCATTATTTTACTGTAATATGTTCCACAGTAACATCCACATTTAATGCAGCTCCTCGGTACAAAAGTATTACATATTTAATAAAAACATTGCAGCTTCTTAGATGGATTTGAATAATTAAGGTTTATGCATTAATGGAGATGACAGAGTTGTTGATGGCTGTTTAGTGTGTGTATATCATGATTATCTTGTAAATGACGTGTTGTTAAAGCGTGTGAAAAGACCATTTCAGAATGTGTAGCATATGTGGTTGCTGATGTATGATGATTAAAATTGGGTGCTACCTCTTCATTGCAAGAGATTGGTTATTTATTGAGAATAAAATGTATTCAGACCCTTTGCTGTGACACTCATATTTAACTCACATGCTGTCCATTTCTTCTGATCCTCCTTGAGATGGTTCTACTCCTTCATTGGAGTACAGCTGTGTTTAATTAAACTGATTGGACTTGATTAGGAAAGGCACACACCTGTCTATATAAGACCTTACAGCTCACAGTGCATGTCAGAGCAAATGAGAATCATGAGGTCGAAGGAACTGCCCGAAGGAGCTTAGAGACAGAATTGTGGCAAGGCACAGATCTGGCCAAGGTTACAAAAGAATTTCTGCAGCACTCAAGGTTCCTAAGAGCACAGCGGCCTCCATAATACTTAAATGGAAGAAGTTTGGGATGACCAGAACTCTTCCTAGACCTGGCCGTCCAGCCAAACTGAGCAATCGTGGGAGAAGAGCCTTGGTGAGAGGGGTAAAGAAGAACCCAAAGGATCACTGTGGCTGAGCTCCAGAGATGCAGTAGGGAGATGGGAGAAAGTTCCACAAAGTCAACTATCACTGCAGCCCTCCACCTCCATATCCTGGAAGAAAACCTCTTCCAGAGTGCTCAGGACCTCAGACTGGGCCAAAGGTTCACCTTCCAACAAGACAATGACCCTAAGCACACAGCTAAAATAACAAAGGAGTGGCTTCGGAACAACTCTGTGACCATTCTTGACTGGCCCAGCCAGAGCCCTGACCTAAACCCAATTGAGCATCTCTGGAGAGACCTGAAAATGGCTGTCCACCAACGTTCACCATCCAACCTGACGGAACTGGAGAGGATCTGCAAGAAAGAATGGCAGAGGATCCCCAAATCCAGGTGTGAAAAACTTGTTGCATCATTCCCAAGAAGACTCATGGCTGTAACTAGCTCAAAAGGGTGCTTCTACTCAATACTGAGCAAAGGGTCTGAATTATTAAAAAAACATCATGGAGGACAGTAAATCCTTTCAAGCATTTTAAACGTTGACTTTAATTTGGGGGGGGAGTTGATTCCCTTGTCAGAGCCAGAGGTGGACATGTGTCCACTAGATGAATTAAAAAAAGACAATAAACAGAAGGGAACAAAACTTTCAATCAAACTGTCACGGTAAACTAAATGTTTCCCACCTTCATCACTTCCTCTCTTCTCCCAGTTTGTTCTGATCTTTGCTTTGTCCAGTTTGGTGACGATGTCGTCCTTCACTCCAGAGAGATGAAACACACAGTCGTACCTGCTCCAGTCTTCAGGTGTGACTGATGAAAGCTTCAGGTCAACACTCATCTGGAAGGATCCATCATGGTTGGGGAGGATCTCTCCGTGGTCCACGTCCTCATGAAGCTCCTCTCCATCTTTCCTCCAGATGAGTGTGGCTCTGTCAGGGTAGAAACCTGTAGCGTGGCAGCTGACTGGAGAGGAGGGAGACTTCTGGAGGAGAGACACTGAGGGAAGATCTGGAGAGAGAGAGAGTGAGTGAAAGTCTGCTACCTTCATGGAAACAGTGAAAAACGGTTGTCCTTTGCGTACAGAAAGCACTGTGATCATTAACGTTTGGATTCATGACAAATGCATGGACAGCATCGACTGCTGGAAGAACTCTCCACTGCAGGTCACCAAATCTTTTAGTTAGTGAAGGTTTGTAAAGTGCTCTCCACTCAATCTTTACATCCTGTCTGAGGGCAGGTGAGCCCTCCACGGGATATCAGTGTGACAGTTTACTTTGTTTTGATGTTCTGTGCACTCACTTGTTTTTAAACAGAAAACCAGTAGAAGATTAAGAACAGCAGGAAAAAATCCTTGTCATCAGGCTGAAGAAGTCAATCACAGCATGCAGCGATCGAGGAGAGTTCAGTGTATGTTTATTGCTGCTTTCAGTCTCTGAGCATGTGGCTGATGACCCCGACCGATCTGATCTCAATTTAAGAGGGTAGATCTGTAGCGTTATTTAAACGTGGTCCACACAGCTCAACCACTTGCCTTTGAGCAACATTTTTGATCACACAAAGCCGATAGAGGAGTGAAGATCCTACATTAAGATTGAGAATTGCTCAGCATGGCGTGAGCAGCGGGTCTCCAGACTCTTTTTGAAACAGCAGAGTCTGTCAAGTCTGCCCAAAGATTGTGAGCTGTGTTTAGAATACGCTCAGGTGTACTGGCGCTGATTTCATTAAAAGAACCTCCAAATATCACATAATTCATATGTTTCAATCAGAAATACCATTTTCACATTCTCAAATACAGCACTAATTCTTAAGAAGTGACCTTAAGTAATTTATTTGGGGACACAGGGGACTCAGGTCATGTGACTCTACCTGTTCTTAGCAGAGAGCTCTTGGCAAAGTCCAAATACTGTTTTAGGAATGCAGGGAAATGCTTAGTGAGGTAATTCTCAATGTATTTTGTTCTATCTTTGTCAGCATCCCAACTCAGTTTGGTGGCATCAGCCTGAGGTTTGGAAGCCATCCAAGTCAGTGTCTTCAGGTCTAATGATATGAAGTCTTCTCCATCACAACTGTACTCATCAAAACCATTAATCTCTTCAATCTCTTCGTCCCACTCACAGCCATGTATTCTCTGTAAAATATGGACACCTGAGACAGAGACAAAAAACAATAAAAATGTAAAGATGAAATCTAAAGTGGAAAGATGATCGTAACACTTTGCAGTGGACCATGCTCATGATTCAAGATCAGATCATCAGAACACTTTTTCTTGAGCTGAGTGATGAAACTCAATTTCTATTTCAAAGTTTAAAGTTACAATGGTTGCTCCTCTGTAAAGTCCCAGATGACTGTCAGTGGTAGTAAACCAAGTGGTTTGTCTTCTTGTATTCTGCACATCAAACTGTTTTAAACTCAAAGTCACAGCAGAGCTGGTCTCTCCATGGTAATTTATGAGATCACAGAACGTGACAACACAGTTAAAAATAGTTCTGACAGGGCGATCATTCAGGCTGTAAACAAACTGACACTTTTTACAGATTAACTAACACTTTATTTGGACATTAACCAAAACTGAGCACTTCTGTAATGTTGGTAATAACTGACTAGTTTTTATGTTCGATTTCTGTTCAACTTGATCCTGACTTCCTGTTACATCATTTTATAACTAAGATGAAGAACAGTTCAGCAGTAAAAAGTCAAATATAACACAGCACATACTGTACCTCCAGTTTGGTTCAAGCTCTGCTTCACACTAGAAATCGTGGCTTTGAAGAAGTTTGGCCCAATTTCAAAACACCGTCGAGTGTAGTACTCCAACTGCTGAGGATCATTTTCAAAAAATTCTTTCATCCAGTCCTGTTTTGTTTCTAATGTCTTTTTGTTTGTGTCGCAGTAAGTCACCAGAGTGTCATCAATCACTGCAGTTCCCACAAACTCTGGGAAGTTTGGGAGTCCAGTAGATCCAGTATCGAAATACTTCAGGGAGTGTTTGACTGCAGGACAAACAAGGTTTATACATTCAGTAGAAATAATACACACATAATCATCACACTCCTCATCAACATGATGTTTGATTCAGTGAAAACTAATAGTTTTATCAAGTTGAGAAAGTGAAACTAAACTGCAGGTGTGTCTTTGAGCTATGCAGCAACAAAATACAAAGAGATTAAAATAAAAATTAAACTGTGATCTTACCTGATGATGAAACGTGACAGAAGAGAAGCAACAAAAATAACTTTTTCATCTTGTTTTCATAAAGACGTGTAGAGGATAAAAGGACCGAGCTGCTTCAGCTGTTTCCTGAGGGAGAGAGGAAAAAGGGAAAAAAAAGGAAAGTGGGAGTGTTTCTGTCCTGACATGTATCCTGCACAGATCCACATTTTTTCCCTTTTTTCTTTTTTTTTTTTTACTTTCATTAAATGCATTTTCAGAAATTCTGATGATGATTCCCCAAAACAATGTAAGTCTATGAATCTATGTCCAAATACAATTCTTTTAGAGGTACATTTATAAAGACATATTTTCATTAAAACATATCATATTGTATTTATTTTATCTTTAAGATCAGCTATATAATATTTCTGCTAAGTTGCATTGCTTGCTCCTGTACTGTTCATTGGAATTATTATTATCATCTTTTTTCTTTCCTTTATCTGAATTTCTTTGTATAACTCTTTACAGACAGTTGTAAGTAGGTGAATTTTCCACATGGATATAAAGAGAAACTGGAGCAGACATGATGCAGATGTCCCTCCTCTCGTCTGGTTCTTGCTCCCTGTCTCTCCATGCTGTGATGCTCTGTGGAGGAGCCACGCTGCTCCGCTTCTTCTGCTGCTCTTCGTTGGTCAGGGTGATGTGGTGCTGTTGTTGGCACGGTGCGTGGTTCAGGATGCAGCGAGAAACACCCCATACCTCCACCTGCTCCACATGTTACTGTTAATGAATGCTGTGTGTCATAGTGCTTTCCTTTAACACTCAACTTTTGGGGATGACCTCCACTCTCTGTATCAGACCAGCAGTATGTCATAAATGTGCACAGCTGATTCTGCTCTTCCTTTTGTTATACTCCGGCCAAGGAGAAACCATAAAAGGTCAGACTCCTTTCTTTCCCCCACTCCCAAGGATGACCCGTGCAACCACAAGTGCAGTCCAAAGAAAATATTTATTCATAAATTAGGGTGCTATAGGTGTCGAGGGGAGCACGGCCAAAATAACAAACAAAACAATCTGGAAATCAAAATCCACTAACTTACCTAATTCAGGAACAAAAGAAAATACATACACCTTATCTGCCTCCCTAAACATAAACAGGAGAAAACTCACAAACAGAAAAGGCTCCTCCCCTCTACAATTACCCGGACTGCTAGTTTGACGCGTGAACACACACTCTGATGTTGTACTAAAGCACAGCTCAGCTCGGTCTGGTTGGGAGTCATGAAGAGAATGGGAGCTGGGCCGGCATGGGCTGGTTCCATTTTGAAGCAGGTCTCATTATTCGTCCAATCGCAGGACAACACCTGAGCTGAGCATCAGAGAGAGCACAGGGTGAACAGTAGCTCCCTCAGGCAGGGAGGGACAACAACACAGACACTCAGAAATTATGAATCAGGGTCAAAACATTAGATACAATTATGAAAAAAATAAATGTTGAGGGCTGATAAACAAAACAAAACAGTTTAAAACACCCAAAATAAAAAATGGACCTCTCACAAATTCAAACAGCTGCTTTTTCTTTCTTTGTTTTTGTTGCTTGCTCACTCGTTGAATTTGAACATGTTTATTGTGTCTTCCTTCAGTTGCTGTGAAGAGGTGGAGCTGCAGGGCCACACAGCGTGAACACCTCAAACATGCTGCAGGAAGAGCTGGAGGCTGTGGGCGTAAAGTGAGTGTGAACTTTACTCTGAACATTAGATAAAACATGTTCTCCACTGACAGAATTTATTTTATTTTATTTATAGTTTGGTGCTTTGTTCATAGTTGTTGCTGTTTTTGGGAAGTCTGAATTAAAATAAAATGTATTGTCCAAAAGTCAAGATGAATGTTTTTGTTCTTTACTATGAGATAAGCCTCAGGTGTTGTTTAACTGGACGTCACAGCTTTTACTGCTTTGTCGTCACTATTTGAAGTCATTCACTGTGCAGAAAGATTCAGTCTCTCAGAGAGCTCAGAGCTGTTGACAGGAGCTGTAAGGTCACAAACACACTGTTAGTCCTCTTATCCTGCACTGAAGCACCTCAGCTCACACTGTAAAAGCCTTTTTAATCTACAGAGTGCAGGTCAGATCAGAGACAGGAGAAGAAAAACAAGTTCTACTTACGAGGTGGAGGACGATGGGCTGAAATAAAAAGAAAAGACAAATCATTCAACTTGTCACAGTTTGAAATGCCAGAACATCTTTTGTCTTATTTTAATAAATCCCCTTTCCTTTCCTTTTTAGATCTCTTTATATCATGAGTATTATTCTATAGATTTATATTATACTCTGAGCCTTACAGTGCTGCTGTTGGTTACTTCACATGTTGGTGCACTATTAAATGTTGCTTCAGTTTTTCAGTCTGGATAAGAGCATCAACTCAGCTCCTTTGAGTCTCTCACCTTTCTTCTTTTTGTAAAAAATGAATCCAATAACAGCAATGATGATGATGATGATGAGAGCAAGAACAACCACTGCAGCAGTAATCAGGACGCTGATGTTACTGGGCTCCTCTGCTCAGAAATAAACCATAAAAACAACATGTTGGAGATGAAGCAGGTCAGAACAGAAGAACATCCATCTGTTCATCACACATACAGGCAGTGAACACAGGATCATCTACTGTATATGACTATTGACTGAATATAAAGATGGACAACATGACAGCTCCCCAAAAGTGAAGCCAAAACATCTGGATCGCCCCCTGGTGGCTGGCTGCAGTACAGCTCATAAGCCCCGCCCCTCCATGTTAGCAGATGGGACAAACTCAATCAAAGAATCAAAGTAAACATCAAATAATTTTTTTCCCCAAAGATGGTTTCTGTTATTTTAGGTCACTTCTTATTACGCTGATGTGTAATAAGTGTTCATTTTTCTGATTAATTTGGTTTTAATTAGTTATTTGATGCCATAAAAACAAGGTGAAACGTCATGATTGAAAATTGTCATTAACAGTGAAGTAGTTGTAGAGGAACCTGCAGACTTTTACCAGTAATTGTACGTAGAGTAGAAATTTAAGACAGGAAATGTAACTTTAATTTTAGCATGTGATTCTTAGTTAACAGTTAGTAATTATTGATTACTGATCGAGTGTGGCAGGTCCTTGATACTGCAGCTCCTTTCTTGATCACTATCACGCAGACTCTGGCTCTAAATGACGTCACCATCACAAGATGGCGGCGCTCATATCCGAGATATTCTGACTTCACTTTTGTAGAGCGGGAGGAAGTGGAGACCATCTTTATATACAGTCTGTGTATATGACTGTAGCCATTAGTGTGTGTGTGCAGAAATATTCAGTATTTAAGACAAAGGTATTTAAAGAGTAGACAGGCAGCATTAAAGTCATTGTTTGGTTTAATGTTTAATATTTTCTGTGGCTCTGGAAGGAGTTAAAAAAAAACTTGGAGATTACAACGTTTTAGCAGAAAGCCTGCGTTACAAACTGGGGGAGTTTGAAAGAAGTGAACATTTACACGGCAGGAATGGTGTAATGAAAGACACTATTGAGCTGCATTATGGGAAATGTAGGATTCCAGTGTTTTGGGGATTTTAAGACTAAAAATCAGAATATCTCAGCTTTTTGCTGCTGTGTCTCTCACAAGTTATTCAGTATAATCAAAGTGTAGTATTAAGTCACAGGGATGCTTCTGTAAGATGTTTGTGACTTCACTACATACAATTATTAATCAAAAACCTTTTGATAACTCTGCCAGGGTCACATGATCTGACCAGTAATCCTGGTAAAGGAGGATTTAATACTGGTCTTAGCCTTAAAACCATTAACAAGAATGATAATTCACAAATTTGAAATGGAAAAGTTAAATTGACAAAAATGAAAAAAAAAAAAAACTCACCTTTATCATCTCTAACCCCAGTCTCACCCCAGTTTGTTCTGATCTCTGCTTTGTCCAGTTTGGTGACGATGTCGTCCTTCACTCCAGAGAGATGAAACACACAGTCGTACCTGCTCCAGTCTTCAGGTGTGACTGATGAAAGCTTCAGGTCAACACTCATCTGGAAGGATCCATCATGGTTGGGGAGGATCTCTCCGTGGTCCACGTCCTCATGAAGCTCCTCTCCATCTTTCCTCCAGATGAGTGTGGCTCTGTCAGGGTAGAAACCTGTAGCGTGGCAGCTGACTGGAGAGGAGGGAGACTTCTGGAGGAGAGACACTGAGGGAAGATCTGGAGAAAGAAGAGAGAGAGAGAGAGATTTTGATTTTTAGAAATTCGTTATTTTTCAATACATTTTGATCTCAACATAATAGTTGACAGTTTACACAATACAAGTGCTTTTATTTTTTAAATCTTTTTTAAAAATGATCTCATAAAAGCTCAGCTGAAGCTCAGCTCCCTGTCAACAACAGAACAAACAGCTTTGTTAAAACACCACGGAGATAAACACTCTTCAACACTGTTCATGAGGGAGTAAAACCTGACGTCCACTCTGACTCTGGCTTTCACCAGAGACACAAACATGGGCAGCAGCTCGTAGCCTGAAGCTTGTTCAATGTGCTTCTTTCTGCTTTTGTAAATGCTCAGTTTGGCCTGTCCCACCACAAAGTTCAACAGCTGCCACTTTTTGCATTTTCTTTTTTATATCCAGCTCCAAAAATAAAAGCAGCACCTGAGCTCTTGTTTAAAAGTGCTTTATAAAACACCCTCCACACCAGTTTACAGTCTTCCTGCACAGCCAATCTCTCTCTCCACACTCAGCTGTCTTTTGTTGAAGGCTTGGACACAGAGTTTGTACAGAGCCTTCCTGTTCAGCATGTGCAGGTCAGCTCTTTGAGAGACCAGCAGCAGAACCGCCCCGTCAACCCAGACTGGTCTACTTCAAACCCCAGCTCAGGGAACAGGATTCTCTTCATCAGGAGTTTCTGCTCTGCTGGCGTAGTCCTGCTGCATCTCTAGTTTGTTTTTTAGTCCATGCGTTTAAAATGTGAAGAGGCAGTCTTTTCTGTGTGGAGTTTGCATGCCAAACCCCACTTCTCCCTGTGCCTGTGTGGGTTCTCTCTGGGTACTCCAGCTTCCTCCCACAATCCAAAGACATGCAGGTTAATTGGCAACTCTAAATTGCCCCTAGGTGTGAATGTGTGTTGTGTTGTTGTCTGTCCTTCAATGTCAGCCCTGCATGCGATTGACTGGTGTCCAGTCCAGGGTGTACCCCGCCTCTCTCGCCCAAAATAGGTGATATATGGCTCCAGCACCCCCTGTGACCCTGTGTGTCAGGATAAGCAGGTATAGAAAATGGATGGATATTTAATTTTTGTAAATGTATAAGTATAAAATACTGCTTATTTGGAATACCAGTACACTGGCAAACAAATGCTTTTTTTTTTGCATATTACCATTCAAAAATGATTTTGATATGAAAGATCACTGGTGTGATCACTTGTTTCCAGGATCATGCTTTTGGCAGCCATTCAAATAGTACTGTAAAACAGTAAAACTGTAAGCAGTAGTGCAAGTCTTACAGTAAATGATGTGATACTGGTATGGTATGGCTATCATTGCTGTTAGACTGATTAAAAAATACCCTTTGACCTCTGGAAGAGATTACAAACCATAAGACTAACAAATAAGACTATAAAGACTAAAAATTGTGCAAAAGATTATTCATAACCAGGCACATTAAATTTACCAGATTTCCCCCAGGGATAAATACAGTATTTTGATTCTGACTAAAGCAGATGTCTGTAGCAACACACTTCAGTGCTGAGAGCCTGGTCAGTGTTCCCACTCATAATCGTGTCAGGATAAACAGCATTAACTTTAAGATTAAATTAGGTTTCAAAGTAATAAAGACATCAGTGTACTATTATATGTCAGTGTTTTATTTTTGGAAATGTGCACTCATCATACAAACATTAACTAAAATCCTGTTAAATGTTGACAAAAAACTTTTTTCTGAAGCAGTAGGCATTATAATCTTTAAGAAGATTTAAAGTTATATTTATTCATATTTTCACATAATCTTCAACAGAAATCCTTTGAATTTTACCATACAATCTTGAAAAAAAATCTGTACAGTAAATTCTAAAAATAAAAATAATACATTAAAATAAATGTCTTTAATCTTCTTTTTTTTTTCCATGTGTCTTTATTTAAGCTTTTTTTTAGCTTTCAGTCTTTTTCTTTGCTTTTGCAGCTCTTCTAAAACCTTGATGTCAAGCTTTTGTACTTTTACCTCACATGGTCTCTGACGAAGCCGTCTTGGGCTGAATAACTTTGACTTTGATTGACACACTTAGACTTGGCCAAGGAGGTCCACTCAGTCTCTTCTATTTGCTTCTGTGTCTCTGTCTCTTCTTGTTCTGGCTTCTCCGTCTCTTCTACTGGCCGCTGTGTCTCTGTTGCTTGTTCTGGCTTCTCTGTCTCTTCTACTGCTTCTCTGTCTCTTCTGTTTCTGTGTCTCCTTTGGGGGATTGTTGTCTTGTCTTTCTGTCTCTGTCTGCTTTCTCTGTCTCCACTTTTGTGGGCTCTCTGACTCTCTGTCTCCGTGTCTTTTGTGGGCTTCTCTGTCTCTTGTGATTTTCTCTCTTCATTTGTTGCACTTGTTTCTCAGTCTCTGTCTGTTCTGTTGGGTTGTCTGTACTTTCTTTGTCTGGATTGTCATCTATTTGTGTTATGTCTGTCATCACTGAAGAATAGGGACCGCTTCCTCAACAGCTGCTCTTGTCCGTCTCATTTTGTTTTGGTTTGCTTGTCAATGTCATTCTTTGTCCTGATTCTTCCTCTGAAGAATCCTCCAGGCTAATTGGAAAGTCTCCCTCCTCTTCTTTGTCACTGACTGCTTTTTCAGAACTTTCCTCATCTATTCTGAGCACTTTGGACTTTCTTCTCTTCATGGCTATGCCCTCACTGCTTTCTGAAGTACCACTTTTGTTCTGCTTTCTCCTATTCTTTTCTGTCTTCTCTTTTTTACCCATCTCGTTTCTCATTTCACTGCCTTCATCCTGCTGTCTCCTCTTTTTTCCTGTCTTCTTCTTTTCACCCTTCTTGCTTTTGGAACACAAGGACTGATCGGTCTCTGTGTCATAACTGTCTTTCTGTTTTCCACGTCTGTTTTTGTCATAGCTCTCAGTGATGGCCGAAGCAGTGTCCCTGCGTGTCTCAAAAGCCTCGTCGAAGTTCAAGTCTGCTTCGTAGAACTTCTCAGCGGTTGCACTGGAGTGGCTCATCATGCAGAGAACATTTTCTTTGTTTATGTTGCTCCAATGATCTTCCAACCTACAAAATGATACATAACATGAAATGTTCTTGAAAAATATCTAACAGGGCACACTTGATTACTATTTTAGAAAAGAAAATATCTTACACAAGTGCTGATGCTGCTGTGAATGAGGGAGAAGGTTGGTGTCCCCGGCAGGCCAAAGTTGTTCCAGCATTTTTGAAAGGCCTCGAGTGGCCTCGAGCCTCGAGCCATGCTGAGATTGCATGTGTAGCAGAGAAAAACGGTGAACATATTTAAAATATGAGTGGTAATAGAGAGACAGTAATAGAGAGAGTACCCAGAAACAGGATTAGACGCATAAAGGATTTATAGTTTATAGTCAAAATCTGGACCATATAGCCCCTTTTAATTCTAACCTTGGAGGCACAGGTATTTCCTATTCAGCATATGGAATTAGTTTCACTATATTCTTGGTAGGATTAGCAACTAACATACAGAGATTGGAAAGATTAGGGAAGATGATATTTTGAAGAGCCATCATGTTTTTCAGTGCATAAATAACCTCAAATAAATACATTTATTTATATTTCAGGGGGAAAGCTAAGGGAAGCAAAGGGAAAGCTAGATTTAACTGACAACACTGCATCTTCCTCATCATTGTCTAAGAACAGACATGACACATCTTTATGTTCTTACTCCAATTATCCTCCGCCCTGAAGCGTCCCGCTCTGCAGAGGTCACTTCCTCTACTGTCACGTTGGCGAGGACCCCCTTCCTGTGGCCAGTAATGCAGACAGTGAATCCTCCAAGCAAACCGTAGAACTGCTCGAGATTCTCCTTGTTTGGTCTTTTCTTCAAGGGTTGCTGTTAAGAACAAGGATCAGGTAAGTGACACCCTGCTCTCCTTCCACTAATAACTTCTGTAAAAGTCTCTCCCTGCATACTTACAGAGAGCTGCTGGGATCTCCTTCTGTGCCTTCCGCAAGAAGGACGCAATGTGGGCAGGATTGACGAGCATGCCTGAAAGCCAGAAAAGTGTTTCACATTCATTTATTCATCATATATTCATTCATTCATTCTGAACCCAAGCTGACCCTACTAAAAGACTGGATAGGAAAAAAGAGGAGAAAAGGCTAACAAAAATCAGCAGTGTAAGCTTGTCGGTGGGACAAAGCTCCCTGTATTAGTTTACGAGGAGCTTTGACCTTGGCAGCTCTGCTTCGACCAAAAACTTTGAGAAAAGACCGCACATTCCCCATTATGATTGAGCTGGGTTGTGATTGCATGCTTCTTAAGGGTATCTACCCATCTAAAAGGGAAATGAAACGCAAACATACATCAGTATATAGTTTCATAATATTTACATACTAAACCCTGGAGGGATTAATGATGACAAGATATGATTTGAAGGATTAGTTTTTAGGATCTTATAATTGTAATTAGATTTCAAAATTGACTCAGTGATAGAAATTACTTACTCAATGAGTCTGTCTCGATCTCTTGAAAAACCCAAAAGTCATCTCAGGGACTGTGCTGTTTGACATGAAGATAAACCACTGTCGGACATGGCTCACACGCTGTTTGGCGTTCTCTTCTTGTCTCTTGCCAGAGCCGGTAATGTGCTGGAACCAGATTCTCATGACTTTCTCTGTGAAACAGGTAAAGAATCAAAGCACTGCCAATGGAATTATATTCATATAATAGGTACCTCATGTTAATCAATGTTGGCTGTAGTTTAACTTGTAGAGAAATTGGCAGAACGAGGAGTGTGTGTCGTGGTTCTGCCTTATGCCCTCATTATTCGCCGTTTGTCTCCCTCAGTGTGTTCTTTGTTAGTTCTTGTTCTCTGTCCTTGTCTTTGTCCATTTTCAGTTTGGTCATGACACCTCTTGTTTTATTTTGTATTCTTGCCTCTCCTCACTTGTTGAACACTTTACTTCCAGGCCTTTTGTGTTTTGCTTCCAATTAGTTTAATTTGTTCCCTGTTAGTGTCCTCACCTTTCCACTGCCCTACACCCACAGTATATATACCAGTCCTCTTCCATTGTTTGTTGCTGCCCTGTTTCTGCCCTGTATCCTTGGCTTTACCTGCTCGGTGTCTAGTTTGTCTGACCCTCATCTATTGTTTCTTCATGCCCTGTACGTTTGCCTGCTACCTGCTCGTCTACCTGCTCGGTGTCTACCTGCCTGTACCTGCAGTCTGTACCTGGTTTCTTCAGTTTGTTTGCCTGCTACTGTGCCTGTCTAATTCCCAATGTGTCTCTTGAGAAGAAGTATTAAAATCTACATTCCTAGGGTTAGGGTTAGTAATGTGTCTCACACCACAACTAGATGTGAATAAGACACAAAGAAAAAGACTCTAATTGATTTAAGACAGACAAACATTACAATAAAAATGTGTCTCATGTTAACACCCAAAGAAAAAGACAAGATGCAACATAAAAGTATGAAAGTTTCTGGCTTCAAACTCTAATTGTTTTTACACATTCCTAGTTATAGTAATGTGTCTCATTATTGACATTAACCTGGCAAAGTTTTTAATGAAAAAATGAGTTATACAAGATTTCAAAAACTGCCCACGCTGTAACAATAGAAAAATAGGTTCAAGCATTTATGAAAAAAACTGTTTATGTTCACAATTTACAATAAAAAATGAGTAATACATTTCAAAAACTCCTGTTAAATTTATTTTGTACAAATGAAAAGAAAAACAGCACCGGGGAAATAAATAAGGGACGCGTGTTTCTAGAAGAAATCGATAATACAAATATTTCAAATGTCATAAATGTAGGCTATAAAAAGTGATTAATTTTCAGCAGTTTTTCTGGTTGATGTTACATCAACTTTGTTCAAAGCTTTTTTGTCAGCAGCTGAGGTGCAGAACATGGTTCACCAAATAACTGAGAGCTGCTCTGAACATGTGACAGATGTTATTTTACAAAAACAAAGTCTGCAGGCTGTTGATGAGGAAATATACATCAACTACTGACAGTACCAGCAACTTTGTGGGCGTATTCCAGCATTTTATTTCAGCCAGGTGAGGACCCGGTGAGACAGACGAGCAGCGAGCTGAAGGTGAATCACACACGACCAACACGATGCTTGTCAGTTGTTCTAACGCCAGCTGATGTAGTACTGTTGTTACCGGAGCCTGAAGCTAACGTTAGCTAGTTAATGCTAACCGCTAGTTAATTAATGCTAACTAATGCAGTACAACAGTGTGTAAAGTGATCGTTGGTTAAATCAATCATATTAAATGATTTTCCTGCAGTCACCAGCAGCTCTCCGAGATGTGGAGGATTTTATCTGATCCACTGTGCCTCCGTGCTGCTCTGTTACTGTGCACGTCAACACAGAAACTCACAATATAACGTTGCTGTTAGGAACATATATGTTCATTTATTATGCTATTATGGTTGCATATTTATTTATTGTGGTTTGTTTTGGGGATATTTTTCAACGTAGAAACAGGAAAACAGACGCTGAGAGACATAACAGCACCGACCGGCCCGGACCTGCTGGAGAGGAGCGGACTAAAGCCTGGAGAGGAGCGGACTAAAGCCTGGAGAGGAGCGGACTAAAGCCTGGCTCTTAGCCCTCTGGTTTTCTATACCTATATATTTTGCATGTTTTTATTTTTTTATCAATAAATAGTTGTGCGTGGAACCAAATGAGCATCGTGGCTGTTCATGTTAATCATTTTCTAATATTTACACCGCTGTGAGGGAGCGATAGCTGTAGTTGGTTTTGACCATTAGACAGTAGTAAGATCCGTCTCTCTCGTGGGCCACATAAAATGACATGGCACATGTGGTCTAACTTATTTGTCCCAAGTCTGCTAATTTCGATGAGCAAAGGACAGTGTAGTGTCATTAGCTTGCACTAACGTCCCATTTTCAAATGCTGTTGTAGACTAAAAAAGGGCACCGAGGTTGGCAAATTGGCAAAAGTTGCTAAATAACTTAGTTTGTGTCAGTTGTGGAAAGCTCATTTGCTTCTGATCACCGTTTCTGGCCTTAAAGCACGATCAACAGTTGACATTAACTAAGCTAACGTTACCTATCTAGTTAGCTTACTGTTGGAAGGAACTATTTCATAAAGATATACAGTAAGAAATATACAGTATTGTAAATATTAAGAATATGATTGACTGATGCATCTAACTGAACATCTGTTTGAAGATGCAGCTCATTCTGTAGTTACTGACGTTATAATGACGTCTGTATATAGTAGTGTTGTCAAAAACATAAATTAGTCATTTGAAGTTTCGATACTGAATATTTTTAAACGGTGTCGACACTGATTTTCTGCAGTATTGATACTCTGGTACCAGCTGATCTGTCTCTTCTCTCCAACAAAGAGACACTTAGCCCGGCCTCCTGTCACTCTCTCATGGCGCTGTACTTCATCAAACGTTTTTCTCTGACTAAATTAGTTTCGGGTTAGTCGCTCCAGTTGGAGCTTCATAAAGATGGAGACTGCGCAGCCTCCACAACCGGTTTGGTTGACAAAGAAAACAGCGCAGTGCTGTTTGGAAATACTTCTCATGAGGCTAATGAGCAAGGAAAGGCAGAGGATAGAAGCAAGCCCGTTAGCAAGCAATGCTACAGAGCAGTGCTAACGAAATGTGCTAACAGCACCTGAAGGATTGACACGCCGGACCTCTAGAGAGAATTCGAGAGTTTGCTGACAGCTCCCATTTCACTGAAACATTAAACAAGATAAACTGTTAAAGTTAAATTGTCCTGTTGTCGGCCAAATCTGAGACAGCAGAGTTTTGTTTTCAAGTTTTTCAGCAAAAACGTGTTT
>CM041548.1:21795542-21873941 GCA_023238725.1 Scortum barcoo
TATGCTGTGTTCATGCTAGCACACTTTGGTGGCTAACCAGATGAAAAGTTATCACAGTTTATTACAGAGACATATTTTTACCATCGTCTCCTGTGTTCCAACTGACTGCAAACCATGTGGTTTCATAGAGCAGTTTACAACTAATATGACAGCTTCCTCCATTTTCTCTCCTGCTCTCTGTTCCCTCTGAAGGTCAGCACTATCAAGATGGTTTGCAATTGGTCAACAGGTGCAAATTTGTTTGTCAAAGCCACTCACCAAAGTTGAGCTCTCAGCAAAAGTGTTCTTTTATGTTGGTTTAGCTTTTGTCATCCAGCTCAGTTTGGAATTTGACATTTTTTCATTTAGTTTTGATTTTAAACCAATGACTGCAACCCGTCACAGGACAAACCAACATGCAAATAGTTCATACCTAGATGGATGTGGATCACAGTAGGTTTAATAAATAGATGGATGGATGTACTTCTTTTCTAAGCTGCTCTGTCTATATGGTCATCATTTTTGTTGTGTTTTGTTCAACAGAGAAGACCTCCAACATGATCATTCCCATCATTGCTGCAGTGGCTGTTCTTGCTGTCGTCCTCATGGCTGCTGCTGGATTCATCCTTTACAAAAAGAAGAAAGGTATTAAGAAAGGCTCAGTTAAATTTTTAGAGTGCTCAGATGTTTTTACCCAGTTTACAAAAAAGCCTCCAGTGTAGCATGATGATGACAGAGAAATATAAAAGGCAACAAGGTAGAAGGGTAAAAGATATTTATTCAACATGAGAAAGAGAGTGAGTAAGAGAGGGGATCAGATTCAGTGGAAGAAGGTGAAATTTATATTCTACCATTCACAACTGTGACACACAAAATGATTTGTCTTCTCTTCTTGTTTCAGCCAAAAGCCCTCCAGCCATGGTGAAGTAGAAGTTTTTATTCTGTTTTATCTGATCTGACATGCACTTATATCAGTGTGTGTTGCTGGAAAATAGTTAAAGACATAGAGTACAGACATGGACTGTGTAATAGAAAGATCAATTTCATCCTCAGAGCATCACCAGTAAAAGCTTATGAACACAAGAGTCCAGTTGATCTGAAGCCAGTAAATTATTTTCCACAAGTGATTTCTTCTCTGCAGAAAGAAACAGCAGAAACAGTGACTGTTTGACATGATCTGGAATTAGATGGGAGTAATAAAAGTGATAACCTTTCCTCAACAAGAGAGAACTGGCTAAATATAGATAAGCCATGACTGTGGATCTATGGATAAGCAGACTAACAGTGTGTTTTGTCTTACAGCTCCTGACAACAGCTCTGAGCTCTCTGAGAGACTGAATCCAGAAACCTGATTTTCAAACTCATTCTGCACAGTGAATGACTTCAAATGTGACGGCTTTCAGAATTTTACTGAATAATGGATATTTTAAACTCAATGATCAATCTGTATGTTTGTCTTTTTTTTGATTGTGTGGTTATCCTTTCAGTATTTTAGGTTTTGGTTGCTCAAACAGTCAGTTCACTATACTCACCCATGTACCTCTAGTTCTCTAGACATGTCTTTAGTTTGGGTCTTATTTGCTGAGGTTCTTCTAGAATCATCATAAAATAAACTTAAAATCTAAAATACATTCATCTCTCTGTGGTGTTTGTTCTGCTGTGAGTTTCACAACTTGAACTCAAATGTAAAGTGAGTACAAGTTGTGACACTCAACTTATATTAGTGTAAACACTAATATAAGATTTTAAACATTATTTGTTGAACTTTGGATGTTTTCTGGACACTCTGTCTTCTTTCAGTTCACTCTAAACTTTTGTTAGAGCCCAGGTCTTTGTTAGAGGCAATTCATTGTCAGTTCATCAATGTTAATCATGTCTAGTTTGAACGCATATGAAGTTTGAATCACTTCAACTTTTCATTTATTAATCTGTCTTAACAGACTCACAGTGAAGATTAGAAGAACTCAAAACAAAATGATTTTTTTTTTCTAAATGTCTTGTCCCTGCTAAGAATTTACATAGTTGTGTTGGGAAGCTTGCAATGACTGATAATGATATTGGGCCAATAGTGTCAAAAGCATTTCAGAGCATTTCCACACCTGTAGTGCTTTATATCTCAGTGGACACGTTTATTTAATACATGTTGAAACATGCTCAGTCGTCAGTTGGAATGAAAGTTATCACACATGAAATGTACAAGCAACATACAACTATTAAAGAAATTGCTTACATACAGAGGAAACACCCTCAGTGGAAATTATTAAGTGTAAGCACAGGCACTATATTAAATGAATATCACCCCTTTCTGTGTAATCCCTGACAAAACACGTCTTTGTTGTGTAATAATGCAGAAGAGATCAGTCAGTGTTACAACTGTTTCTGCATAAAAAGAATTTAAACCTCATCAGATGATTGAAACCAGATGATGAGAACCTTACACACTTTCTAATCTTCAACGTCCAATCTCCACCTCTGATCTATGAACCAAAACGAAGAAATATGTGTCCTTGTACCTGTTAAGAAATATTTCTTATAACTGATCAACTCAGTCTGGGACCTTCTAAGCCAGTGTTTCCCCTCTGGATAATTTCACTTAGATCCTTAGGCAGGTAATAATAAGTGAAATTATTGTGCTGCTTTCTTTTCTATGATTGTACTGACTGTCTATTTTGTATTATCATTTCTGTTTTGCTTGTTCATATATACATATCATTTGCATGTTCGGAATAACTCACTAAAAACTAATCCATCAGAGGCCGCCATATGTCCATAAAAGTGTCGTCATTTCCTTTTAATTTGGCACTTAGTCTTTTCATAGGAAAAACTCTAAACATTTCTTTGTACCTCTGACTTACAGTGTGAGGTTTCTCACTGATCCAATTAAATAATATACATTTTCTGGCCAAAAATAAGAGTTTATTGAGTAATTTTGATCTTTTCACATCCATAATCCTATTCAAAGGTGGCAGCCTCAGTAGAAACTGGCCTGGATCTTTGCATATCCTATGTTTAAATATTGCTGTCACTTCCTTAGATACACATGACCAGAACTCTTGATATTCTTGGACCGCTGCAGAAGCAGTGTATACATGTCCCACTTGTTAATTTGCATTTAAAGCACAATGGTGATCTTTTAGGGTCAATTTTGTTTATAACATGAGGTGTCCTGTGCTGTCTATGAAGTATTCTATATTGTATTTCTTTAAATTGAAGTGAGTAGTCCGAATACATCCCTCCCAAGCATTTTCATCATATACACTTTGAAGGTCCTCCTCCCATTGCTAGGCAGGTTTTAATTACAGGACAAGATGAGACAGACTGAGACAAAGTCAGAGTAAGATGTGAGAAAAATAGAAAGAAAGAAGAAAGATGAAGTGTGATAAAGTTGAACTTTCCACTTCCATACATGTTCTGATAACAACATCAACAGTTATAATAATAAAAATGATTTCATACATATTCAGAAAACTCTGTCAGTGAACAAGGAAACATTATTGGACCACAGAAAAGTTCACAGGAGGTGATTCTACTCAGCTCTTCAGCTTCTCTTTTTCAAACCATAATGAAGTTATTTTTGTTGCTACTCTTCTGTCATGTTTCATCTCATATTTTAAAATTGTACTTTAAGCTCTTTGTAACAATAGTTTTATTCAGCCTGCCTGATCCTCAGTCGAGAAGCATTTCCACTTACAGTACCATTAACAGAGCAGATTTTATTTCATAGAGTACTGACACCCCTTAAATGTATGTTCTATGATATTCACTTAAACTCAACAAACACAATACAACTACCATATTTTAATCAAATTCAGTAAATGTGTTTGTTGCAAGTGAGCAGAAGTTTATGTTCTTGTATATTTGTCCATTGTTTCCTGGGAGGATTTCTCAAAAACTGTGCAACACATTTCTGTGAAATTTGGTGAACAGTCAGACCTTAGAATCCTTAAATCCAAATAGATCTTATTACTTATTGGTGTGTGACACCATGTAAAACTTGAACTTTGTCCTGCAGTCCTGTAAAGCACAGAGCCTCCTGAAGCAAAGTTTTGGATGTGTTGTAGTGTTTGTCTGCAGTATGACTGGCCGTTATGGATTAAACATTGTGCAACTGCAACCAGATTTAGCAGACAGGTGCTGAAACTTTCACATACAGATGGTTCTTTTTTTGGATTTTTGCTGGAATAAAATGGTGATTTAATTCAGCCCATGCAACAGGTAACAAGGAAAAAGAACAATGAACTTTTGGCACCACCATGTGGCTGTTTAAAAGTACTTCAGTTTATACTCTGAGCTGTAGAAGCAGAATATCTTCCTCCTGGACTTCTTGGTTCAAGAATAATCAGATTTCTGCCAGTGAATAACCAGACCCATAACCCATACAAACAGTGAACAGTGACCTGCTCTTTGTCTAATCTCTGTGAACTGTTTTGAACTCATTTATGACACCTCATCTGAAGTTGCTGCTAACTACCTGTCAAACACAAATCTTAAGAGGTTCAGACACAACAACATGCAGTGAACACCTTGCAATGTGGAGCCCAAAGTGTGACTGGAAAGGAAGCTGAGATCTGTTTTGGCAGTCCACTTGTTTCCTCTGCTGGTCCTGTTAGGAGCTGTTGTAGGACTGCAGTGGACTCTTCCTGTGAGGTCGAGCAGTACACACTAATACAAATGGCCCACAGCATGTTTTCACTGATGCAGGACTGACAGAGCTAACGGTTGGAGAGGATTTATCGCCTCTGATGGATTTAGGACTCAACAAACATGATCTGGAACACCTTCAGTCTGTCTGAGAGGTGAAACTAATCACCACTGGTCATCAGTCCCTCTCAGTGGGAGGCTGGTCCACCAGCATGTTGAAGGTCGGTACCTCGGACAGCTCCAGGATCAGCACACTGTGGCCACGAGCGTCGGCCATGTTGAAACACCTCAGCCGTCTTTGAGCTGAAACAACTGTGGCACGAATGATTTGATAAGTTATTGTGTGGGAAGTGGTGAAAAGAGGTAGTTGTTTCCTGTACTTATCTGTCACGTATACTTATAAATAAGAAATACACTCTTAGCTTCTCCTTTTTACCATCTGCTCAAGAAGGGGTTTCTCTTGTAAGCGATGATCTATTCTGGCCTGAACAGCTGCAGTTTGTAGTGAAAATGAAAAATGTTTAATTCAACATGATTTGTAAATCTGTCTGCTTTATTTTATTTCATGAACTGAAGTTAGGTACTTCCTTGAAGTCAACATCTGGAAGTCTAAACAGTAACATAAAATCTTTTGGATGTGGTTTAGACACACATGCTTGCATTTGTTCAGTTTGTTTTTATCTTTTTTATTTTGCCTTATGATTTTAAGTGATGTCTGTTTTATATTTGATTGTTGCCTTGTATTTTAATGTATTTTAATGAAGCACTTTGTGACAGTTGTCTTCAAAGGTGCTATAGAAATAAACTTTACTTACTATTTTAAATGAGCTAATTACTTTACACAGGTACTCCTGTAAAATCTAATGCAGTCCTTTTGAACAGTTCAGCCACAGTGGAAACTCGACTTTTACAAAGATCATGTGATGTTCAGTTTGGACCGATACCTGTCAAAGAGGTATTAATTTAACTCTGTGTTTATTAACTCTTCGTGGTGTTGAACTGGAGGCCATTATAGTGCTGTTAAGTGGTGTTTCTAATGTTTTACCTGCCCCACTTACAGACATGAGAGAGTAAGAATATTAGAAACACATCTCACTGTAATTCAGTGTGCAGGTGAGTTAAAATATCGGCAGCAGCAGGCAGAGGTCCAGTCAGGAGTGTGTCATTCATCACAGGATAGAAACTTTGACTTACAGGACACATTTCTAATGTGTAGAAATGTGTTAATTCTCAGAGGTCAGAGGTCACTGTCAGCTACAGAGCAGACACTCTGGAGTTTGTGGGGGATGCAGCGGTGTCTTGTTGTCCTTTTGTTCTTCTGTGTGGCTGCTGTGGGATTGAAAACTGATCCAAATATCAACAAAACAACAAATGAAAAGTGTAGATTCACTGGTGTTATAGTGAGGAGATGTGGTGAGGTGCTCCCCCAGTGGTTATTTAAAACACTTTTATAAATGACATGGAGGGGGACATCTTATATCCTCTCTGCAGTCCATGTCCAAGGAGATATTTTATTTCTGTCACAAATTAGAGCAACTATCAGGTCAAGACAATAAAATAAAACACAAAAGAGTTTCCATGTAATAATATTTGAGCCCTGCGTTTATAAAACCACAGCAGAAAGAGTCAGAGAGCTTCTTGGACGTCAGCTCAGCTCTGTCCTCCAGGCTAAATGTTCCTGAACTGATCTGGAGCTGTGGACGCTGAAAACTGCTTGAACAGGAGAAATGTAACACCTCTGTTGATGTTTGAACACCTGATGCTGTTTTTCATTTTGCTCTTTGGCACTTTATTTGACTCTATTTTAGTCCTCACTTATTGTTTTAGAAGCACTTTACTAAAGGTTATTAGAGTTTAGAGTTTAATAATGAACTCAGTTTTATTTATCATTATTACACAAAATAAAACATTATGTTTCACCTCTTTTATCTAAACAGTGTAGTATTTATATTGTTATTGTTGAACTCTAGGTTGACGAAGGCCTTCATGTTCACTGATGATCGATACCAGAGTTTATCACTGCAGTTTACCTTTATACAGAGGCAAACAGTGAGACAGCGCCCCCTGTGGATTATTTATATACCTGCCTTTGACCTTGCAGACCTTCATGCCACCTGACTTCCTGTTGGTTTCAATTTTCCAGGGGTCGAGAGACCTCAAGAGACCTAAATTTGATGTATGCTGCTCTCAATTCTGTCAACATTAATCAAGAATGTTAATCAGGAAGATTAGACTATAAGTCAGGGAGTAAGCTTAGCTCATCTTACCTGGAAAGGAAGCGACAGATGACCAACTTTGGTTAAAGGGTTGGCTGTTCTTCTCATTATGCTATCAGAAATTAGTTATACGTTGAATATGAAATGAGGGTATCATATAGACTTTAAAATGTGGGGTCTGGGTGGAGAAAGGCAGAGTTTCATCTTTGGCAGAATCTCTCTCAGACATCAGCTGAGTCTGATTTTTGATACTGGCCTTGCTTCAAATAAAGTTCTCTTTGTTCAACAAGCTTGTATCAGCGGAGTCTTTTCCTGCACCCATCATCGCACCATCATTGTTCCACAGCTCGTGTGTAAAATGACAAGACCAAAAATAAATGGGAGAGAGTTTCAGGATGTAACTCACATAAAGAGAAATTCATATCTGTGTCACTCTTTAACTTCTGTAAGAAATGCTTCACTGGGAAGAATCTATGGATCAACTTAAAACAAACTCATCTGCTAGAAATGATTTTTGTGGTAAAGACCAAACCTCCTTCCAGTCAATGTTCCTAATAAAATTACTCCTCTAAAATGCTGCTAAACCAAGCTGTCCTGAAATAAAGCCTTTATTCTGGAGTTCATACCCATGATGCCTGTCAGTCCCCTTCAGCCTCACTGTCACATCACTGTTTTGGTCGGTAAGAGGATGCTGACTGCAGGTGACATAACGGTCCACAGGTGTGACTGTCAACAAGCATTTTCTGAATATTACATACTAAACCTTTTAAATGTTCATCTGGCCTGTTGAAGCAGCCTGCCAGAAGATAAATAACATTACTTAATTTTTAATTAGATTTTATTAATAATGAGCCAAAGACTTGAATTTACATGAACACCACCACGTCCTGTTCTGTGGACTCCTGATAGAGCATCATGAGTTACCAGGTTGAACTGAAGAAACTGAGATTGGTACAATGAATGTGACAGTTTGTGACCAGTGGGTGAAGATTATACACGTGACCACTGCCACATGTGAAAACCAATTCATTCATAATAGTGTTAAATGTGGTTCAAATCATTACTATAGGTTCTCTCCATGATCGCTTGTATAGTGGCTGGATTTTACACAAGATGGATAGTTATATTAAATTTCAGAGAAATCTGACAGTAAATATATATAAAAATATAATATAATGGACTCCAGTACAACAAACACCCACTATGATCTCAATAATAAACATAAAGTAGAATTATAATCTTTCTGATTCTGTCAAGAGAAAGTGAAGCATCATAAACTTTGTAAAAGTAGAAATCAGAGCTGTTGGACTGGATCACATCAGATTGTACAGGTGTACTTAATGTTGTGGTCGATCGGTGGAAACACTGACAAATTAACAATAAAGTCAGCAGAGGAACATTCATGCTCTGTAGATTAATAAAAGTTAAATTAAGCAAATAAATAAGGAACTAAATAAAAGTCCAACACCAGCTGCAGGAAAACATTTTAAGAAAGAATATTCAATATATCACATTCAGTCAGTATAACACATACACATTATATCAGACACATTACTTTTATTTTAGAAAACAAAATATAAAAATTTAAATGTGTGTTGAGAGAAATTTTTCTTTGTTTTAATGAACTGGTCGTCACTGTCCTTTGATTATCATTTTACAAACCAGACACCTGAGAAACACAAGTACTGAGAGATGAAAAGGACACAAACAAATAAAATCATCATCACGATTTTCATGTCAACTAAAAGATACATTTCTACTTTAGTTTAGTTGTAGTTTGTTGAGTGCCATGAGTTCACTCAACTGATTTAGTCCTTTCTGTTCTTTTTAATTTAATATCTTAACATCTGCACACTTTGAGCCACTTCATTAAGTCTCTGTATGAATAGTTAAACATCTGACTATATTCATTTTACTGTACAGCCACAGATGAGCAGGCAGACATCAGCATTTAAGGACAACACTTACAAATGTTGGATTATATTGGAAACTTTATTGGCCAGTCAGCTACAACATAATGTGCATTCAATCATGTAGCAAAAACAGAGAAAAGTGTCATGTCAATCAATTGATTCATTATCCAGAATCATTTTATGTATTCATCTAAAAAACCTGAGCAGAGGCATCCCACACATTTAACACCCACTTAATACACGTAAAAATACATATTAAACATCACAAAAAAAACACACAGCCAGTTTCAAAGCATATAAACAGTATTTACACAACTGGAAAATAAATCTTATTCTGACATGTAAATATTTGTGATCGTGTGTTTATCTGAATGCATCAGAGTAAATATCTGAGTGCGAATGTACATTCACATTTGTATTGTGAACTTTAACAGGTCAAACTATGAATCCAAAAACAGTAGCTAAAGTTGTTCAGTATTACGTGTGGAACTGCAACAATTAGTCGATTAACTTGATTAATCGATCAACAGAAGAATAATTGACGACTATTTTGATAATCAACTAATCGTTGAAATTATTTTTCTTGCACAAATTCTAAAATATTTTATTGTTCCAGATTCTCAAATGTAAAAATGCATCAATTTTCTTGGTCTTTTATTAAAATAAATGGAATATTTTCCTGTTGGTCGGATAAACCAAGACACTTACTGACTATTAAAAACATTTTTCATGTTTTCACGTTTTAAAAGGATGGATCGATTTGTTGAGAAAATAATCTGCAATCGTTAACAAAAATAATCATTAGATGCATTACATGAATTCACAAACCACAAAAAAGATCACGTGATGGCGAGCAGAGTGATGGTTTATATACATTTTGCTTTAGCTCAGACTCAGACTCAGACTCAGACTCGAACTTTATTGATCCCTTTGGGATGACTCCCTCAGGGAAATTTAAGTTTCCAGAAGCACACAGATAGAAGAAGCACACAGATGAAAAATAAACAGTAAATACTTAAAATACAAAATATAAAAGAATGAGAATAAAATAATATAAGTAAATATAAAGAGCTGAATATGGCTTCGTATGGAATAAGTTAAGAATTATAAGTTAAAATTATTGCACCATATGATGAGGTTATTGCACCAGAGGAAAAAGTGTCCATTTGTGTATGCATGTGTTGTACAAGTAAATGTACAATGGCTACCACCCCTACTCTATGTCCTCCTCCCCCCTTGTGAGGAGTTGTAGAGTGTGATGGCATGATGGACAAAGGAGTTCTTAAGCCTGTTGGTCCTGCACTTGGGAAGGAGCAGTCTTTCACTGAACAGGCTCCTCTGATGACAGTGTGCAGAGGGTGGCTGGCATTGTCCATAATATCCAGCAGTTTGTCCAGAGTCCTCGACTCTGCCACCGTCACCAGAGAGTCCAGCTTCATGCCGACCACAGAGCCGGCCCGCCTGATCAGTTTATCCAGTCTGGATGTGTCCTTCTTGGATATGCTGCCCCCCAGCACACCACAGTGTAAAAGAGGACACTGGCAACCACAGACTGGTAAAACATCTGCAGAAGTTTGCTGCAGATGTTGAAGGACCGCAGTCTCCTTAGGAAGTACATCCTGCTTTGTGTCTTCCCATACAGGTGGCTGGTGTGTGTTGTCCAGTCCAGTTTATTGTCCAGCCACAGCCCGAGGTATCTGTAAGAGTCCACAGCCTCCACCTCAGCTCCCTCTAACAGGACTGGTCGCGGTCTTGATCTGGACCTCCCAAAGTCAATAACCAGCTCCTTCGTCTTAGAGGTGTTGAGCTGTAGGTGGTTAGTGTGGCACCATGCAGCGAAGTCCCCTACCAGTCTCCGATACTCCTCCTCTCTGTCATCCCTGATGCACCCAACGATGGCTGTGTCATGTCAGTGCGTATTTCTGAATATGACACAGCTCCGAGTTGTAGCAGAAGTCTGAGGTGTACAGGGTGAAGAGAAGAGGGGCCAGCACTGTGCCCTGGGGGGCTCCAGTGCTGCTGACCACCGTGTCAGGACGTGATGTCCTTCAGCCCGATGCGTACTGTGGTCTGCCAGTGAGGTAGTCGGAGATCCAGTCCATCAGCTGGGGGTCCACTCCCATCCTGCTCAGTTTGTCCCGAAGCAGAGTGGGCTGGATGGTATTGAAGGCACTGGAGAAGTCC
Organism: Scortum barcoo; assembly: GCA_023238725.1. Taxonomy (NCBI): domain Eukaryota; kingdom Metazoa; phylum Chordata; class Actinopteri; order Centrarchiformes; family Terapontidae; genus Scortum; species Scortum barcoo. The sequence continues at coordinate 21,806,476 of CM041548.1, forward strand.
AAGAAAAGAATCCTCACTGTGCCGCTTCCCTTATCCAGATGGGAGTGGGCTCGATGGAGCAGGTAGAGGATGGCATCCTCCACACCAACACCTGGTTGGTAGGCGAACTGCAGGCGATCCTGGGCGTGTTGCACCTGGGGTCTGAGGAGGCTGAGGAAGAGCCGCTCCAACGTCTTCATCAGATGTGAAGTGAGTGCCACTGGTCGGAAGTCATTCAGCTCGCTGGGCCGGTTCTTCTTCAGGAACTGGAACGATGCGGGATGTCTTCCAGAGGGTGGGCACTCTCCCAATCTGCAGGCTAAGGTTGAAGATCCGTTGTAGTGGTTCCCCCAGTTCTGCCGCGCAGTTCACAGCAGCTCACAATAAAGTAAAAGAAAAAGTCAGAAAGTCTTGAATGTGTTTAACCATGATTTAGAAAGAACCACAAGAAAGGTGAAAAAAGACTCATAGAGACAGTGTATTTATATCTACCTATTTAGAGAAATTAATTTTTGGGGGCCACCCCTCCTTATATTTGAATTAATTGTACATCATTTACATAATTTTATTTATTGTCATTTTTAATTAGTTTGTATTGTCATGGGTAAACATACTTATATGGTGATATTCTATCTATCTTCTTATACCTACCTTCTACGGCAATCATATGTTGATTCTTTTCAGTGATCTACACACACTCAGGTGGGCCCACCCTGTCAGGTGGGCAGTTGTCCTTCTGAGCATTTAGGACTTGCAAAGTGATTTTTTTTGGATTTTTAAATTAATTCAATTAGCGTATTACTTTTTGGTATCAGGTGGAAATGTTGGCATACTTATGATGATGTCTTTCTTGAGCAAGTCACCATATTTTTCAATTATTTTCCACTAATGTGCTGGTCACATAGTTTGCAGAACAAACTGTCAAACTGAATGAAATCTTTCTGAAGAATCAACGACATTTGAAGCTTTGGACATCACAGTTATGTCTTATTCTTTATTTGTCACAAACTCAGACACAATGCAGTGAATCAGTGATCTTTCACTGAGTTCACAGGCTTTGGAGCTTTGCCATCATGTGTTCATCTCAAGTCAGAACTGAAACTTTCCCAGGAAAGGAATGAGGAAACTCAATCCAACAGAAGACATAAACAGGTGAACCAGCTCGGTCCTTTACACACACGCCTTTAAGCTATTTTTGTCACGTCTCATCAGCAGGTAAGATCACAGTTTAAATCTTTAACTTTAAGCTCTTTGCTTCATTTTCCACTCTGCTCTGCATGTTGCTCCTGTGTGGCTGAAGGACAGTTTCACTTTTATGTTGACTTGATGAGACTTTTTATGTTTCGTTTTAACTGAATCAAATTAAATACATCTAATTTATGATGATGTGTATATACATATACGTGTCTCAGTGTGTTCTGGAGTTTAGCAGCAGAAAATCACAGGCAAAGAGCTTCAGTGGTAGCTAAAGAAATGAGAAAAAAGAGAAAGCTTACCAAGAGCACCGAATGAGGCCTGGCTTCACATATCCTTCACATTTCTCTCTCCTCTGTGTCTGGTCAGTACTGGACTTTACAGATGCTGTTAATGTGCTTTGACATTAAACAGTGAGCTCCTTGTAACAGTCCCCTGTAAATGTCTCCAACACACCTGGCTGTGCAACTTCATGTATTTGGTTTGATTATGACAAACAGTCGATTTCAAACATATCAGCCGACAACATCATCTGATCAAATTCATATTTAATTACTCTCTGAATCCAGGGTGGGGAGGAATATATTGTGGTATTGTGGTACACAACTGCATCAGGAGCCAAAAAGCTCCTGTTCAAACATTTGATTTACAATTGTTTCACTGCTCTTTATTCAGAAACACAGTGACTGTGTTCTGTTTGTCATAAATAGATTGTTTAAGATACTGTTGTTTTTTATCAAAGAAAAGTCGAAAAAATATCTATATTGCTGAATTTTTTTAGATGACAAAGGATTGTTCAGAAGTTCAACATTAAATGTAAATGTTACTGTGCAACATGTTACAGTAAAATAAGTGCATCATCAAAGAAACCATATCAAATAGTTCTACATATTTTCCTCAGTAATTCTCCTCTTATCCTACTAATGTGCTGAACAAAAAGTTTAAGAGCAAAACTTTCAAAATGAATGAAAATCTCTCTGAAGCACGAGCCAAGAGTTGAAGCTTTGGACGTCATCAGTCATGTGATATTTTTCATTCCTCACCTGTGAAACAGGTTTCTGTAATCAGGATAGAAACACTTTGACTTCCCTCTTTGAACAAAAATCAGACAGAAAACAGCTGAAGCAGCTCGGTCCTTTATTCTCTAAACGTCTTTATGAAAACAAGATGAAAAAGTTATTTTTGTTGCTTCTCTTCTGTCACATGTTTCATCATCAGGTAAGATCACAGTTTAATTTTTATTTTAATCTCTTTGTATTTTGTTGCTGCGTAGCTCAAAGACACACCTGCAGTTTAGTTTCACTTTCTCAACTTGATAAAACTATTAGTTTTCACTGAATCAAACATCATGTTGATGAGGAGTGTGATGATAATGTGTGTATATTTCTACTGAATGTATAAACCTTGTTTGTCCTGCAGTCAAACACTCCCTGAAGTTTTTCTTAACTGGATCTACTGGACTCCCAAACTTCCCAGAGTTTGTGGCAGCTGGAGTGATTGATGACATTCAGACAGTTTACTGCGACATCAACAAAAAGAAGATTGAACCAAAACAGGACTGGATGAAAGAATTTTTAGAAAATTATCCTCAGCAGTTGGAGTTCTGCACTCAACACTGTGTTTTGAAACTGGGCCAAACTTGTTTAAAGCCATCATTTCTAGTGTGAAGCAGAGCTTGAACCAAACTGGAGGTACAGTATGTGCTGTGTTATATTTGACTTTTTACTGCTGAACTGTTCTTCATCTTAGTTATAAAATAAAGTCATCATCTACACATCCTCAAGATAATAATCAGGACGCCACCATCACATCAGTTTGCCAACAGCAGCCCGACCACCAGCTGCTACTCAGCATTCAAACCATTAATCAGCTGCTGGTTAGACTTGTTCACTGGGCCTGTCCAACACAAACTGATTCACATCCTGAGATAAAGAATTCAAAACAACAGTCAGCTGTGAAAATGTTCTCACAATTATACACCTAAACAGGAACATAAGACTTCCTTCAGTTACCTTCACTGATCTGTCAGATAATTGGACTGACGGGGTTTAACATCCGTCTGTACCAGTGTTATTTCAAGAATCCTCACTTGTCATCTAAAGTTTGATCTTTCTGCAAAATACATGAAAATTAAATAACTGTAAGATTCTTATATTGTATTCTTATATTGATTCTTATATATGTCCTGGATAACTGTCAGTCATGTGGGTCACTCAAACCTGCGACTGCATCAAAAGCTTGCAGGTGTCACACAGGTGTGACTTTTTGGGGGTAATTTTAGTACCTTTATTAGAAAACACCAGTTAAGAGATGACAGAAAATGAGGGGATGAGAGATGAAACAAAGATCTTCAGCTGGACTCCAACCAGGGACGTTGCAGTTCATGGTCTGTATCTTAAACCCCAAAACATGGAGAGACCAGCTCTGCTGTGACTTTGAGTTTAAAACAGTTTGATGTGCAGAATACAAGAAGACAAACCACTTGGTTTACTACCACTGACAGTCATCTGGGACTTTACAGAGGAGCAACCATTGTAACTTTAAACTTTAAAATAGAAATTGAGTTTCATCACTCATGTGTGCTGCACTGAGCATGAACAATATTGTTAAGATGTTTTTTTCTCTGGAGATTTCATCTGTACATGATTGTTAATCACAGTCTCTGTCTCTCTCTCAGATGTCCACATTTTACAGAGGATGTGCAGTTGGCTGTGAGTGGGACGATGAGACTGGAGAGATTAATGGTTTTCTTTTAATCAGTAGTACGGTTATGATGGAGAAGACTTCATATCATTGGACCTGAAGACACTGACATGGATCGCTTCCAAACCTCAGGCTGTGACCACCAAACTGAGATGGGATGCTGACAAAGCTGAAATAAAATACATTAAGAAATACCTTACTGAGGTTTTTCCTGAGTGGCTTAAGACATTTTTGGTCTTTGGCAAGAGCTCTCTGCTGAGAACAGGTAGAGTCACATGACCTGATGTAGTTTGATGAAAACAACAATGTTCATATATCCTGCTCAGACTGAATATCCTTTGTATTATCATTACAATTAGTGTGATATCACTTTAGTTTAGACTGTTTTCTGTAGCAAGTAAGACTCTGATTTATCTCTAACCAGTCAGTAGACTGATGTTACCTTCAGTCAAAGCTGAGACTGTGATAGTCAGTGCACAGTTAGCATGAGTTAAGTAAGTTTACAGAGTTTCAGTGTTTCAAAATAGAAATATTTCCACTGAACATTGACACTGTGATTGACTACTTTGCTGTGAAGCTTAAAAACAGGCAGATCCTTCTTCTCTGACTGTAGTGAGTTTCTTTAGTAGTGCTGTAGTTCCCTTATCTGTCTATATACAGACACTGTAGTGATTGGTGTGACAGATGAGTTGTTATGTAGTACTGTCACATGTTCTTATAAGATGGATGTATGGGCCTGTACATGTAGTGTATTTACCTGAAAGAAGAGTTGTTTCTTTCTCTTCTCTCTGCAGATCTTCCCTCAGTGTCTCTCCTCCAGAAGTCTCCCTCCTCTCCAGTCAGCTGCCACGCTACAGGTTTCTACCCTGACAGAGCCACACTCATCTGGAGGAAAGATGGAGAGGAGCTTCATGAGGACGTGGACCACGGAGAGATCCTCCCCAACCATGATGGATCCTTCCAGATGAGTGTTGACCTGAAGCTTTCATCAGTCACACCTGAAGACTGGAGCAGGTACGACTGTGTGTTTCATCTCTCTGGAGTGAAGGACGACATCGTCACCAAACTGGACAAAGCAGAGATCAGAACAAACTGGGGTGAGACTGGAATCAGAAGTGATGAAGGTGAGTATTTCTTTTAGTTATTATTTATTGTTATTATAAATTGTCTCATTGTTTTACTTTCTTGTCAGTTTAACTTTTGTTTGCCATTTCAAATTTGTGAATTATCATTCTTGTTAATGGTTTTAAGGCTAAGATCAGTATTAAACTAATTTATCTTCCTTTACCAGGATCACTGGTCAGATCATGTGACCCTGACAGAGTTATCAAAAGGTTTTTGATTAATAATTGTATGTAGTGAAGTCACAAACATCTTACAGAAGCATCCCTGTGACTTAATACTACACTTTGATTATACTGGATAACTTGTGAGAGACACAGCAGCAAAAAGCTGAGATATTCAGATTTTTAGTCTTAAAATCCCCAAAACACTGAATCCTACATTTCCCATAATGCAGCTCAATAGTGTCTTTCATTACACCATTCCTGCCGTGTAAATGTTCACTTCTTTCAAACTCCCCGTTTGTAACGCAGGCTTTCTGCTAAAACGTTGTAATCTCCAAGTTTTTTTTAACTCCTTCCAGAGCCACAGAAAATATTAAACATTAAACCAAACAATGACTTTAATGCTGCCTGTCTACTCTTTAAATACCTTTGTCTTAAATACTGAATATTTCTGCACACACACACTAATGGCTACAGTCATATACACAGACTGTAGACTGTATGTAAAGATGGTCTCCATTTCCTCCCGCTCTACAAAAGTGAAGTCAGAATATCTCAGATATGAGCGTCCGCCATCTTGTGATGGTGACGTCATTTAGAGCCAGAGTCTGCGTGATAGTGATCAAGAAAGGAGCCGCAGTATCAAGGACCTGCCACACTCGATCAGTAATCAATAATTACTAACTGTTAACTAAGAATCACATGCTAAAGTTAAAGTTACATGTTCCTGTCTTAAATTTCTACTCTACGTACAATTACTGGTAAAAGTCTGCAGGTTCCTCCACAACTACTTCACTGTTATTGACAATTTTCAATCATGACGTTTCACCCTGTTTTTATGGCATCAAATAACTAATTAAAACCAATCTTAATCAGAAAAATGAACACTTACATTACACATCAGCGTAATAAGAATGACCTAAAATTACAGAAACCATCTTTGGGAAAGAAATTATTTGATGTTTACTTTGATTCTTTGATTGAGTTTGTCCCATCTGCTAACATGGAGGAGGCGGGGCTTATGAGCTGTACTGCAGCCAGCCACCAGGGGGCGATCCAGATGTTTTGATACTGCTTCACTTTTAAGGGAGCTGTCATGTCGTCCATCTTTATATTCAGTCAATAGTCATATACAGTAGATGATCCTGTGTTCACTGCCTGTATGTGTGATGAACAGATGGATGTTCTTCTGTTCTGACCTGCTTCATCTCCACAATGTTGTTTTTATGGTTTATTTCTGAGCAGAGGAGCCCAGTAACATCACCGTCCTGATTACTGCTGCAGTGGTTGTTCTTGCTCTCATCATCATCATCATCATTTCTGTTATTGGATTCATTTTTTACAAAAAGGAAGAAAGGTGAGAGACTCAAAGGAGCTGAGTTGATGCTCTTATCCAGACTGAAAAACTGAAGCAACATTTAATAGTGCACCAACATGTGAAGTAACCAACAGCAGCAACTGTAAGGCTCAGAGTATAATATAAATCTATAGAATAATACTCATGATATAAAGAGATCTAAAAAGGAAAGGAAAGGGGATTTATTAAAATAAGACAAAAGATGTTCTGGCAACATTTCAAACTGTGACAAGTTGAATGATTTGTCTTTTCTTTTTATTTCAGCCCATCGTCCTCCACCTCGTAAGTAGAACTTGTTTTTCTTCTCCTGTCTCTGATCTGACCTGCACTCTGTAGATTAAAAAGGCTTTTCAGTGTGAGCTGAGGTGCTTCAGTGCAGGATAAGAGGACTAACAGTGTGTTTGTGACCTTACAGCAGCTCCTGTCAACAGCTCTGAGCTCTCTGAGAGACTGAATCCAGAAACGTGAGAGACAAACACAGCGAGCTGCACACAGTGACGTCATGTGGGACAGCAAACCTTCACAGCTCCAGTTAAAGCCGTTTTTACATTTTTTCATTCACTGTCAAACTTCTGAGTCACATTACAGCTCTAAAGAAAATATCTGACAGAGAGACAGTTTCCTACAAACAGTGATCACAACTTTATATTAAGATAAATGAGATTATTAAGAGAAATGAACAACTTTGGAAAAATGATGACACTCACTTTTACAACATTTTGAAAACTGGAAAAGTAAAACAAGTAATTGTCCTTTAAAAGCTGCCCTCTGTGAAAATGTAAAATAAAACCACGAGTATTTCAGATCTTCATTAAAATGAAGTCCTCAGGTGATAATATGATTTTATGGTAGAGCTGAATTTTGTATTTATGATGAAGTTTCCTCTGTTTTATATCATTATTCTCTCCGTCTCTTTAGGTTTGTTGTTTAAGTGTCAGTTCTCAAAAGTGACCGTTAATGATATCGAACCCTGCCTGTAGATTTATTTGCAGACGTCCAGCCAAGAAAATTATTCAGTAAATTTTGTGTTTGATACCAATCTATATGTGGTTTATACTTTATAATTATGATTACAACATAAAAAGTACTTTTGTATATAATACTATACAAGTGTTGAATAGTACAGTCTTTGAATGTCTGATTCATTTATTTAATTTGTATTGATGTTTAATTTTTTAATAAAAAAGTGTCTGTTTATGAAAAGAAACATCAGTTCTCCATCTGTGTCTGTAGAAACAGTGACATGAATATTTCCTGTTCACCATTATCACACAGACTAAATGAAAGTGGCTTCCCACTGGTGGACCTACAACAACAACAACATTAATCAACAGTAACATTTGTTGTGTCAGGACATTGTTCACTTGTCTGATTTCTAAATGTCGCTCTCACTTATGACATTACTTCAGAAGTGCAGCAGAAGGAAACTGTGTTTTAATGATTAATTAGCTTTTATTCTGTTGCTGTCTTAGAGATCTATTCAGTCAGAAATGGGTTTTAAACATTTCGTTGACATTTTAACTCTAAATTGTCTTTTATTTAAAGGTGTAGTCTGCAATCCTGGAGAAACTGATATTTGAACTAAACAGCCAAACAAATTCACCGCGTTTAAACAAAACTCGTTCAAGTCACGCAGCATTAGTGTTGTCCTGTGCTCGAGTTGTGACGAAGCGTCTGTTTTTGACGACCTGGGAACGAGAACAGGTTGGTGGCTCGGTCCGAGGCGCTCTGTTTGTTTCCTGTTTACAGAGCCAGGACTGTTTATGAACACCAGACTTTATTTCAACACAGAAACAGAGCAGACAGCCAGCAGATCATGAGGAGATACTCGCTGACTTTGACAAAGTGTATTAGAACTGTAGACTACAGCTTTAATTATGTTTGGATTTTAAAACTATTTTAACTCTTATTGAATTTTGATCTCCAATTAGCATTTATTGAGTTATCCTGATTTTTATGATACCAAACATTCATTCATTTAGTTAATTTAATTTTCTGAACATTTTCTCCTACTTTGCTGCTTTTTAGTCTCATTTTTTAAGACTATTGATCACTGTGAGTATGAGTGGAGTAGGTGGTTGTGAAACAGCTTTACTGTGATATTAATAATGTTGCATGATTGTAATGTTACGTTTGCTGGTGCAGCGTGGAAACAAGTGCAGGACACAGAGGCACACAGGAAACACCAGGGGGATGACCAGAGCCACGACCAGGACATGTGACACTGTTCATGAGACAAACCACATCTAACAGATGGCTCTACCAGGGTTCATTTTGCAACACATGCAATTTTATTTATTATTTACATAAGTAAAAAAGTCTTTTCTGTTCTTCCTCTTTTCTTTCTTTCTGGTTCCCTGTGCACGCTGGCTGAGGAAAAAGAAACGTCCTACAGTCCAATACAGCCACGGTTATTAGTGTCGGTCCTTCAGTATCAACCTGATACTCTCTGCACCTGAGGTCTTTCACAAATAATTAGGCTGCAGGTTTAGTCATGTCGAATATTTAAAGCTGATATTAGAAACTAAAACTAATATTTGAATAAACTGCTCAAACAGTGAAGGGAGCACTTGATCATCTCAGTATAACACCAAGTCAGTTAAACCTCAGGGATATCAATCTGTCCAGTTAGGAAGTGACTGTGAATCAGTTTCACCTGACATATACAGCTGACATATGAAGCTTTGGACGTCATCAGTCAAGTGATATTTTTCATGCCTCAGCTATGACAAAAGTTGCTGTGGTAAGGACGATCTCACTTCTCTTTACAGGTGCACTGGAGAGGAAACAGCAAGACAAGCCAAATGGCTGCAAATGGTTTTGTAGGTGTTGGACACAGAAAGCTCATCTCTCCTTTTTTTAGAAGAATATATTTAACAGTAATAACTACATATAGCCTATATAAAGTAAAATAAAAATAATACAATATGTAATAATGAAATATATTTTTATAAATGTAACTTTAAAAGCACAGATAACATTGATAGAGAATTTTATTTGGACATTGGATAATATTTCATAGATTTACATTATTTTGGGAAGCATTGGTGCTCAATTATTCATCAGGTCATGAGTCATTAGTGTTTCTAAAAAAAATGTATTTATTGTAACTGTTATTGTGCAACATAAAATAAAATAACAATAAACAATAAAATAATAAGTTACTCATCCAAAAACAGCAACTAATCAAATACTTTTATATTTATGGTCAAAGAACAAACTTTGACTGAAATTTGAGAACTGAAGTTTGAATCAAAACTGTTCATATAAATGAAACTCTGAGGGACCAGCTGACATATGAAGCTTTGGATGTCATCAGTCAAGTGATGTTTTTCATGCCTCAGTTGTGAAAAAGGTTGCTGTGGTAAGGACGATCTCACTTCTCTTTAAACAAAAATCATCAGACAGGAAACAGCTGAAGCAGCTCGGTCCTTTATTCCTCTACACGTCTTTATGAAAACAAGATGAAAAAGTTATTTTTGTTGCTTCTCTTCTGTCACGTTTCATCATCAGGTAAGATCACAGTTTAATTTTTATTTTAATCTCTTTGTATTTTGTTGCTGCGTAGCTCAAAGACACACCTGCAGTTTAGTTTCACTTTCTCAACTTGATGAAACTATTAGTTTTCACTGAATCAAACATCATGTTGATGAGGAGTGTGATGATAATGTGTGTATATTTCTACTGAATGTATAAACCTTGTTTGTCCTGCAGTCAAACACTCCATGAAGTTTTCCTTAACTGGATCTACTGGACTCCCAAACGTCCCAGAGTTTGTGGCAGCTGGAGTGATTGATGACACTCTGGCAGGTTACTGTGACAGCAACAGAAGGAAAGTGGAATCAAAACAGGACTGGATGAACGAATTATTAAAAAATGATCCTCAGCAGTTGGAGTTATACACTCGATACTGTACTGAAATTGAGCCAAACTCCCTCAAAGACAGGATTTGTAATTTGAACCAGCGCTTGAACCAAACTGGAGGTACAGTATGTGCTGTGTTATATTTGACTTTTTACTGCTGAACTGTTCTTCATCTTAGTTATAAAATAAAGTCATCATCTACACATCCTCAAGATAATAATCAGGACGCCACCATCACATCAGTTTGCCAACAGCAGCCCGACCACCAGCTGCTACTCAGCATTCAAAACCATTAATCAGCTGCTGGTTAGACTTGTTCACTGGGCCTGTCCAACACAAACTGATTCACATCCTGAGATAAAGAATTCAAAACAACAGTCAGCTGTGAAAATGTTCTCACAATTATACATCTAAACAGGAACATAAGACCTCCTTCAGTTCCTTCACTGATCTGTCAGATAATTGGACTGACGGGGTTTAACATCCGTCTGTACCAGTGTTATTTCAAGAATCCTCACTTGTCATCTAAAGTTTGATCTTGCTGCAAAATACATGAAAATTAAATAACTGTAAGATTCTTATATTGTTTCTTATATTGATTCTTATATATGTCCTGGATAACTGTCAGTCATGTGGGTCACTCAAACCTGCGACTGCATCAAAAGCTGCAGGTGTCACACAGGTGTGACTTTGTTGGGTAATTTTACTCCTTTATTAGAAAACACCAGTTAAGAGATGACAGAAAATGAGGGGATGAGAGATGAAACAAAGATCTTCAGCTGGACTCCAACCAGGGACGTTGCAGTTCATGGTCTGTATCTTAAACCCCAAAACATGGAGAGACCAGCTCTGCTGTGACTTTGAGTTTAAAACAGTTTGATGTGCAGAATACAAGAAGACAAACCACTTGGTTTACTACCACTGACAGTCATCTGGGACTTTACAGAGGAGCAACCATTGTAACTTTAAACTTTAAAATAGAAATTGAGTTTCATCACTCATGTGTGCTGCAACTGAGCATGAACAATATTGTTAAGATGTTTTTTTCTCTGGAGATTTCATCTGTACATGATTGTTAATCACAGTCTCTGTCTCTCTCTCAGATGTCCACATTTTACAGAGGATGAGTGGCTGTGAGTGGGACGATGAGACTGGAGAGATTAATGGATTTAATCAGTACGGTTATGATGGAGAAGACTTCATATCATTGGACCTGAAGACACTGACATGGATCGCTCCCATACCTCAGGCTGTGACCACCAAACTGAGATGGGATGCTGACAAAGCTAGAATTAAATTCAATGAAATGTACCTCACTCAGATTTTCCCTGAGTGGCTGAAGAAGTATTTGACCTTTGGCAAGAGCTCTCTGCTGAGAACAGGTAGAGTCACATGACCTGATGTAGTTTGATGAACAACAATAATGTTCATATATCCTGCTCAGACTGAAAATCCTTTGTATTATCACTCCAATCAGCCTGATATCACTGTATTCTTGGCCATTTTCCATAGCAGTAAGACTTGATTTATCTCTAACCAGTCAGTAGAGTGATGTTACCTTCATTTAAAGCTAAGACTGTGATAGCGCACAGTTAGCATTGTTATTAATTAAGCATTAGCATTATTGTATTCACTTGAAAGAAGAGTTGTTGACATGTTGTGAGTCTTACTCATCTGTTGTGTGTTAAGTCTTTTTGAACAGTTTTTGAACATCAGCAGTTCTGTGAAGAAGACTTTGTACAAGTTGATCTCTGTTTGTTTGATTTTGCTCTATTGGATTTCTTCATCTTGTTTTCTGTCCTTTTCTATTTTCCCTCTCTCTCTTCTCTCTGCAGATCTTCCCTCAGTGTCTCTCCTCCAGAAGTCTCCCTCCTCTCCAGTCAGCTGCCACGCTACAGGTTTCTACCCTGACAGAGCCACACTCATCTGGAGGAAAGATGGAGAGGAGCTTCATGAGGACGTGGACCACGGAGAGATCCTCCCCAACCATGATGGATCCTTCCAGATGAGTGTTGACCTGAAGCTTTCATCAGTCACACCTGAAGACTGGAGCAGGTACGACTGTGTGTTTCATCTCTCTGGAGTGAAGGACGACATCGTCACCAAACTGGACAAAGCAGAGATCAGAACAAACTGGGGTAAGACTAGAATCAGGACAAATTTGGGTCAGAAAAAAAAAGATCAGAATTGTTTGTTCTTGTATATTTGTTTGTTTTCTCAAAAACTGTGCAACACATTTCTGTGAAATTTGGTGAACAGTTAGACCTTAAATCCAAATAGATCTTATTACTTATTGGTGTGTGACCACCATGTAAACTTGAACTTTGTCCTGCAGTCCTGTAAAGCACAGAGCCTCCTGAAGCAAAGTTTTGGATGTGTTGTAGTGTTTGTCTGCAGTATGACTGGCTCGTTATGGATTAAACATTGTGCAACTGCAACCAGATTTAGCAGACAGGAGCTGAAACTTTCACATACAGATGGTTCTGGAATAAAATGGTGATTTATTCAGCCCATGCAACAGGTAACAAGGAAAAAAAACAATGAACTTTTGGCACCACCATGTGGTCATTTAAAAGTACTTCAGTTTATACTCTGAGCTGTAGAAGCAGAATATCTTCCTCCTGGACTTCTTGGTTCAAGAATAATCAGATTTCTGCCAGTGAATAACCAAACCCATAAAACAAACAGTGAGAATGTGAGCACCTCTTTGTCTAAACTGTGTTTTTAACTCATTTATGACACATTTGTCTGAACAGTAATGACTGACAGCCTGCTAACTGCCTGAATGTTCACACAAATTTAAGAAGGTTCAGACACAACAACATCCAGAACTGAGGCGTTACCACTGGAGTTTCAGCAATGTGAATGAACCCAAAGTGTGACTCTTCTGTTTTGGCTCCAGTTTCTCCTTCAGGGTTTCCTGCTGGTCCTGTTATTGGAGCTGTTGTAGGACTGCTGATCCTCATCTGCATCGCTGGACTCTTCCTGTGGAGAAGGAACAGTGATGGTGAGGAACAAAGGTGTTTGTACTCCACTAATGAATTCAGAATAAATACCTGTGATCATCTTGTCCTGCACAGTTTATGTGGGAAGTTAATCAACTTAGTGTGTGATAATGAAGCACAAAGTACATTTGTTCTTTTTCTCCTGGTTTGTTTTCTCTCGTCTGTATTTCAGCGGTTCCAGCCTGCTAACAGTAAGTATTCTACCTATTTAATCTGTTTGTGGACTAATATTAACTAACTAATATTTTGTTCACCATAAAAAAAAGTCCTGTAAAATCTTATTTTTTACAATTTATTTCCTATTTGTTCTGACAGGGGGTCAGTAAAGATTAGAAGAAGAAGCTGAACTCCACTGAGTGAGGAGTCACAAAATCACCACATTTTCCTGGAGAGGATTTATGTTCTAGAGAAAAACCTCTGAAGTTGCTGAAAGAGGTGCAACACTTGAGCCCAGTGGAGTGAGGTCGAGCAGTACACACTAATACAAATGGCCCACAGCATGTTTTCACTGATGCAGGACTGACAGAGCTAACGGTCGCCTCTGATGGATTTAGGACTCAACAAACATGATCTGGAACACCTTCAGTCTGTCTGAGAGGTGAAACTAATCACCACTGGTCATCAGTCCCTCTCAGTGGGAGGCTGGTCCACCAGCATGTTGAAGGTCGGTACCTCGGACAGCTCCAGGATCAGCACACTGTGGCCACGAGCGTCAGGCCATGTTGAAACACCTCAGCCGTCTTTGAGCTGAAACAACTGTGGCACGAATGATTTGATAAGTTATTGTGTGGGAAGTGGTGAAAAGAGGTAGTTGTTTCCTGTACTTATCTGTCATGTATACTTATAAATAAGAATACGCTCTTAGCTTCTCCTTTTTACCATCTGCTCAAGCAAGGGGTTTCTCTTGTAAGCGATGATCTATTCTGGCCTGAACAGCTGCGGTTTGTAGTGAAAATGAAAAATGTTTAAATTCAACATGACTTTGTAAATCTGTCTGCTTTATTTTATTTCATGAACTGAAGTTAGGTACTTCCTTGAAGTCAACATCTGGAAGTCTAAACAGTAACATAAAATCTTTTGGATGTGGTTTAGACACACATGCAATGGAAACAACACTGTATTCAACAGTTGTTTCATTGTACAGCTGTGACAGGGGTGAGGCTTGGGGCCAAGATGACCATCAGGATCAGGGTGTACCAGGTACCACAAGCCACATTTCTTAGCTGTGCCACATTATAAAGCACAATAGGCCTATATGATAACGATATATGGAACTATGCACTCGTATCTGCCTGAACTAAGGCATAGAAAATGCCATCAGCTTAGACTGAACTGGTCCTTACCTCACCTTATTAAGATTCACAACATGCAAGTACGCTTTAATGATAGCAGAACATATCTAAGGGGTTCTTTTGCAGTCACCGATATCGCCGTTTGTATTTATTTTCCTAAATTGTGTTTTCTGTGTGTGCACTCCAGGGAGTATCCATCAAACAGATGTTAGTTTATTCACTGTAAGAATGGACTTTTATCCAATTTTGTAAATGTCCTCTTCTGATATATGTAAAAGGTAATATTTAGATTTAGGGGAGGAATACACAGAGGAAGAAGATACAAGGTTTTGGCTACCCAGGCAGTACTGGCGAGGATCACTTCATTGTTGGTTTTGGTCTTTTCATAGGATTAGAAATTAAATATTAAGATTTTTAATTTATGCTTATCTTAGTTCTGTTGATAGGGTTGAGAATTTTAAATGTTAGGATTGAAATGTAAATGCTTGAGGTAGGATGGAAATTGAAGAAGATAATCCTTTGATTTCATTGGCAGGTTTATCTAGTCAACATGGATGGACGCGGAGATGGTTTACACAATGGAAGAAATCGTAAGTACATTTGCATTTAACATTTAATACAGAGTTATTTAAGGAAGGTCCTAATTTATGAATAATAATGCTAACATAATTCTCTAACAAATTTTACAGGCCAAAACCTTCACCTTCTTCTTTTTCCAAGAGGAGATCGTCCACCAGCCGATCAACTCAATGCGGGAGTTATTGCCTGGATGGAGTTTCTCATAAATCAAGGATTCAACGATTTTGACTTTATGATTATCCAACCTGAGCACCAGCTGGACAATGACAACCAAGGAAATGACAACAACGCCGACGAAGACAACAACAATGACAATGTCAACGACAATAATGACAACGACATTGTCAACGACCATAATGACAGTAATGACCACGAAGTCAATAACGACAGTAATGGGGTTAGGGGTAACGACAGTGTAAATAATGACGTTGACGAAACTGACAGTCTGCCTAGAGTATCCAGGAAGAGGTCAATAGAGGAGGATGAAGAGAGAGATGAAGAAAGCAAACAATTCAGATGGTGGGATGAGTTTGCTGAAAGCAGCACTGACAGTGATACTGACAACAACGACTGTGACTATAACGACACCATCAAAAATACTGACGTTCCAGCAGAGTGCCCTCTGCCTGGCCCATCGAGGAAAAGGTCAAGGGAGCACGATGAGGAAAGATGACAGAAGCTGCAAGAAAGCAAGGCAGCTTGGCGACAGGGACTCTGACTCTGCCAGAGCTGATCAAGATGAAGCTCTCTGTAGCCACAGTAGCTATCTGGCTCAAGGTCCAGGTGCTACAGACACTGACAGTGAGTATAACTCCACTGACAAAATGACTGAAAATAGTTCAGTCACACATCAATGAATCGACTAATTGTTGCAGTTCCACGCGTAATACTGAACAACTTTAGCTACTGTTTGTTGGATTCATAGTTTGACCTGTTAAAGTTCACAATACAAATATAAATGATAAATATAGACATAAAATGATTCTGGATAATGAATTGTGTGTTTTTTTTGTGAATTGATTGATTAAGTGGGTGTTAAATGTGTGGGATGCCTCTGCTCATTTTTTAGACATAAAATTAATTGATTCTTTTCTCTGTTTTTGCTACATGATTGAATGCACATTATGTTGTAGCTGACTGGCCAATAAAGTTTCCAATATAATCCAACGTTTGTAAGTGTTGTCCTTAAATGCTGATGTCTGCCTGCTCATCTGTGGCTGTACAGTAAAATGAATATAGTCAGATGTTTAACTATTCATACAGAGACTTAATGAAGTGGCTCAAAGTGTGCAAAATTTAAATTAAAAAGAACAGAAAGGACTCTTGAGTGAACAACACACATTTATTTTTTATATGAAAATTTGTTTTTATTTGTTTGTGTCTTTTCATCTCTCAACTTGTGTTTCTCATGTCTGGTTTGTAAAAGTAATCAAAGGACAGTACGACCAGTCTTAAAACAAAGAAAAATTTCTCTCAACACACATTTAATTTTTATATTTTGTTTTCTAAAATAAAAGTAATGTGTCTGATAATGTGTATGTGTTATACTGACTGAATGTGATATATTGAATATTCTTTCTTAAAATGTTATCCTGCTACTGGTGTTGGACTTTTATTTAGTTCCTTATTTATTTTTTTAATTTAACTTTTATTAATCTACAGAGCCTGAATGTTCCTCTGCTGACTTTATTGTTAATTTGTCAGTGTTTCCACCGATCGACCACAACATTAAGTACACCTGTACAATCTGATGTGATCCAGTCCAACAGCTCTGCCATGATTTCTACTTTTACAAAGTTTATGATGTTTCACTTTTTCTTGACAGAATCAGAAAGATTATAATTCTACTTTATGTTTATTATTGAGATCATAGTGGGTGTTTTTGTACTGGAGTCCATTATATTATATTTTTATATATATTTACTGTCAGATTTCTCTGAAATTTAATATAATTATCCATCTTGTGTAAAATCCAGCCACTATACAAGCGATCGTGGAGAGAACCTATAATAATGATTTGAACCACATTTAACAGTATTATGAATGAATTGGTTTTCACATGTGGCAGTGGTCACGTGTATAATCTTCACCCACTGGTCACAAACTGTCACATTCGTTGTACCAATCTCAGTTTCTTCAGTTTAACCTGGTAACTCATGATGCTCTATCAGGAGTCCACAGAACAGGACGTGGTGGTGTTCATGTAAATTCAAGTCTTTGGCTCATTATTAATAAAATCAAATAAAAAATTAAGTAATGTTATTTATCTTCTGGCAGGCTGCTTCAACAGGCCAGATGACATTTAAAAGGTTTAGTATGCAACATTCAGAAAATGCTTGTTGACAGTCACACCTGTGGCCGTTATGTCACCTGCAGTCAGCATCCTCTTACCGACCAAAACAGTGATGTGACAGTGAGGCTGAAGGGGACTGACAGGCATCATGGGTATGAACTCCAGAATAAAGGCTTTATTTCAGGACAGCTTGGTTTAGCAGCATTTTAGAGGAGTAATTTTATTTGGAACATTGACTGGAAGGAGGTTTGGTCTTTACCACAAAAATCATTTCTAGCAGATAAGATGAGTGAAGTTTGTTTTAAGTTGATCCATAGATTCTTCCCAGTGAAGCATTTCTTACAGAAGTTAAAGAGCGACACAGATGTGAATTTCTCTTTATGTGAGTTACATCCTGAAACTCTCTCCCATTTATTTTTGGTCTTGTCATTTTACACACGAGCTGTGGAACAATGATGGTGCGATGATGGGTGCAGGAAAAGACTCCGCTGATACAAGCTTGTTGAACAAAGAGAAAGATATTCCCTCAAGTATACAATCCAACTGGCCTTTATCCTCATAAAACCTATGCAGCTTACAGCTACCATTTTTGTGCATGTCCTGTAGGCTATCATTGTGTCATAAGATCAAGTGGTTCAGCTCATACACAGTCAGAATAATAAGTTCATGCTTACATTACAAAGTAAAAAGCATCTTCAAGGTCCAGGGTGGACTGAACCTCAGCCAACATTATATTCAGCCGACATCATGAAAACTATCAACTTTATTATACATCTGATAGGCAGATACCTCAACACATATGATCAGAGTCATCGATTATCACGTTGTTTTGGAAAATTGACACCAACAGGAAGTCAGGTGGCATGAAGGCCCATGAGGTCAAAGGCAGGTATATAAATAATCCACAGGGGGCGCTGTCTCACTGTTTGCCTCTGTATAAAGGTAAACTCCAGTGATAAACTCTGGTATCGATCATCAGTGAACATGAAGGCCTTCGTCAACCAGAGTTCAACAACAACAATATAAATACTACACTGTTTAGATAAAAGAGGTGAAACATAATGTTTTATTTTGTGTAATAATGATATATAAATATACATTATATTTTATTATACATTTTTAAACTCTAAACTCTAATAACCTTCCAGTAAAGTGATTCTAAAACAATAAGTGAGGACTAAAATAGAGTCAAATAAAGAGCCAAAGAGCAAAATGAAAAACAGCATCAGGTGTTCAAACATCAACAGAGGTGTTACATTTCTCCTGTTCCACAGCTCCAGATCAGTTCAGGAACATTTAGCCTGGAGGACAGAGCTGAGCTGACGTCCAAGAAGCTCTCTGACTCTTTCTGCTGTGGTTTTATAAACGCAGGGCTCAAATATTATTACATGGAAACTCTTTTGTGTTTTATTTTATTGTCTTGACCTGATAGTTGCTCTAATTTGTGACAGAAATAAAATATCTCATTGGACATGGACTGCAGAGAGGATATAAGATGTCCCCCTCCATGTCATTTATAAAGGTGTTTTAAATAACCACTGGGGGAGCACCTCACCACATCTCCTCACTATAACACCAGTGAATCTACACTTTTCAATTTGTTGTTTTGTTGATATTTGGATCAGTTTTCAATCCCAGAGCAGCCACACAGAACAAAAGGACAACAAGACACCGCTGCATCCCCCACAAACTCCAGAGTGTCTGCTCTGTAGCTGACAGTGACCTCTGACCTCTGAGAATTAACACAATTTCTACACATTAGAAATGTGTCCTGACTGGACCTCCTGCTGCTGCCGATATTTTAACTCACCTGCACACTGAATTACAGTGAGATGTGTTTCTAATATTCTTACTCTCTCATGTCTGTAAGTGGGGCTGGTAAAACATTAGAAACACCACTTAACAGCACTATAATGGCCTCCAGTTCAACACCATGAAGAGTTAATAAACACAGAGTTAAATGGTAATACCTCTTTGACAGGTTCAGTCCAAACTGAACATCACATGATCTTTGTAAAAGTCGAGTTTCCACTGTGGCTGAACTGTTCAAAAGGACTGCATTAGATTTTACAGGAGTACCTGTGTAAAGTAATTAGCTCATTTAAAATAGTAAGTAAGTAAAGTTTATTTATATAGCACCTTTGAAGACAACTGTCACAAAGTGCTTCATTAAAATACATTAAAATACAAGGCAACAATCAAATATAAAACAGACATCACTTAAAATCATAAGACAAAATAAAAAAGATAAAAACAAACTGAACAAATTCAAGTGTGTGTCTAAACAAATGGGTCTCAAGCCACTTTTTCATTGTCCATTGAGTCCACAGATCTTAAGCCCAACCTTAAAGGCACAGTCTCCTTTAGTCCTGAGCCTGGATCCAGGTACAGCCAACAAACCTGATCAGAAGACCTCATATTTCTGCTGTTGGTGTAGGACTGCAGTAACTCAGAAATAGAGGCAGGTGCCTGACCATTCAGGGCTCTAAATGTGATCACAAGGCTCTTGAAATGGATTCTGAATTTGATGGGTAGCCAGTGTAATGAAAACAGGATCGGTGTTACATCAGTTGGTTTGGAGGACCTGGTCAGGAGCCTGACAGCAGCATTATGGAGCACAATGCAGGTCAAGACTCCATAGAAACACCTAGAGAATAAAGCGTCAGTTTCACATAAGTGGATAGTGGGACTTTCAAGACTTTCCATCACCTTCTGTTTAGCACAACAGACAGTTTTGAAAAGTTTTGCTTGAATAAGATGAACAAACACATATATGTATTTTTATATTTGTTGAAATCAGAATATTAAACACAAAAAGTGCAGACTCCCCTCTTTAGGTCAGCTACTTGGTTTATTCCAGAGACCTTCAACATGCTGGTGGACCAGCCTCCCACTGAGAGGGACTGATGACCAGTGGTGATTAGTTTCACCTCTCAGACAGACTGAAGGTGTTCCAGATCATGTTTGTTGAGTCCTAAATCCATCAGAGGCGACCGTTAGCTCTGTCAGTCCTGCATCAGTGAAAACATGCTGTGGGCCATTTGTATTGGTGTGTACTGCTCGACCTCACTCCACTGGGCTCAAGTGTTGCACCTCTTTCAGCAACTTCAGAGGTTTTTCTCTAGAAGATAAATCCTCTCCAGGAAAATGTGATGATTTTGTGACTCCTCACTCAGTGGATTTCAGCTCTTCTTCTAATCTTTACTGACCCCCTGTATAGACAAATAGGAAATAAATTGTAAAAATTTTATATTTTTCATATCAATGTCCAGATTTTTTTTATGATGACCAAAATATTAGTTGCTCGTCCACATGGAGAAAAAAGAAAATAAGGTAGAATACTTACTGTTAGCAGGCTGGAACCCTGAAATACAGACGAGAGAAAACAAACCAAGGAGAAAAAGAACAAATGTACTTTGTGCTTCATTATCACACACTAAGTTGATTAACTTCCCACATAAACTGTGCAGGACAAGATGATCACAGGTATTTATTCTTAATTCATTAGTGGAGTACAAACACCTTTGTTCCTCACCATCATTGTTCCTTCTCCACAGGAAGAGTCCAGTGATGCAGATGAGGATCAGCAGTCCTACAACAGCTCCAATAACAGGACCAGCAGGAAACCCTGAAGGAGAAACTGGAGCCAAAACAGAAGAGTCACACTTTGGGTTCATTCACATTGCTGAAACTCCAGTGGTAACGCCTCAGTTCTGGATGTTGTTGTGTCTGAACCTTCTTAAATTTGTGTGAACATTCAGGCAGTTAGCAGGCTGTCAGTCATTACTGTTCAGACAAATGTGTCATAAATGAGTTAAAAACCCAGTTTAGACAAAGAGGTGCTCACATTCTCACTGTTTGTTTTATGGGTTTGGTTATTCACTGGCAGAAATCTGATTATTCTTGAACCAAGAAGTCCAGGAGGAAGATATTCTGCTTCTACAGCCCAGAGTATAAATTGAAGTACATTTAAATAACCACATGGTGGTGCCAAAAGTTCATCGTTCTTTTTCCTTGGTACTTGCTGCATGGGCTGAATAAATCACCATTTTATTCCAGCGCCATCTGTATGTGAAAGTTTCAGCACCTGTCTGCTAAATCTGGTTGCAGTTGCACAATGTTTAATCCATAACAGGCCAGTCATACTGCAGACAAACACTACAACACATCCAAAGCTTTGCTTCAGGAGGCTCTGTGCTTTACAGGACTGCAGGACAAAGTTCAAGTTTACATGGTGTCACACACCAATAAGTAATAAGATCTATTTGGATTTAAGGTCTAACTGTTCACCAAATTTCACAGAAATGTGTTGCACAGTTTTTGATGAAACAAATATACAAGAACATAAACTTCTGATCTTCTTCCTTAACCCCCAAATTTGTTCTGATTCATTCTTACCCCAGTTTGTTCTGATCTCTGCTTTGTCCAGTTTGGTGACGATGTCGTCCTTCACTCCAGAGAGATGAAACACACAGTCGTACCTGCTCCAGTCTTCAGGTGTGACTGATGAAAGCTTCAGGTCAACACTCATCTGGAAGGATCCATCATGGTTGGGGAGGATCTCTCCGTGGTCCACGTCCTCATGAAGCTCCTCTCCATCTTTCCTCCAGATGAGTGTGGCTCTGTCAGGGTAGAAACCTGTAGCGTGGCAGCTGACTGGAGAGGAGGGAGACTTCTGGAGGAGAGACACTGAGGGAAGATCTGCAGAGAGAAGAGAAAGAGGTCAAATAGAAAAGGACAGAAAAAAATGTAAAAACAAGATGAAGAAATCCAATAGGGAGAAATCAAACAAACAGAGATCAACTTCTACAAAGATTTCTCCACAGAACTGCTGATGTTCAAAAACCATCAAAGAGTACCTTTAAGTGAACTTAAGACTCAAGACATAACAGATGAGTTAGGCTTCCTAACCCTAACCCTAACCCTAACGTCAACAACTCTTCTTTCAGGTAATTACACTACATGTACAGGCCCATACATCCATCTTATAAGAACATGTGACAGTACTACATAACAACTCATCTGTCTGTATATAGACAGATAAGGGAACTACTACACCACTACTAAACTAAAGAAACTCACTACAATCAGAGAAGAAGGATCTGCCTGTTTTTAAGCTTCACAGCAAAGTAGTCAATCACAGTGTCAATGTTCAGTGGAAATATTTCTATTTTGAAACACTGAAACTCTGTAAACTTACTTAACTCATGCTAACTGTGCACTGACTATCACAGTCTCAGCTTTGACTGAAGGTAACATCAGTCTACTGACTGGTTAGAGATAAATCAGATAATAACTTTCATCAATATGTTGACTGCTCCACCAGAGACAATAAAATGCTGGATCTCCTATATGCTAATGCCATGGATGCATATGATGCCACAGCCCTCCCCCCCCTTGGCAGGTCAGACCACAACTTGGTCATGGTCATGACTGCCAGGTATGTCCCTCTTGTAAGAAGGCAGCCTGTGCACACCAAGACGTTGAGGAGGTGGACACAGGAGGCCGCTGAGGCACTACTGCAGGACTACTTCGAGCCAACAGACTGGGATTCTGTGAGGACACCACCGTGCCAGCCCGGACTGTGCACTGCTTTTATAAAAAACAAGCCCTGGATTACCAGTGACCTTGAGGCACTTCTGAACAAGAAGACGAGGGTTTTCAGGTCTGGAGACAGAGAGGAGCAGAGGAGAGTGCAGCATGAACTCAGAGAACATGCTGAGGACATGCAAGGACAACTACATGGAGGAAGCTGGAGGCTAAACTCCAACAGAACAATGTGAGAGACATGTGGACAGGAATGAAGCACATCACAGGGGATGAAGGGGAAAGACAGGCAGACGTCAGGGAGCCTGGATAGAGCAAACCAGTTTAACCAGTTTTTTAACAGGTTTAGCTCACCTCCTGCCACCCCCCCCTCTGACACCCCCAGCCCCCCACACATCCACATTGTCCCAAATGGCTCGACCCACCTCCCAGCATTCTCCTGTACAACACCTCTCCATCTGCCCCCCCCTCCTTCTCACCCACCCCCTCCTCCTCCACTCAAGACATCCACATCAAACCCTGCCCAACGGGGACTACAGGCCAGGTAAAGAGGTAGCTGTAAAGACTACACCAGCGAAAGGCTGCAGGCCCTGATGGCATCACACCCAGGATCCTGAAGACCTGTGCCAGCCAGCTGTCTCCTGTACTGGGACATCTGTACAACCTGAGTCTGAGTCAGGAGAAAGTCCCTATGCTGTGGAAGACGTCCTGCTTGGTTCCAGTCCCCAAGAAGTCGAGGCCATCAGACCCGGCAGACTACAGACCAGTTGCCTCTCACATCTCATGTGATGAAGGTCCTGGAGAGACTGGTCTTAGCCCAGCTGAGGTCCACAGGTGAGGAAGTTTCTGGATCCTTTGCAATTTGCCTATCAGCCCCATTTAGGACTCGATGATGCTGTCATCTACCTGCTGCAACGAGCCCATATGCATTTGGATGGTGGAGGAGGCACTGTGAGGATCACATTTTTTGATTTCTCCAGTGTTTCAACACCATTCAGCCGCTGCTACTGGGTGAGAAGCTGCAGGTGATGGGTGCTTGACGACACAATGATCTACCTGGATTACTGACTACTTGACAGGCAGGCCACAGTTTGTCCGTCTGGGCAGTGTCCTGTGACCTGTGGTCAATGATACAGGAGCTCAACAGGGAACTGTGCTTTCTCCTTTCCTCTTCACCTTATCTGACTGACTTACTGACTTTCAGTACAACTCTGAGTCATGTCATCTGCAGAAGTCTTTCTGATGACTCAGCTGTTGTCGGGTGTATAAGAGAGGGAGAGGAGGGTGAGTACAGGACACTGGTAGTCAACTTTGTAGAGTGGTCCAAACAGATTCACCTGAGGCTGAATGTCAACAAGACCAGAGAGATGGTGGTCGACTTCAGGAGGAAGAAGATGCCTTCACAGCCACTACGGATCAAAGGGGGAGGTGGTGGAAGAGGTGGAGGACTACAAATACCTGGGAGTGGTGATCGACAACAGACTGGACTGGAAATCTAACTACAGAGGCTGTGTACAAGAAGGGGATGAGCAGACTCTATTTCCTGAGGAAGCTGAGATCCTTCAACGTGGGCAGCAGGATGTTGGAGATTTTTTACTAGTCTGTTGTTGCCAGCGCCATTTTCTTTGCTGCCGTGTGTTGGGGCAGCAGCAGCAGCATCAGAGCCAGCGACACTAACAGACTTGATAAAATCATCAAGAAGGCTGGCTCTGTGCTTGGTCTCAGGCTGGAGTCTTTTGAGACCGTGGTGGAGAGGAGAATGATGAATAGATTATTATCCATCATGGACAATGATCAGCACCCTCTCCATCACACAGTAGACAGACAGCAGAGTAAGGACAGATATAAGAAATCTTTCCTTCCACATGCCATCACACTGTACAATCATAGCTAATACTCTGGTCCTAATATACAGTCTATAAGCACTTTGTGTTTTTATGCTCACTGTTCACTGCACCTTATATTTTATTTTGCACTACAATGAATACTGCGTATTTATACATTTTATCTATACATTTCTATATATTGCATTTTATATTGTTTTAATATGTCTAGGTTGCTTCTTTTTATTTCATTGTATTATTATTATATAAGTTATTGTCTCTGTGTGTAATGCTGCTGCTACACTGGAATTCCTCAGCTTGGGATCAATAGAGTCTGTCTGTCTGTCTAAAATGGCCGAAAAGGAGGTGATATCAGGCTGATTGTAGTGATAACACAAAGGATATTCAATCTGAGCAGGATATATGAACACTGATGTGTCCATTATCACGTCATGTGACTCTACCTGTTCTCAGTAGAAAGCTATTGCCAAAAGTCAAATACTTCTTCAGCCACTCAGGGAAAATCTGAGTGAGGTAATTTTTATTGAATTCTATTCTAGATTTGTCAGCATCCCATCTCAGTTTGGTGGTCACAGCCTGAGGTTTGGAAGCGATTCCATGTCAGTGTCTTCAGGTCCAATGATAAGAAGTCTTCTCCATCATAACCAAACTGTACTGATTAAAACCATTAATCTCTCCAGTCTCATTGTCCCACTCACAGCCATGTAACCTCTGTAAAATGTGGACACCTGAGAGAAGAGACAGAGACTGTGATTAACAATCATGTACAGATGAAATCTCCAGAGAAAAAAAACATCTTGTCAGTCATCAAACCCCGTCAGTCCAATTATCTGACAGATCAGTGAAGGAACTGAAGGAGGTCTTATGTTCCTGTTTAGATGTATAATTGTGAGAACATTTTCACAGCTGACTGTTGTTTTGAATTCTTTATCTCAGGATGTGAATCAGTTTGTGTTGGACAGGCCCAGTGAACAAGTCTAACCAGCAGCTGATTAATGGTTTGAATGCTGAGTAGCAGCTGGTGGTCGGGCTGCTGTTGGCAAACTGATGTGATGGTGGCGTCCTGATTATTATCTTGAGGATGTGTAGATGATCACTTTATTTTATAACTAAGATGAAGAACAGCTTCAGCAGTAAAAAGTCAAATATAACACAGCACATACTGTACCTCCAGTTTGGTTCAAGCTCTGCTTCACACTAGAAATCCTGGCTTTGAAGGAGTTTGGCTCAATTTTAAAACACTGTTGAGTGTAGAACTTCCAACTGCTGAGGATTGTTTTCTAAAAATTCTTTCATCCAGTCCTGTTTTGGTTCTACAATCTTCTTTTTGTTGCTGTCGCAGTAACCCACCAGAGTGTCATCAATCATTGCAGCTTCCCACAAACTCTGGGAAGTTTGGGAGTCCAGTAGATACAGTTGTGAAAAACTACTTCAGGGAGTGTTTGACTGCAGGACAAACAAGGTTTATACATTCAGTAGAAATATACACACATTATCATCACACTCCTCATCAACATGATGTTTGATTCACTGAAAACTAATAGTTTTATCAAGTTGAGAAAGTGAAACTAAACTGTGCAGGTGTGTCTTTGAGCTACGCACAGCAACAAAATACAAAGAGATTAAAATAAAAATTAAACTGTGATCTTACCTGATGATGAAACGTGACAGAAGAGAAGCAACAAAAATAACTTTTTCATCTTGTTTTCATAAAGACGTGTAGAGGATAAAGGACCGAGCTGCTTTTACAGCTGTTTCCTGAGTTCCTGAGGAATGAGGAGCTGTCAAAAAGGGAAAAAAAGAAAGTGGGAGTGTTTCTGTCCTGACATGGATCCGTTATTGATCCTGCACAGATCCAAAACATTTTTTCAAAAGTTTCCGCTTGTACCTTTTTTTTTTTAAAATGTATCTATTTGATTAAATATAAATAATAAATAATAAGGTTTTTGTCTCGAGTGTGTAAATGTGGAAGCTGCTCGCTCTCTGTTTGAAACTTTTCCTCGATATTTTTCCCAACCGGAAATACGTCACGGGTGTAAGGCTCGACAAGACGATTGCCGATCGAAGTGGCCTGTGCAGAGAGCTGCCTGCTACCTCAGGCATCAGTTTAATTTACTGCCCTCTGAAGTCATTAAGGACAGAACAAAATGTCCACTTCCACAAAACTGCTATAAAAACTTAACACATTCATATTTTTGTCTGCATAAATCTCTTAAACAACTTCAGCCTGGCTCAAAACTGCCAAACATTCAATCATTTTGAGGATTTTAACCCTTAAATGCCAGTTTGATTACATGATGTCACTGTTGTTATTTATGAAAAAAATTTAAATGTGTTATTTTCCATATAACTAATTTTGGGGGGCCAGGGGATTTTCCTGATAATTATTACATATTTGATAGTTTGATCAGGACTGAAGTTGATCAAAAGACTTGACTCAAAAAAGCAGAAAAAATATGAATCTGTACTATTTTTCTAGCAGTTTTTGGAAGTGGACATTTTTGTCCTTAATGACTTAAGATGGTAGTACATTTAAAATCTGATGCTACACAAACAACTAATGATGCATCAAAGTCAATATTTTGGCTAATCTTTGACATATCCAAGACTGAATTTAAAAGAAAACCCCCCAGATCTTCTTCTGCTGCTGCTCTTCGTTGGTCAAGGGTGATGTGGTGCTGTTGTTGGCACGGTGCGTGGTTCAGGATGCAGTGAGAAACAGCCCCATACCTCCACCTGCTCCACATGTTACTGTTAATGAATGCTGTGTGTCATAGTGCTTTCCTTTAACACTCAACTTTTGGGGATGACCTCCACTCTCTGTATCAGACCTGCAGTATGTCATAAATGTGCACAGCTGATGCTCAGTCTTTCTATAATTGGGGGTTCATTTCACATTAACATAAAAAAGTACAGAAGTGATGTTCCTTCTCAGTTAGAGCTGTAAGTTCAAATATTCCCTCAGTGTAATATATCCACTAACTCCAAAGCTTAAACATTAACAACTTTTTTGATTTTTGAAGGATATTTTTGAAGGTTAGTTCATCAACTATATTATGGACAAACTGTATGTCATTACAGATACTTATACTTATTTTTATAAGTGTATTTATTAGTTTATCTAAGAATGAAATATGTTGCAGATAAATCTGTTATATGATATATAATATGCTCAGTGCTGTCATTAAGGTCAGGAGTATTTTAATTATTTAAGTATTTTTATTTTAATATTTTAATAGTTTTAAGAGATATTAAGCAAAACTCCAACCTGTGTGGATATAAGATTCACCTTGAATGAAATCAGAAGCAGCATTTTAGTTCATTTAGATATTAATGTTATATTTAACACAGATAACGTAGTTGGCTGGACACTGTTTTGAATTCACAGAATTCAATGATGATTAATTAAATGAATACAGAACATCATAAAAGTTTTACATTTATCTAAAACAAACACATGGTGGAGGAACAAGACTCAGTTCAGTGTGAGTTAAACATTTCTATTGATGGGCTCAAAGGGAAAAAACGCTTTGAAATCACACAACCTTTGATCAGAATGAAAACTTATTGACTAATACAATTCACATTTATTTATTCTCTGTGATAACAGTGACTACAAAGGAAATATCCATGTCACTGAGGGAAAATCTGGAGAGATAGAAAAAAGTTGTTCATATTATTATTGGGCTGTGATGTTATATATTACAAAAGAAAATTACAGGGTAAACGTTTCAGTAACTGTTTATACATCTTACCTTTTAACCTGGAAACATACACTATATCCTGTCCATTTATTCAAATACACGTCACACCATTTGCACCACCAAGGGGTGCCAAAACTTTATTTATAAAAAGGCCCTAAACCGTTTTCCATTCATTCTCTATGGTAATGCTGAAACACTACAGATATAATATATTTACCGCTGCTAGTCAGCGCCTTTTCGCTGCTGCTTCCAGCTCAGTCGCAGCTCGGACACTGAGCTCTGCTATGTCAACGTCCATAAAGTTCAAAGGTAAGTTTTATTGACTTGAAGGACTAAGTAAACCGTGAATGAACATTGTGTTGGTTTGTCCCGTTCACACTGAGCATCGTGTCGGTTTTATATTCACTGTTAAAGATTACAGAAATGTTATATGAAAGGCTTGTGTTGTTTAAGCCATGCTGTGTAAAAATAATAGATATAATGCAGATTTAAACTAGAACAGTGTCTGTAGAGGCTTCACCTTCACATCAACATCTGTTACACAAACATCTGTCTATAACATACTAATATACTCTAATCATTTCCTTTATAACAGGTAAAATGCACAAACAAGTGTTTTTCCCTGGGAGAGTGATTGTCACTCTCTGTAAGGGACCACTTGGATTTCTCCACCAGGACCCCACAGATGCAGCCAAACTGTTGAAAGACAACCTGTCTGTACAGGTGAGGTCTGCTCCTGTGATCTCTGCTTTGTCCAGTTTTGCCGCTGCTCGGGTGCTGACTAAAACCAGGAAAAGAGACCATATTACTCCAGTATTGGCTTCTCTGCATTGGCTCCCTGTAAAATTTAGAGTGGATTTTAAAATCCTCCTCCTCACATATAAGGCTCTACATGGTCTGGCACCATCATATCTTAATGAATTGATAACTCCTTATCATCCAACTAGAGTGCTGCGTTCCCAAAACATGCAGGCTTACTTGTAGTTCCCAGGGTTTCCAGAAGTAGTCTAGGGGGCAGAGAGCCTTCAGCTATCAGGCCCCTGTTCTCTGGAACCAGCTCCCAGTCTGGGTCCGAGAGGCAGACACAGTGTCAGTGTTTAAGAATAGACTTAAAACCTTCCTTTTTGATAAAGCTTATAGTTAGGGTGGGCACAGGCTCGCCCTTAGTTATGCTGCTATAGGTTTAGACTGCCGGGGGGCTCCCATGATGCATCGGGCACCTCTCCCTCTTCCTCTGTCTCTGCTTCCTCTTTCTCTGCTTCCTCTTCCTCTTTGCTTCCTCTTTCTCTCTTCCTCTTCTTCTCTTTTCCTCTTTCTCTGCTTCCTCTTCCTTTGCTTCCTCTTCCTCTTACTCTTATTATGGTAGTAGTGCAAACTGGAGTCAGCTTATAAACTGGTTAAAGTGGCTAAACTGGTTAAAGTAGTTAAATTGGTTAAAGTGTCAAAGCGGTTAATGTGAATACTCTTATGTCCTGTAAAGTGCATGTTACTGCCGGAGCCCTTAGCCCCGGTCCTCTTTGTTCTCTCCAGTCTTGCAGGTTCCTCACTGATTCTGGTTGTGGTCCATCTGTCTGAGGTTCACTGGCCTGGTGGGGACATGATCTGTGTCTGTGTTGTGGAGAGAAGGTCGAGTGGCCCAGAGCTCCATATGAGGACATCTAGAGATGCACCTGGACTCACGGACTCATTTCCATTACCTGTGATACCTTCACACATGGACTAAACCAATGAACTCAGTTTATCTACAGTTTATTACGACCCATGTTTAACTCCATATATGATTGATGATGATGTTCTCTGTACATGTGGCATCTATTGCACGTCTGTCCGTCCCAGGGAGAGGGATCCCTCATCTGTGGCTCTTCCTCAGGTTTCTTCTTTTTCCCATAAAGGGTTTTTTGAAGTTTTTCCTGACTCCGGTTCGAAGGGTCTAAGGAACAGAGGGTGTCACAACTGTACAGATTGTAAAGCCCTCCGAGGCAAACGATGTTTGTGATTTTGGGCTCTAAATAAATAAATTTGAATTTTGAATTTTGGTGCGTCCTTGAGCCACAAAGCAACAAAATACAAAGAGATTAAAATAAAATTAAACTGTGATCTTACCTGATGATGAAATGTGACAGAAGAGAAGCAACAAAAATAACTTTTTCATCTTGTTTTCATAAAGACGTGTAGAGGATAAAGGACCGAGCTGCTTCAGATGTTTCCTGTGTGACTCCGTTTTGATGAGGAGAAGAGAAAGTGTTTCTGTCCTGACTGGAGAAATCTGTTTTACAGGTGAGGAATAAAGATGTCACATGACGTCCAAAGCTTCAACTCTCAGCTGGTGCTTCAGAGTTTCAGTCAGACTGAAAATTTTGATAGTTTCACAGTGAAAAGTTGTGTTCAGCACATTAGTGGGATAAGAGGAGAATAATTTGAAAAATATATAAAAATATTTGATATGTAGTTTTTTTGCACAATGCACTTGAGTGATAATTGTGTGTGTGTTTCTCACAATGAACTACGCCTTTCACGGACTTAAAATCATTCATTTATAAAAAAAAAAATAGTGCAGCTTTAACATTTTTGGCGAAACAGCTAATAAAATACTTCATTTAAAATGTTCCTGCTTGAATAAAGTGGTATTTTTTGGCGCACAATGATGATGGATCTTGATACCTGTGTGGCTGGAGTTTTTTGGATGCAATCCACTGCTGGTAGGTCAATACACAATGGCAACCTTTCTAATTGTGCATTCAATTTGCACTTTGGCTTTTTTTGCACAATGCACTTATATTACTGTAATTCAAAATGTAATTCAAATACAAGTTGGGATGACCACACAAACAGCTGATCAACTGTGGCAACAGTTCACTATTTGAATGTTTTACTTGTGAGACCTGCCAAAGTTCAAAATACAAACGAAAATATTTAAAGTAAAACATGAAATTAAATTGAATTGAATAATAACATGGATTAGCGTCTTTATCCAAAGTCCCTCTTTTCTCCCAGAGTTTAATAGTACTGTAGTGCTCCTGCAATGTGCGAGCCAAGTTGAGAAAGAAAAATAAAGCCCCTCTTGTCTCCCCATCCTCTCACATTATTTTACTTTCACTTCCGCTTCATAACCTCAGATTTACGAGTGACGTCATGCTGAAGCTTAATTCTCATTGGCTCAGGTGGAAGTTGATGTCACACCCTTACCTCAGTTCACCCCCGGAGCTCGAGCTGTAAAGATGGAGTCTGTTTCTCACGATAAAGAAATGTAAGATGTTTATTGAAGCTTCAGATGTGACGGGTCGCAATGAAGACCCTGATTTTTCTGACTCTCCTGGCTGTGGGACTTCAGGGCGGTGAGGCAGGTGAGAGAAAAGTGTTTTAATTGGGTTGATTGTGAAATATAAAATGCGTCGTGTTTGTATAGATGTACATTGTATTAAAGGCCTGTGAGGTTTTTTATTAGTCCAGGTCTTGTTTTAAGTTATTAGAAAGGTGTAAGAAGACTAATAAACTCACTATCTGAACGTTCACGGAAGTAAATCCTGTTTGTTTCCCTCACTAATCACTAAAAGTTTCTGTTAGTGTTGATCAGACCTGTCATGGTCGATACTTTGGTTCATGTTCATGGTAAAATGGCAGCATAACACGGAAATCAACACCATACTCTGTAGATAGTACACAAGTTAATTCTTTCAGTCTATAAAAGGTTTTATAGATATATAGGAGTATATACTGTTTGTTAATTCGTTAATTATGTGCTATTATTCATGCCTGTTAGATATTGAGTGAATATTGATCAGTTTTTTTCATAGCCCACATGATCAGGACCGTAAAGATCGATATGGTCTGATCGATTTAATGCTGTAATAGTAGAATTATCACAGCATTATTATCACAGTCCAACAGTTTAAGTAAAGTAAATCGAAACTTAAAA
Organism: Scortum barcoo; assembly: GCA_023238725.1. Classification (NCBI taxonomy): domain Eukaryota; kingdom Metazoa; phylum Chordata; class Actinopteri; order Centrarchiformes; family Terapontidae; genus Scortum; species Scortum barcoo. The sequence goes on from CM041548.1 coordinate 21,839,039, forward strand.
ACAAAGTGTTTTTTGCGGTAGATTATATATATATATAATCTACCGTAATTATATATATTATATATAAGTGCCAACTTCAACCTTTAACTTGTTCGTGACCGTTTTATTTTTGTGTTGTTGTTGAGAAATGATGTAAATATTTTTTATTCCTTAATTTGTTAATTAGGAATAATTAACATCAGCCTGGAAACTACATTTTATTTATAATAGTGTAAAATTAACACAGACTGTTAATATTAAGTTCATATTGTTGTTTTGTTTGATCTCTATATATTTTCTTAAATTATTATCTCAATAATATATATTTTTAAATGTATAATTTTTCATTCATTCTCCATATTCAACAAACAACAGCAAAACAGTGAAGTAAGTTTGAGGAGTTTCAGAAAGTGTGTCTCCATTACAGAGTTTGTCCACCAGAGAGCGCTGACGAGTTTATTTTTCATCTGTGAAATGTCCTGTTCAGTCTGAAACTCACAAGTCACAAAGATTAAATGATTGTGTTGTTCACATGTTAGAAACAGGTATTGACCAATATATCAGATTATTAACTTCTGTAATTATCTTTCGTTTTAAAAGTCTCTGTATCAGCGCAGTTTAACACATAAATAAGATCAACATGTATTCAGACAGCAGAGGACAGCGGACGATTGGTAAAAGTCACAGATCACCTCAGAAAGTCTTTTACTTAAAAATAAAGAATAAAAAATAAAGAAATGAACTTTTTAAAATCAGCAGTAAAAGTGAAAAAAAAAACGTTTGTGATGGAGGGAATGATGAAATTTAAGAAAATACATTAAAGTTCATTAAAATATGATTAATCCAGAATATAAATGATAAATAATTGTCAAATAGAAACTGTACTTAAGAAACTGTCTTAAATAATGAGCTGTCTAATTACATTAATCTGGACTTGTTGTAAATACAGAAGATTGATTTTACACAAAATATTAGTTATCAAAGATTTTGGGAATTCAATTAATTTAAATATGATTCTTCAATTTAATTAAATAAAAACATCAAGACATTTGAAAGGCACTAAAGAGGCTGGGTCAGATATTCTTGTTTGTTGTATTAAATAAAAAATGTACTCAAACATTTTTAAATCGACAAACTGGAAACTAAACTGGATTTTCACGTCACACTGAGACATCCAGCAAGAAAACAAAAAACTGCTTTCTGTCAATGAAAGTCAAGAATACAACTGATCTAAATATTTGACTGGTTTAATATTTTATTTTAGAATAAATAAAAATTTTAACACAAAATCAGCAGAAATATTCAAGTAAATTCATTTATGTGTTTATCAGATGTGCTGTTCTTTTTTTAATCTGTGTGCAGGAAAATAACATTGTTGAGTGACTTTTAAAAAACAACTGTGATATAAAACTGAAATTATTTATATGAACTTTTTCTTACAGTGACTCACTCTCTGAAGTATTTCTACACTGCGTCCTCTCAAGTCCCAAACTTCCCAGAGTTTGTGTCTGTTGGATTGGTCGATGAAGTTGAGATGAATTATTATGACAGCAACACGAGGAAGGCAGAACCCAAACAGGACTGGATGAAGAAAGTCACAGAAGATGATCCTCAGTACTGGGAGAGGAACACTCAGATCTATCTGGGTGCTCAGCAGGTCTTCAAAGACAACATTGGAACTGCAAAGAAGCGCTTCAACCAAACTGGAGGTTTGTTTGTTTTCACTTTCTACTGATCAAATGTTGTTTATATTTTCATTTTGTGTTTTAGCAAACAGACATTACACACACACACACACACACACACTCTCTCTCTTCCCGTAGATCAGACAGTCTGATGGAGGCTTTTCTGGGCTGAAACACAGTTAGACTCCACAGAAACATGAGTGAGACTGCTGGATGCTGCTGTCCTCCACTGATCCAGAGTTTCTGTCCATCCCATAATAACCAACAGAGATGATTCACACTTTCTCTCCTCCAGGTTCGATCAGAATAACTCTCCTGTAGGAACCTGTTTATCCATCAGTCCTTCAACACAACACCAACCAACAACTATTTGGATAATGAGACATTTTATTGTTATATTTATTTTTGCCCCTCCTTGAACCGCCACCTTACTGTGGTGGAGGGGTTTGTGTGCCCGAATGATCCTAGGAGCTATGTTGTCGGGGGCATTACGCCCCTGGTAGGGTCTCCCATGGCAAACAGGTCCTAGGTGACGGGCCAGGCCAGAGACTAAGAGCGGTTCAGAAGCCCATCATGAATAGTAAAAACAACAAGGACCGTTACGTCGCCCGGATTGGCGTTACAGGGGCCCCACCCTGGAGCCAGGCCTGGGGTTGGGGCTCGCAGGCGAGCGCCTGGTGGCCGGGTCTTTGCCCACGGGACCCGGCCGGGCTCAGCCCGAAATGGCGACGTGGGCCCGCCTTCCAGTAGGCTCACCACCCGCAGGAAGGTCCATGAGGGGCCGGTGCAATGTGGTTTGGGTAGCAGTCGTGGCATGGGGGCCTCCACGACATTTGACCCAATCCTCGGACCAAAACTCTGGCAATAGGGACATGGAATGTCACCTCACTGGGGGGGAAGGAGCCTGAGCTCATGTGCGGGAGGTTGAGAGGTACCGGCTAGAGATAGTCGGGCTCACCTCCACGCATGCAGCTTGGGCTCTGGAACCCAGCTCCTTGAGAGGGGCTGGACCCTCCACTACTCTGGAGTTGCCCAGGGTGAGCGGCGGCGGGCTGGTGTGGGCTTGCTTATAGCTCCCCAGCTCAGCCGCCATGTGTTGGAGTTCACCCCGGTGAACGAGAGGGTCGCTTCCCTGCATGCCTTCGGGTTGGGGATAGGTCTCTTGCTGTTGTTTGTGCCTACGGGCCTGGGCAACAGCAGTACAGAGTACCTGGCCTTCTTGGAGTCCCTGGGGGGGTACTTAATGGTGCTCCCGACTGGGGACTCCATTGTTCTACTGGGGACTTCAACGCTCACGTGGGCAACGCGACAGTGATACCTGGAGGGGCGTGATCGGGAGGAACGGCCTCCCCGATCTGAACCCGAGCGGTGTTCTGTTATTGGACTTGTCCATAACGAACACCATGTTCGAACAGCATAAGGGTGTCATTGTCCATCAGTGCACGTGCACTGGCACCAGGACACCCTAGGTCGGAGGTCGATGATCGACTTTGTTGTCGTTTCATCTGATCTCCGGCCATATGTCTTGGACACTCGGGTAAAGAGAGGGGCTGACTTGGACTGAGCTGTCAACCGAGAGGGGGCTGAGCTGTCACCACCTGATCACCACCTGGTGGTGAGTTGGATCCGCTGGCAGGAGGAGGAAGTTGGACAGACCTGGCAGACCCAAACGTATTGTGAGGGTCTGTTGGGAACGTCTGGCCGAGCCCTCTGTCAGGGAGGTCTTCAACTCCCACCTCCGGAAGAGCTTCTTACAGATTCCGAGGGAGGCTGGGGACATTGAGTCCGAGTGGACCATGTTCTCTGCCTCCATTGTCGACGCGGCAAGTGGTTCGAAGTTGTGGACGCAAGGTCTCTGGTGCCTGTCGTGGCGGCAACCCCGAACCTGGTGGTGGACACCGGAAGTAAGTAAGGGATGCCGTCAGGTTGAAGAAGGAGTCCCTATCGGACCATGTTGGCCTGTGGGACTCCTGACGCAGGTTGACAGGGTACCGGCAGGCCAAGCAAGCCGCAGCCCGGACGGTCCTGGAGGCAAAAACTCGGGTCTGGGAGGAGTTCGGTGAGGCCATGGAGGAGGACTATCGGTCGGCCTCGAAGAGATTCTGGCAAACCGTCCGGCGCCTCAGAAGGGGGAAGCAGTACTCTGCCAACACTGTTTACAGTGCAGGTGGGGAGCTGTTGACCTCGAACTGAGGGACATTGTCGGACGGTGGAAGAAATACTTCTTTCAGAGGATCTCCTCAATCCCACCGACTTGCCTTCCAATGAGGAAGCAGAGGCTGGGGACTCTGAGGTGGACTCCGTCCATCACTCCAAGCTGAAGTCACTGAGGTAGAGTTCAGCAAGCTCCTCGGTGGCAAGGCACCGGGGGTGGATGAGATCCGCCCTGAGTACCTCAAGTCTCTGGATGTTGTGGGGCTGTCTTGGCTGACACGCCTCTGCAACATTGCATGGAGGTTGGGGACAGTGCCTCTGGAGTGGCAAACAAACCGGGGTGGTGGTCCCTCTTTTTAAAAAGGGGGACCGGAGAGTGTGTTCCAACTACAGGGGGATCACACTTCTCAGCCTCCCCGGGAAGGTCTCACCATGCCAGGGTACTGGAGAGGAGAACTTCGGCCATAGATAGTCGAAGCCCTCTGGAGGATTCAGGAGGAACAATGCGGTTTTCGTCCCGGTCGTGGAACACTGGACCAGCTCTATACCCTCCACAGGGTGCTTGAGGGTTTATGGGAGTTTTCCCAACCAGTCCACATGTGCTTTGTGGATCTGGAGAAGGCATTCGACCGTGTCCCTCGTGGTATTCTGTGGGGAGTGCTCCGCGAGTATGGGGTCCGGGGCCTTTGCTAAGGGCTGTTCGGTCTCTGTACGACCGGAGCAGGAGCTTGGTTCGCATTGCCGGCAGTAAGTCAGACCTGTTCCCAGTACATGTTGGACTCCGGCAGGGCTTGCCCTTTGTCACCGGTCCTGTTCATAATCTTTATGGACAGGATTTCTAGGCGTAGCCAGGGGCCGGAGGGCCGAGAGGGAGTCCGGTTTGGGAACCACACAGGATTTCATCTCTGCTTTTTGCGGATGATGTTGTCCTGTTGGCTTCATCAAGCCAGGACCTTCAGCATGTGCTGGAGCGGTTTGCAGCCGAGTGTGAAGCGGCTGGGATGAGAATCAGCACCTCCAAATCCGAGGCCATGGTTCTCGACCGGAAAAGGGTGGCGTGCCCTCTCCGGGTGGGTGGAGAGGTCCTGCCTCAAGTGGAGGAGTTCAAGTATCTCGGGGTCTTGTTCACGAGTGAGGGAAAGATGGAGCGTGAGATTGACAGGCGGATTGGTGCAGCGTCCGCAGTTATGCGGTCGGTGTACCGGACCGTCGTGGTGAAGAAGGAGCTGAGCCGAAAGGCGAAGCTCTCGATTCACTACCGGTCAATCTACGCTTCCCACCCTCACCTATGGTCATGAACTTTGGGTAATGACCGAAAGGACAAGATCGCGGATACAAGCGGCCGAAATGAGTTTCCTCCGCAGGGTGGCTGGGCGCTCCCTTAGAGATAGGGTGAGAAGCTCAGTCACTCGGGAGGAGCTCGGAGTAGAGCCGCTGCTCCTTCATGCATCGAGAGGAGTCAGCTGAGGTGGCTTGGGCATCTGTTTCGGATGCCCCCTGGACGCCTCCCTAGGGAGGTGTTCCAGGCATGTCCCACCGGGAGGAGGCCCCGGGAAGACCCAGGACACGCTGGAGAGACTATGTCTCTCAAGGCTGGCCTGGGAACGGAGCCTCGGGGTCCCCCGGAAGAGCTGGAGGAAGTGTCTGGGGTGAGGGAAGTCTGGGCATCTTTGCTCAGACTGCTGCCTCCGCGACCCGGCCCCGGATTAAGCGGATGAAGATGGATGGATGGATGGATGGATATTTATTTTTGATTTTATATCATTTTATATTAAATACTGTTCAGTGTTGACAAATCAGCATCTGAAGTTTTTTATTCTGGGAGCTTGTGACGAACATTTTTCTTTTTTTTGTGGCATTTTTAGTAGTGTTGTTTAAATATCAATTATTTTATATATAAACACAAATCGATCCTGGATATTTGAAACAGTTTCCATTCTGATTAATCAATAATGACAAGAATAATTAGTTTGAGGCCCTCACCATATTTTGAATGAAGTAAAGGTTAATGGATCAATCAAAGAATAATGCTGATTAAAAGAGTCTAAATATCAGGAGAACTTCAGATTGGATCAGATGAACTTTGCTGTTCTGACCTCAGTGTGTCGGTCCGTCCCAGCAGGCAGCATCAAGCCGACATCTGCAGGTGGAAACAGCTGCTGGTTGTATGAAATGATTGATGGATGATTGAAAAATATCAATCATGTCAGTGTGAGGCTTCCAGAGCAGCTTCAGGACAGTCTGGTCTTAGTTTCTCACAGGAAGAGGAGATTGTGGGACTGATCTGCTGGTTTCAGGGTCTCAGTGGGGGTTTAATGTTCAGTCCAGGATCAGGTTTAATCTGAGTTTAGTCTTCTAGTCAGGACTCCACCTCAGTGTGTGTGTCTGTTCCTGCAGCTCACATGAAGCCAAACCTCCTTCAACAGTGGAGATAAAGTGTGTGTTGGTCTCAGTGGAGGCAGTGTGTCTCTGTGCTAATAAAAAAGAGGATATAGACTGTGTGAGGATCTCAGTCTGTTTCCCAGCAGCCTCTCTGTCTCTCTCTAAGACGTCCACACTGTCCACATGATGTTTGTCTGTGAGCGGCTTCCAGCGAGTCGACAGCAGCAGGAGGTGTAGATGCTCAGTTTTGGTGTCTGTGGATCATCGTGTGTTTCTGTGGTGAAGATGTGATATCAGCTGATAACAGACGACTGAGGTGAGATCTCACTCTGGTTTACTGAAGTCTCTCTCTCTCTCTCTCTCTCTCTCTCTCTCTCTCTCTCTCTCAGGTGTCCACATTTTACAGATGATGGTTGGCTGTGAGTGGGACGATGAGACTGGAAACATTAATGGTTTTTGGCAGTATGCGTATGATGGAGAAGACTTCATATCATTTGACCTGAAGACAGACACATACATCGCTCCAAAACAACAGGCTGTCATCACCAAACACAAGTGGGACAAAAAGAAAGCTAAGATAGCACAGAGAAAAAACTACCTCACCCATATTTGTCCTGAGTGGCTGAAGAAGTATTTGGACTTTGGGAGGAGCTCTCTGCTGAGAACAGGTAGAGTCACATGACCTGATGTAGTTTTTTGGACACAACAATGTTCACATGCGTCCTTTGTTTGTTTCTCACCAACAGGAACATTACAACAAATATAAACCAACAACATAAACCTCTCTGTGTCAGTTTACACACATTTCTCTCTCTCTCACCTCTCTTCATCGCTCTGCCTCACTCTCCCTTCACCCCATTTTCTGTCACTTTCTCCCACATTTATCACCACTCTTCATTTTCCTCTCTTTTCGCTGCTTTATTTCTTTGTCTCAGTTTTCCATCTGTCTCTTTTCTCTGTATTTGTCACATTCACTGTCCTCCTTTCTCACCTCTCTTCATCTGTCTTTCTTCCCCCCGTCCCACCTCCTGATTTCTTAATTACACTTGACATGGCATCAAACATGAAGGAATATTAGTATGAATATTAGTATACATCAAATTATAATGAATAAACTACAAACTCTCTCTCTCTGCCAGATCTTCCCTCAGTGTCTCTCCTACCAGAAGTCTCCCTCCTCTCCAGTCAGCTGCCACGCTACAGGTTTCTACCCTGACAGAGCCACACTCATCTGGAGGAAAGATGGAGAGGAGCTTCATGAGGACGTGGACCACGGAGAGATCCTCCCCAACCAACCATGATGGATCCTTCCAGATGAGTGTTGACCTGAAGCTTTCATCAGTCACACCTGAAGACTGGAGCAGGTACGACTGTGTGTTTCATCTCTCTGGAGTGAAGGACGACATCGTCACCAAACTGGACAAAGCAGAGATCAGAACAAACTGGGGCAAACCTGGAGTCAGAAGTGATGGAGGTGAGAAATGCACATTTAGTTTACTGTAACAGTCCTGCAGTTCAGTGTTGGATGAGAAGTTTGTTTCCTTCCGTTGTTTTGTTGTCTATTTTGGTTCATCTAGTTTTTTATATATAATTTTAAGTCCACCAGTATAGACCAGTATTAAACTAGCGCACATGTCCACCTCTGGCTCTGACAAGGGAATCAATAAATTCCCCCCAAAAATGAGTCAATGTTTAAAATGGTTGAAAGGATTTATTGTCCTCCATGATTTTTGCTTCCTGTGAATTGTACACTTAGCTCTAACTAATACAGAACAGAGTCAATAAATACAAAACACAATTTTATTTTACTTTTTTTTTTTTTGTTTGTTTGTTTCATTTTATATTTTTAAATGTTGTGCTGAGAGATTATAGGCGCTGTACTGACTTAACTCCTGGTCAGTTTTAGAAGATGAGTAGATGGATGAATACTTGAATGAAGATGCGTACATATAAATAAATCAGTCAGAATAAAGTTTAGTTTCTGACAGTCAAAAGGGAGTTTTAACATGATTGTGAGAAGCCCAGAGGGAGAACTTTACAGGGACAGAAACCACCAAAGACAGACGGCTAAACAAAGACGACAAAGACTGACAAGGATAAACTAGCATAGATACAGTAAATGTGGACAGACAAGTGGGGATACAAACTGAAATGAACAACGTCAGCAGGCCAAACAAATAAATAGTGTCTATATACATGATTGTCTTCTTGTTGGTAAGTGGATGTATTTCTTTTTTAACCTGCTTCATCTGTTCAGATCGTGAACATTTTTTCTGTTTTCTGCTCAACAGAGAAGCCTTCTACTCTACACTGAGACTGATGTGACCATCCCCGTCGTTGTTGCCGTGGTCGTTCTGGCTCTTGTCCTCATTGGTGTGATTGGATTCGTCATCTATAAGAAGAAGAATGGTGAGAGACTAAAGCAGAAACATTGCATCTTTTCAATGCTTTATCCAGACTGCAAAAGTGAAAGAAATATAAATTCCCAGCACACCAAAATCTGTTTCAGCTAACAGTAAGCGCTGTGAGGCTCAGAGCTGCAGTTTAATGATGATGTAATTGAGAAGTGACAGAAAAAGAAGCAAGGATCCAAATAAAAAATAGAAAAGATTTATTCATTAGTTTGTGTGAGTAGAAGAGGCAATCATCACTAAAAAGAAGATGACAAAGTCTGTCATTATTTACTGTGACAACACCACTAATTTGTCTTTTTCTGTTTATTTCAGCCAAACGTCCTCCATCTCGTAAGTAAAACTTTTATTCTCTTTACTCTGACCTGACACCGACTCTGTACATTAAAAAATGTTTCTGGATTTTGTGCTGAAGAACTTTTCAGGACTGTTTCCTGCAGTGTTAGCTGTTTGTTAAACACAGTGTCAGTTCAGAGCTGGATGTGAGCTAACAAAGTGTTTCTGACCCTTCCAGCTGTGAGCAACCCTGAAGTCTTGGAGCAACTGAATCCAGAGGCCGAGGATTCAGAAATATGAATGTATGTGAACACTTGTGGAGAAATATGAATTCCCAGCACACCAAAATTTCTTTGAACTGACAGCAAGCGCTGTGAGGCTCAGAGCTAAAAAGGTAGAAGAGATTTATTTATCAGTTTGAGTGACCAGAAGAGGCGATCATCACTAAACAAAATGCTATGGCTAGTAATATTATAGACTCATATCATTTGTATACAGAAAGTTCTGGCTCAAAGGTTTCGGTTTCTGACAGTCCACCACAGGTCAGCTATCATTACCTTTATTTTATTCTGTTTTTTTAGACCTGAAGACTTCATCGGACTCTTTGAGGAGCACATCAGGTTTTTAGCTCTATCTATCTATCTATCTATCTATCTATCTATCTATCTATCTATCTATCTATCTATCTATCTATCTATCTATCTATCTATCTATCTATCTATCTATCTATCTATCTATCTATCTATGTATATATGTCATATCCTTTTTGTCCTTTCCTTGCCTGTTGGTCAATTTTTTAAACTTTTAATTAGTTAATTTTTAATAATTTAATAATAAAATGTAATAATTTTTTACTCCTCAGAGTCACTAACTTCAGAACGTTCTGCAGTTAGTCAAAGCAGCACCACAGGACTGCTCAAGGTAACTAATTATTCTTTCTTTGTCTGAAATATCTCTAGTATATAGGCACATTTTGAGAAATTACTTAATTAATCAAGTGCTTCTTTTTTCATCTTTGATACATCATTGTCACATCATTTCTTTTTGTAATGTTCATCTGTGAATGCTTATTTCTTTCTCTGAACAGAAGCAAGGAGCAGTTTGAAGAGGAGGGTGAAGTGGACTGCAGAGAAGTACATTGTTTAACTAGAGTAAAGACACAGTCTGTAATCCAAATATGAAGAAAAGGGTCACCACACCACCAAAATGGATAGAATATCACTTACGGCCAAAAAGTTTTAATGCAGTGAGGATTTAAAGATGCATGAATCAATATTTCTGTATGAAAACTGGAACAAATGAACCCACAGTAAATTTCCACCAACTCATTGTGTTGCGACACAAAAGGCAGCTGTTAGCAACTTGATGTGGATGTGGAGCTAAAATAACTAAGCAGCTAAAAAAATAGAGCTTTTACTCTGGAGTTGGTGAAACAGGGTGAAATCTTTGACAACAGGAAGAGATGCTGCTGTTGAGCTGTCTCTCAGTCTCAGACAAATTGTACAATAACACTTGAAATTAGAGTCTACTGGCAAAATTAGCTTCTCTCCAGACACAGGCTGCAGAATATTTGGGCACTGCTGAGGTCGCAGACACACATATCGATCAGGCTGCAGAGCATATGCAGCTCAAACAGGGTTAATGTAGAGCCTCCACACCATCAACTATATTCAATCTTTAATGGCAGTGTTTCAGTCCACAGTGAATCTTGGCCACATAAAAACTTTGCAGTATCCATAAAAGTATGTTTACTCATGACAATACAAAATAATTCAAAATGACAATACACATTTGACAACCTGGAACAATCAAATATTTTACAGTTTGTGTCAGAAAAATACAACTAGTTTTATATTTTTAGATAATACAGGTATGTTGTGGGAACAGTTTTAATTTCATTTTAATAGTTTAATTTGTTCTACTTTTGGCTTGATTGAACAGCACTTTTATACACTATTTTAACTGTGTACTTCTACTTTGTTGTCCTTGAAGTTGATCTTATTCCTGGTTATTATTTCTGGTTATTTTTATATTGTTAATATAAAAATATATATTGTTATTGGCAAGCAGTTTGTGCTCTCAGCTTGAATAGTGCGATACAGGTAAACTTATTATGTTATTATTATATTCACTCCTTTCATTTTGATTCAGATTTTCATATCATGCCACTTTTCCACACATATGGACATGTCAGACTAAGTTACACAAGTCCAGTTGTGTAAATACTCTGCTTATATGTTTTGAAACTGGTGGTGGGTGGTGTTTTTTTGGTGTTTAATATGTATTTTTACATGTATTGAGCTCGTTGTGTAAAATGTGTGGGATGCTTCTGCTCAGGTTTTTTAATTAATGCATAAAACGATTCTGAATATTGAATAATTTCCTGTGTTTTGCTGGATTGGATTTTACTGATTGAATGCATATTATGTTGTATTTTAAAGGTCAATAAAGTTTTCAATATAATCCAACGTTTGCTGCCTTTAAATGCTGATGTCTGCCTACTCATCTGTGACTGTACAGTAATATGAATGTAGTCAGATGTTTAACTATTCACATAGAGACTAAATGAATTGACTCCAAGTGTGCAAATGTTAAAAAATTAAAAAGAACAGGAAGGACAAAATCAGGTGAGTGAACTTGTGGCACTCAACAGACAATTATAATAGAAATGTTATCTTTTTAGTTGACATGAAAATTGTGATGATTTTATTTGTTTGTGTCCTTTTCATCTCTCAGTACTTGTGTTTCTCAGGTGTCTGGTTTGTAAAATGATAATCAAAGGACACAATGATGACCAAGTTCATCAAAACAAAGAATAATTTGTCTCAATACATTTAATTTTTACATTTTGTTGTGTTTTCCTGCAGCCGCTGTTGGACTTTTATTTAATTATTTATTTGTCTTTTTTTTAAGACTTTTCCCCCCTGGTGGTTGTGTGAGCTGCATTTTTCATCAACAATCAGTGAAAGTGTGTCTGACTGTGTGCATACAGTGGTGGAAGTGGAGTTTGTGATTTCCTTTCATTAATCTGCAGAGCCTGAATGTTCCTCTGCTGACTTGTTTGTTAATCTGGCCACAATATTAAGTGCTGTTGTACTGGAAGGCATTATATTGAATATATACATATTTTCTGTCAGATTTCTCTGAAATACATACTTTTATTTTTACTCAGTTGTAGTATACTTTTACTTGAGTATAAAATCTGCCACGCAAACATCTTCTTCATGAAGTAAAACATGCTGTATATACCATGTTTTACTGAAATGTCAATGAGAAACAAATGTTTTGATTGTGGTACTAAACATTTCTCAACATGTCCCTATTCTTCATTGGTTCCCTGGTTTTTATATGTATTTGTGACATATTTATATTTATTTATCTGCCAGCTAATGTAAATTTCCTAGATCCCATCATGTGAAATGTGACCTACTTCAGGGAGTTTCTGTTCATGATAAAATGAGCAAAATAATGAAAACAGGCCCTGCACTGTGTGAGTATGACTGATGAAACTGATTGGTGTTAAAGTTAGTCAGTGATGATAAAATATTTAAACTACAGCTGCAGCCACGTTTGTAAGTGAACAATCTGATTTAAAATGAACACGGAGGAGGTACGACTGTGTGTTTCAGCTCTGTGTTGGTGTGAAGTTCGACGCCGTCAGCAGACTGAGCGAAGCAGTGATCATAGCTGGTTATGAAGGTGAGGAAGAACACATTGTAGTTTATCAGTCCTGCTGTTCTCGTCTGCCTGTGTGCTTCTGTTGTCAGATCCTGGTTTTAAAGGTTTATAGCAGTTTCAGACCAAAGCTTGTGCCTCACCATGAGATCATCATGTGACCCCGACAAGGTCCTGCAACCTGTTTAAATGTGTGTTTTTTCCAATCTAAAGTCATTGAAAAACTTTTTTAAAGAGGAAACGCCATTCCAGACTTTATCAGGATTACTTTGTTGTTTGGTTGTTTGGTTTGTCATTAACCCTCCTGTTATGCTGTGGGTCAAATGAATTGTTTTTAAGTCTCAACAAATCTAGGAAACATATCTTGAATTTTTTTTTCAGTGTGAAATTTCTTGCTGCTGCTGGCCTTAATTGATGTTGATCGTTATTGTTGATCGTTATCATTGTTCAATGCAAATCCTTATAAATATACTTCAAATATACTTATTTTGACTTGATTTAAAGTGATTCTGCACAGAAGAAATGTATTTAAAAAGTTTAAAAATGTAAAACAAAACAAAAAATGTCATGTAAATTTAATGTGTTTTATAACTAGGTTTTTCGAATATACGTTAAAAAATTGGTTGACCATGTATTTTTATGACAACACAGTGTATTATGGCACCACGATCTAAGAGAGGTTAAACATGCACCAGGAACATTATTGCTGTCCCGACAAATGAACAGAACAGGAGGGTTAAATTGTTGGTGGTTTGGCTTCGAACTTCACAAACTGATTATCACCCTTAAGAAGTGTTCAGAAAACTGCAATTTCATTTTGGGTAATAATAATTATATTCCTTATTTTACAACACTGACTGCAGGAGAACTGTATTTGCTAAATATTACTTTCAGCTTCTTTATTCAAAGCTTTATGAAGTTTCTCTTTTTGCCAGAAATGTTTTGGATGCTGAGTCAAATTTTAGGAGCATCAGTTGTATTTTAACATCTTAAATCCACAAACCCTCTGACACAACACTTAACAACATCAGTGGAGTTCACCTTTAACCTTTCTCTCAGTTTTCCTGGATGCTGGAGTGTCTCTGTGTACTGACCCGTCATGTGCAGCAGTTATAAACTCTGTCATGGTGTGGAAATGATCTTCAACCTGTGCAGCTGTTTGAGTGTTTGCAAGAAGTTTTAATTTGCAAGAAGGGTTTTTTTGTGTGTGTTTGTGTAAGTTTTTATGTGCTGACCTTCAAAATGACACAGATTTTGAGTGTAAATAAAATAATTGTGCTGTCTGAAATTTGAATTTCTTTCAACTCACTTTTTTTGTTTTTGTTTTTATGGCTCCAGTTTATTTCTCACTTTTCTTTGAGATGTTGCATCAATATAATTTGTGTTTGTGTGTGTTGGCGGGATTATTGATTACAGAGTGTAACATCCCCCATTTTTACTACAATTTATACAGATTAGGATTTTATGAATGAATAAAGTACTTTTGAAAACCCATTTAAGAGTTATTTGTTAATTTGTTGTTTTTTGGAGGTTCAGAGTTGTTTCATAAAACAAAAGCATTTTTCAAGAAAACTGTATTAAATGTTTTTTTTGTTTTGTTTTTAGGTTTCAGGGAGCAGAGAGGCTGTTTGTTGACACTAAATATATTGTTAATGGATTTATTTTATTGTATTGTTATTCATTTGATGGACACCTATGATCAGAGATTATCATGGTGTTTTGGAAAATTGACACCAACAGGAAGTCAGGTGACATGAAGGCCCATGAGGTCAAAGGCAGGTATATAAATAATCCACAGGGAGGCGCTGTCTCACTGTTTACCTCTGTATAAAGGTAAACTCAGTGATAAACTCTGGTATCGATCATCAGTGAACATGAAGGCCTTCGTCAACCAGAGTTCAACAATAACAATATACAATAAATAAATACTACACTGTTTAGATAAAAGGAGGTGAAACATAATGTTTTATTTTGTGTAATAATGATAAATAAAACTGACAATAAATAACATAAAACATTACACATTAAGTGCACATAAATACAAAATACATCCCCTCCTTGAACCGCCACCTTAACGTGTGGTGGAGGTGTTTGTGTGCCCGAATGATCCTAGGAGCTATGTTGTCAGGGGGCATTACGCCCCTGGTAGGGTCTCCCATGGCAAACAGGTCCTAGGTGACAAATGGGCCAGACTAAGAGCTGGTTCACAAGCCCATCATGAATAAGTAAGAACAACAAGGACCGTTACGTCGCCCGGATTGGCGTTACCGGGGCCCCACCCTGGAGCCAGGCCTGGGGTTTGGGCTCGCAGGCGAGCGCCTGGTGGCCGGGTCTTTGCCCACGGGACCCGGCCGGGCTCAGCCCGAAATGGCGACGTGGGCCCGCCTTCCAGTAGGCTCACCACCACGCAGGAAGGTCCATGAGGGGCCGGTGCAATGCAACATGTGGTTTGGGGTAGCAGTCGTAAGGCGGGGAAACCTCGACGGCCCAATCCTCGGACCAAAACTCTGGCAATAGGGACATGGAATGTCACCTCACAGCTGGGGGGGAAGGGCCTGAGCCTGAGCTCGTGCAAGGGAGGTTGAGAGGTACCGGCTTTAGAGATATAGGTCAGGGCTCACCGCCTACCTCCACGCATAGCTTGGGCTCTGGAACCCAGCTCCTTGAGAGGGGCTGGACCCTCCACTACTCTGGAGTTGCCCAGGGTGAGCGGGCGGCGAGCTGGTGTGGGCTTGCTTATAGCTCCCAGCTCAGCCGCCATGTGTTGGAGTTCACCCGGTGAACGAGAGGGAATTAAACGCTTCTGCCTGCGCCTTGGTCGGGGATAGGTCTCTTGCTGTTGTTTGTGCCTACGGGCGGGCCGAACAGCAGTACACAGAGTACCCGGCCTTCTTGGAGTCCCTGGGGGTACTTACTCAACAGAATGAGTAGAATATAACTGGTACTTTTCTCAATGTGCTCCGACTGGGGACTCCATTGTTCTACTGGGGACTTCAACGCTCACGTGGCAATGGGCAACGAAAAAATGTCGACAGTGATACCTGGAGGGGCGTGATCGGGAGGAACGGCCTCCCCAATCTGAACCCGAGCGGTGTTCTGTTATTTGGACTTCTGTGCTAGTCACGGTTTGTCCATAACTTGAACACCATGTTTGAAGCATGTCGTCCTCAACATAAGGGTGTCCATCAGTGCATGTGGCACCAGGACACCCTAGGCCGGAATCGGAGGAGATCGATGATCGATCGACTTTGTTGTCGTTTCATCTGATCTCCGGCCGTATGTCTGACTGACACTCGCAGGTAAAGAGAGGGGCTGAGCTGAGAGTCATCAACCGATCACCACCTGGTGGTGAGTTGGATCCGCTGGCAGGGGAGGAAGTTGGACAGACCTGGCAGACCCAAACGTACAGCGTAAATGTGAGGGTCTGTTGGGAACGCGATCTGGCCGAGCCCTCTGTCAGGGAGGTCTTCAACTCCCACCTCCGGAAGAAGAAGAGCTTCTCACAGATTCCGAGGGAGGCTGGGGACATTGAGTCCGAGTGGACCATGTTCTCTGCCTCCATTGTCGACGCAGCAGGTTCGAAGTTGTGGACGCTTCTTCAAAGGTCTCTGGTGCCTGTCGTGGCGGCAACCCCGAACCCAGGTGGTGGACACGGAAGTAAGGGATGCCGTCAGGCTGAAGAAGGAGTCCTATCGGGCCATGTTGGCCTGTGGGACTCTAGCCTGACGCGCAGTTGACGGGTACCGGCAGGCCAAGCAAGCAGCAGCTGCAGCCCAGGACGGTCCTGGAGGCAAAAACTCGGGTCTGGGAGGAGTTCGGTGAGGCCATGGAGGAGGACTATCGGTCGGCCTCGAAGAGAATTCTGGCAAACCGTCCGGCGCCTCAGAAGGGGGAAGCAGTACTCTGCCAACACTGTTTACAGTGCGGGTGGGGAGCTGTTGACCTCGACTGGGGACATTGTCGGCCAGACGGTGGAAGAAATACTTCGAGGATCTCCTCAATCCCACCGACTTGCCTTCCAATGAGGAAGCAGAGGCTGGGGACTCTGAGGTGGACTCGTCCATCACCCAAGCCTTGAGCCGAAGTCACTGAGGTAGTTCGCAAGCTCCTCGGTGGCAAGGCGCCTGGGGGTGGATGAGATCCGCCCTGAGTACCTCAAGTCTCTGGATGTTGTGGGGCTGTCTTGGCTGACACGCCTCTGCAACATTGCATGGAGGTTGGGGACAGTGCCTCTGGAGTGGCAAACCGGGGTGGTGGTCCCTCTTTTTAAAAAGGGGGACCGGAGAGTGTGTTCCAACTACAGGGGGATCACACTTCTCAGCCTCCCCGGGAAGGTCTACATGCCAGGGTACTGGAGAGGAGAATTCGGCCGATAGTCGACCCTCAGGATTCAGGAGGAACAATGCGGTTTTTCGTCCCGGTCGTGGAACACTGGACCAGCTCTATACTCTCCGCAGAGTGCTTGAGGGTTTATGGGAGTTTGCCCAACCAGTCCACATGTGCTTTGTGGATCTGGAGAAGGCATTCGAACGCCGTGTCCCTCGTGGTATTCTGTGGGGGTGCTCCACGAGTATGGGGTCCGGGGGCCTTTGCTAAGGGCTGTTCGGTCTCTGTACGACCGGAGCAGGAGCTTGGTTCGCATTGCCGGCAGTAAGTCAGACCTGTTCCCAGTACATGTTGGACTCCGGCAGGGCTTGCCCTTTGTCACCGGTCCTGTTCATAATCTTTATGGACAGGATTTCTAGGCGTAGCCAGGGGCCGGAGGGAGTCAGGTTTGGGAACCACAGGATTTCATCTCTGCTTTTTGCGGATGATGTTGTCCTGTTGGCTTCATCAAGCCAGGACCTTCAGCATGTACTGGAGCGGTTTGCAGCCGAGTGTGAAGCAGGCTGGGATGAGAATCAGCACCTCCAAATCCGAGGCCATGGTTCTCGACCGGAAAAGGGTGGCGTGCCCTCTCCGGGTGGGTGGAGAGGTCCTGCCTCAAGTGGAGGAGTTCAAGTATCTCGGGGTCTTGTTCACGAGTGAGGGAAAGATGGAGCGTGAGATTGACAGGCGGATTGGTGCAGCGTCCGCAGTTATGCGGTCGGTGTGCCGGACCGTCGTGGTGAAGAAGGAGCTGAGCCGAAAGGCGAAGCTCTCGATTTACCGGTCAATCTACGTTCCCACCCTCACCTATGGTCATGAACTTTGGGTAATGACCGAAAGGACAAGATCAGCGGATACAAGCGGCCAAAATGAGTTTCCTCCATGCAGGGTGGCTGGGCGCTCCCTTAGAGATAGGGTGAGAAGCTCAGTCACTCGGGAGGAGCTTCGAGAGTGAGAGCCGCTGCTCCTTCATATCGAGAGGAGTCAGCTGAGGTGGCTTGGGCATCTGTTTCGGATGCCCCCTGGACGCCTCCCTAGGGAGGTGTTCCAGGCATGTCCCACCGGGAGGAGGCCCAGGGGAAGACCCAGGACACGCTGGAGAGACTATGTCTCTCGGCTGGCCTGGGAACGCCCTCAGGGGTCCCCCCGGAAGAGCTGGAGGAAGTGTCTGGGGTGAGGGAAGTCTGGGCATCTCTGCTCAGGCTGCTGCCTCCACGACCCGGCCCCGGATTAAGCGGATGAAGATGGATGGATGGATGGATGGATAAATACAACATATATGCCACACAGAGTTACACTAATTCACCGCATTAACATACGATATATAAACCCTTTAAACTCATCTTTCATGTTACACTCTCACACATTTGCTTGTAACAGAAATATGGCACGACCATAAAAGTGAAGCTGGTTTGAACTCTTTCTCAGCTGAACTCTCACTGCTGGTTTACAATTTTTAGAGTACATTTTCTATTTTCTTACATTACAGAGTGTCTGGGGTCCCTGTGTTCTCCCGCTCTCTCCCTTGTGTGTGTGTTTGTCTCCCCCTGTCTGTCTTTGTCTGTATATCACTGAGGGAGATGAGGAGGTTACTCCGGTTCACCTGCCTGCACACCTGGTCTCATCACACACCTGCTGCTGATCTCCAATCAAGCCACCTACAGCCTCTGCAGTGTATAAGACTGGTTCAGCCCTCCACTCTTCGCCTGATCATCTGTTATCATCCTGGTCTCCCTGTGTGTTGCTTCTCTCATCTTTATACCAAGACTAACCTCTGACCTCCTCACCTTCCTAGACTTCCTGGTTCACCCTCTCCTGCCTGCCTCTGCCTCCTTGTCTCCTCCCTCCTGGACTCTTGCCTGCCTTGCCTGCTCACCCTGTGGCCCTGGTCTGTGTCTGAACTCGCTGGAAATCCTGCAGCCTGAGACAAGCCCACTAATTTTCTCTCTGATCACAATAAAGACTCTTACTTACTCAACCTCTGCCTGTCTCCTTGTGTCTGCATTTTGTGGTCCAGCCAGTCAGTAAACCTTAACACAGAAAGCTAACCTCAGTTTCAAAGACTCAGAAAACTACTGTGTAAAACTGCACATTGGACCCAAGCTAAAACATAGTAAAGCAGGATTTTGCTGTACCAGTGGACTGACAGAGAGGACCAACATTGACGCCTCGCTCATGCTGCAGCTTGTTTATTTCTGAGCTGTGCTGAAAGCTATAGTCTCCTTAAGCCAGCACAGTGGGACCAGAGCACCATCTGCTGACATAAAAGCACATTACATTAAAAGACTATATGAAGAATAGGTTAGAATAGTTCAATAATTGTCTCTTTGGGTGTCTGTTTAAATAAAAACTTAACATTTAGCATTTCCAACCTACTACATTAGCAGATGGGAAAAAATAAAACAAAATAAAACATCAAAGTAAACATCAAATAAAATTTTCACAAAGCTGGTTTCTGTCATTTTAGGTCGTTCTTATTACGCTGATGTTCAAGTGTTCATTTTTCTGATGACTTTAGTTTTAATAAGCTATTTGATGCTATAAAAAGTGGACTGTAGCATCATGACTGACAGCTTTCAATCACAGGGAAGTAGTTGTGGAGGCACCTGCAAACTTTTACCAGACTTTTACCAGTAATGAACGTAGAGTAGAAATGTAAGACAGGACACGTAACTTTAACTTTAGCATGTGATTCTTAGTGAACACTTAGTATTTATTGATTACTGATCGAGTGTGGCAGGTCCATGGCTTCTTTCTTGATCAGACTAAAAATCTGAATATCTCAGCAAGTTATCCAGCATTATGAAAGTGCAGTAATAAGTCACAAGAAAGCTTCTATTAGATAAGATTAAACTCTTTGTGACTTTACAACATATCATTATTTACAACAATTATTCATCAAAAACCTTTTGATAACTCTGTCAGTGTCACATGATCTGACCAGTGATCCTGGTAAAGGAAGATACATTAGTTTAATATTGAATATTGAAGTCCTAAAAGAGTGATAATTCACAAATTTGGAAAGGAAAACAAACTGACAAGAAAGTCAAACAATGAGACAATTTATAATAATAATAATTATGAATAATAATAAAAAAAAACTCACCTTTATCATCTCTAATCCCAGTCTTACCCAAGTTTGTTCTGATCTCTGCTTTGTCAAGTTTAGTGATGATGTCATCCTTCACTCCACACACGTCCTCATCACTCATCAGAAAGCTGATGGATTCAGTCTGACTGAGTCAAGTTCAAAGTGAAACTAAACTAGAGGTGTGTTGAGCCTCACAGAAACAAAGTTGTTCAGGTAAAGATTGAAACTGTGATCTTACCTGAGGATGAAACGTGACAGAAGAGAAGCAGCAGAAGTAACATTGTGTTTGGATGAAGACGTGCGGGCTGCTTGCTTTTTCCTCTGAGGGAGGTGGGAGTGTCTGCACCCTTTTGACGTCTTGTCCCTGGACAAATATGG
Organism: Scortum barcoo; assembly: GCA_023238725.1. Taxonomy (NCBI): domain Eukaryota; kingdom Metazoa; phylum Chordata; class Actinopteri; order Centrarchiformes; family Terapontidae; genus Scortum; species Scortum barcoo. Next base: position 21,859,438 of record CM041548.1, read on the forward strand.
TCCAGATGGGATGGCACACGGCCACATGGTGACGCTGTTTCCACGTGGATGGTCCAGTCAGAGCCTCTCTTCCAAAGCAGCACATATTGATCATATTCATGCTGAGAAAAGTCTCATGCTGAAGACGAGAGGACGTGACAGACGCGTCGGTGTGTCACTTTGATCATTTGGTGAAGTTTTTGATCAACACGCCACAGCTGGAGTTCAAACTTTCACCTGGAACATTTCCACCATGCATGGACCTTTTTTTGATGAAACTTCATACTGTTTAAAGTGAATAATGAATAATGTTTAAAGTTTAATGTTAATGTTTAAAATTAATAATGTTTAAAGTTAATGTTTAAAATTAATTTAATAATAAAAATGTTTAAAGTGAAAATTATGTTTATCCTTGTGAACTTTTGCACATCCACTGAAAACAATCTGTTCAGTTCTTTCATTTTCCATTTAAACAACAGTCATATTTCACATATTGTCTTTATCTTTGTGTATTTCTTGACATTACTGTCTATTTTTTATTATTTTCTATTCTATATTTAATGTATGCTTCTGACTTGCAGTACTTGTTTTCACTCTCTTATATTTTTCTACTTACTGTCTTTATATTCTTGCAGCGACATACCAAGACTAATTCCTTGTATGTGAAAACCTTCTTGGTAATAAACCTAATTCTTATTTGAATTTGTCTAACCTGCTGGAGGAAGCCGTGCAGCACGTCCACAAACACCAGTACTGCATCAAATACTACATTATGAACACTGGATCCTGTAGACATGTTAGAGCAGTACATGTTGGATTATAAGCACATGACCTGCATAAAAATGAAGATGTATGCAATGAATTAGATACAGTTATACAAGAAAAATGTTGGGGGCTGATCAACAACACAAAACAGTTAACAGTCAGAAATATCCAAAATATTAAACACCTTTGGAAATTTACCTTTCACACATGAAATACCCACTTTTTTGTCCAATAGTGAGGATACTTGTTTTTGTTCATTAATATAAGATATTATTGAGTTCCAGGTCCAGAGGATAATTAAGCTTTATGCATTAATGGAGATGACAGAGTTGTTACATGGTTGTTTACTGTGTGTATATCAGGATTATCTTTGTGTTATTTTATGTTGTTAAATCATTTCAGAGTGTGCAGCATATTAAGCTGTTAATCTGGACATAAAGGATGTATAAAGCTGCTGAATGCACACTGTGTACATAAACTCAAACAGACCTGTTAGGCCCCAATTTTGTTTTAAGTCATTTAAAATTGGGTGCTACCACTTCACTGCAAGAGAAAAAACAATTAAACTCTTAACCTTGTACAAAATAACATCGATCTATAGTGACATTATCAACATCTGCATTTTTGTAGGTTACTGGTAATTTATTGAGAAAAAATTAGCTTATATACAATATCATACTTGACATATTAATTTGATGTTGTGTGTTTGTCTAAAGTTCCCTCTAGATGGCAGTAATAGAGCACAAATGGCAACCTGTTGAATTTTGATTATTTTGGGTGAAAAAGAAAGGAATTTGCTCTTCTGCAAGCTGCTGAGAACTGAAAGAAGACCAGAGTGTCCAGAAAACATCCAACAAAGTTCAACACAATAAAGTTTAAAATCTTATATTAGTGTTTATTATTATTACATTTGAGTTCAAGTTGTGACACTCACAGCAGAACAAACACCACAGAGATGAATGTATTTTAGATTTTAAGTCTTATTTTATCATGATGATTCTAGAAGAAAATAGAAAGTATGTGAGGTTATTAATCACATACATTCTCACATGTTTGTGACAGATTCAACAAAACCATCACCACACTTTAAAAGAAGTTTTGTTTTTTACCTGTGAATTTTGCAGAGTAACCAGGATGTGACCAAGTTTTCCACCACAGAGGACATTTCATTCAGCCCTACTTTATTGGGGAGGTGGCAGAAACTTTACAGCTGCACATATCTGAAAACCTCAGCAAATAAGACCCAAACTAAAGACATGTCTAGAGAACTAGAGGTACATATGGGTGAGTATAGTGAACTGACTGTTTGAGCACCAAAACCTAAAATACAGAAAGGATAACCACACAATGAAAAACAAACAAACAAACAAACAAACAAACAAATAATAAATAAATAAATACACATTTCTATTCCACATACTGTACAAAATCAATCACTCAATTGAGTGTGTAGTTTTTTAAGTGTCTGTGCCTCACACACCTTTCTGTTAATCACCTCATTTAACTTAAAGGGCCTGAAAACATGTATGAAGATTTTATTTTTTTTTAGTTTGATTGTCGCTGTTTTTAGTCATGACTATTTAATGTTATCGAGAAATACTCACTACTGTGATAAACTACTCCACAGCTTTTACTGCTTTGCCGTCCCATTTGAAGTCATTCACTGTGCAGAATGAGTTTGAAAATCAGGTTTCTGGATTCAGTCTCTCAGAGAGCTCAGAGCTGTTGTCAGGAGCTGTAAGACAAAACACACTGTTAGTCTGCTTATCCATAGATCCACAGTCATGGCTTATCTATATTTAGCCAGTTCTCTCTTGTTGAGGAAAGGTTATCACTTTTATTACTCCCATCTAATTCCACATCATGTCAAACAGTCACTGTTTCTGCTGTTTCTTTCTGCAGAGAAGAAATCACTTGTGGAAAATAATTTACTGGCTTCAGATCAACTGACTCTTGTGTTCATAAGCTTTTACTGGTGATGCCCTGAGGATGAAATTGATCTTTCTATTACACAGTCCATGTCTGTACTCTATGTCTTTAACTATTTTCCAGCAACACACACTGATATAAGTGCATGTCAGATCAGATAAAACAGAATAAAAACTTCTACTCACCATGTGGAGGGCTTTTGGCTGAAACAAGAAGAGAAGACAAATCATTTTCTGTGTCACAGTTGTGAATGGTAGAATATAAATTTCACCTTCTTCCACTGAATCTGATCCCCTCTCTTACTCACTCTCTTTCTCATGTTGAATAAATATCTTTTACCCTTCTACCTTTTGCCTTTTACATTTCTCTGTCATCATCATGACAAAGTCTTTCTGTTAGTTGCTTCATAGCAGGAACTGAGGAAAAAATGAGTAAAAACATCTGAGCACACTACAAAATTAAATGAGCCTTTCTTAATACCTTTCTTCTTTTTGTAAAGGATGAATCCAGCAGCAGCCATGAGGACGACAGCAAGAACAGCCACTGCAGCAATGATGGGAATGATCATGTTGGAGGGCTTCTCTGTTGAACAAAACACAACAAAAATGATGACCATATAGACAGAGCAGGTTAGAAAAGAAGTACATCCATCCATCTATTTATTAAACCTACTGTGATCCACATCCATCTAGGTATGAACTATTTGCATGTTGGTTTGTCCTGTGACGGGTTGCAGTCATTGGTTTAAAATCAAAACTAAATGAAAAAAAGTCAAATTCCAAACTGAGCTGATGACAAAAGCTAAACCAACATAAAAGAACACTTTTGCTGAGAGCTCAACTTTGCTAAGAGTGGCTTTGAACTTTGGTGACAAATTTGCACCTGTTGACCAATTGCAAACCATCTTGATAGTGCTGACCTTCAGAGGGAACAGAGAGCAGGAGAGAAAATGGAGGAAGCTAAGTGTCATATTAGTTGTAAACTGCTCTATGAAACCAACATGGTTTGCAGTCAGTTGGAACACAGGAGACGATGGTAAAAATATGTCTCTGTAATAAACTGTGATAACTTTTCATCTGGTTAGCGACCAAAGTGTGCTAGCATGAACACAGGATACAATCCCATCCAGCACCAAAAAGGTTCAAACATCAAAGATGAACTGCAGGACATCTGTCACACCTGATTCATTCTTACCCCAGTTTGTTCTGATCTCTGCTTTGTCCAGTTTGGTGACGATGTCGTCCTTCACTCCAGAGAGATGAAACACACAGTCGTACCTGCTCCAGTCTTCAGGTGTGACTGATGAAAGCTTCAGGTCAACACTCATCTGGAAGGATCCATCATGGTTGGGGAGGATCTCTCCGTGGTCCACGTCCTCATGAAGCTCCTCTCCATCTTTCCTCCAGATGAGTGTGGCTCTGTCAGGGTAGAAACCTGTAGCGTGGCAGCTGACTGGAGAGGAGGGAGACTTCTGGAGGAGAGACACTGAGGGAAGATCTGCAGAGAGAAGAGAGAGAGGCAGAGAGAAGAGAAAATCAACTCAAACAAAAAAAAGAATACAGAAACAACTCTTCTTTCAGGTAAATACACTACATGTACAGGCCCATACATCCATCTTATAAGAACATGTGACAGTACTACATAACAACTCATCTGTCACACAATCACTACAGTGTCTGTATATAGACAGATAAGGGAACTACAGCACTACTAAAGAAACTCACTACAGTCAGAGAAGAAGGATCTGCCTGTTTTTAAGCTTCACAGCAAAGTAGTCAATCACAGTGTCAATGTTCAGTGGAAATATTTCTATTTTGAAACACTGAAACTCTGTAAACTTACTTAACTCATGCTAACTGTGCACTGCACTGACTATCACAGTCTCAGCTTTGACTGAAGTGTTGTCTCGTCATGTTTGTTAAGTTTTCATCAGTCTACTGACTGGTTAGTTTTAGATAAATCAGATCTTCTCTTTCCTGCCTCTGTGATTGTCTGCCCCTCTGCCCTGATTGTTCTATTACAGAAAACCGTGTCTTCAGTCTATTGCCAGATTGTTGTTTCTCTGAAAGTCTTCATGATATCACAATATTGTATTGTACTCTTCTGAATTGGTTCTGAGTGATAATACAAAGGATATTCAGTCTGAGCAGGATATATGAATAATGATGAACATTGTTGTTTTCATCAAACTACATCAGGTCATGTGACTCTACCTGTTCTCAGCAGAGAGCTCTTGCCAAAGGTCAAATACTTCTTCAGCCAACTCAGGGAAAATCTGAGTGAGGTAATTTTCATTAAATTTTATTCTAGCTTTGTCAGCATCCCATCTCAGTTTGGTGGTCACAGCCTGAGGTTTGGAAGCGATCCATGTCAGTGTCTTCAGGTCCAATGATATGAAGTCTTCTCCATCATAACCTGTACTGCATTAAATCCATTAATCCTCTCCAGTCTCATCGTCCCACTCACAGCCGCAACATCCTCTGTAAAATGTGGACATCCTGAGAGAGAGACAGAGACTGTGATTAACAATCATGTACAGATGAAATCTCCAGAGAAAAAAAACATCTTAACAATATTGTTCATGCTCAGTGCAGCACACATGAGTGATGAAACTCAATTTCTATTTCAAAGTTTAAAGTTACAATGGTTGCTCCTCTGTAAAGTCCCAGATGACTGTCAGTGGTAGTAAACCAAGTGGTTTGTCTTCTTGTATTCTGCACATCAAACTGTTTTAAACTCAAAGTCACAGCAGAGCTGGTCTCTCCATGTTTTGGGGTTTAAGATACAGACCATGAACTGCAACGTCCCTGGTTGGAGTCCAGCTGAAGATCTTTGTTTCATCTCTCATCCTCTCTCATTTTCTGTCATCTCTAAACTGGTGTTTTCTAATAAAGGACTAAAATTACCCCCACAAAGTCACATTGTAAAACCTGTGTGACACCTGCAGCTTTTGATGCAGTCGCAGGTTTGAGTGACCCACATGACTGACAGTTATCCAGGACATATATAAGAATCAATATAAGAAACAATATAAGAACCTTACAGTTATTTAATTTTCATGTATTTTGCAGAAAGATCAAACTTTAGATGACAAGTGAGGATTCTTGAAATAACACTGGTACAGACGGATGTTAAACCCCGTCAGTCCAATTATCTGACAGATCAGTGAAGGAACTGAAGGAGGTCTTATGTTCCTGTTTAGATGTATAATTGTGAGAACATTTTCACAGCTGACTGTTGTTTTGAATTCTTTATCTCAGGATGTGAATCAGTTTGTGTTGGACAGGCCCAGTGAACAAGTCTAACCAGCAGCTGATTAATGGTTTGAATGCTGAGTAGCAGCTGGTGGTCGGGCTGCTGTTGGCAAACTGATGTGATGGTGGCGTCCTGATTATTATCTTGAGGATGTGTAGATGATCACTTTATTTTATAACTAAGATGAAGAACAGTTCAGCAGTAAAAAGTCAAATATAACACAGCACATACTGTACCTCCAGTTTGGTTCAAGCTCTGCTTCAAACTAGAAATCGTGGCTTTGAAGAAGTTTGGCCCAAATTTCAAAACACTGTTGAGTGTAGAACTCCAACTGCTGAGGATCATTTTCTAAAAATTTCTTTCATCCAGTCCTGTTTTGTTTCTACTGTCTTTTTGTTTGTGTCGCAGTAACCCGTCACCAGAGTGTCATCAATCCATTGCAGCTACCTGAAACTCTGGGAAGTTTGGGAGTCCAGTAGATCCAGTTAAGAAAATCTTCAGGGAGTGTTTGACTGCAGGACAAACAAGGTTTATACATTCAGTAGAAATATACACACATTATCATCATCACACTCCTCATCAACATGATGTTTGATTCAGTGAAAACTAATAGTTTTATCGAAGTAGTGAGAAAGTGAAACTAAACTGCAGGTTGTGTGTCTTGGAGCTACGCAGCAACAAAATACAAAGAGATTAAAATAAAAATTAAACTGTGATCTTACCTGATGATGAAACGTGACAGAAGAGAAGCAACAAAAATAACTTTTTCATCTTGTTTTCATAAAGACGTGTAGAGGATAAAGGACCGAGCTGCTTCAGATGTTTCCTGAGGGAGAGAGGAAAAAGGGGGAAAAAAAGGAGGAAAGTGGGAGTGTTTCTGTCCTGACATGGACCGTCATCCTGCACAGATCCACATTTTTTCCCTTTTTTCTTTTTTTTTTTTAAATGCATTTTCAGAAATTCTGATGATGATTCCCCAAAACAATGTAAGTCTATGAATTTATGTCCAAATAAAATTCTTTTAGAGTTACATTTATAAAGTTATGTTTTCATTAAAACACATCATATTGTATTTATTTTATAATTAAGATGAGCTATATAATATTTCTGCTAAGTTGCATTGCTTGCTCCTGTTCTGTTTATTGGAATTAGTCTTATCATCTTTTTTCTTTCCTTTATCTGACTATTTCTTTGTATAACTCTTCACAGACAGTTGTAAGTAGGTGAATTTTCCACATGGATATAAAGAGAAACTGGAGCAGACATGATGCAGATGTCCCTCCTCTCGTCTGGTTCTTGCTCCCTGTCTCTCCATGCTGTGATGCTCTGTGGAGGAGCCACGCTGCTCCGCTTCTTCTGCTGCTGCTCTTCGTTGGTCAGGGTGATGTGGTGCTGTTGTTGGCACGGTGCGTGGTTCAGGATGCAGCGAGAAACACCCCATACCTCCACCTGCTCCACATGTTACTGTTAATGAATGCTGTGTGTCATAGTGCTTTCCTTTAACACTCAACTTTTGGGGATGACCTCCACTCTCTGTATCAGACCAGCAGTATGTCATAAATGTGCACAGCTGATTCTGCTCTTCCTTTTGTTATACCCGGCCAAGGAGAAACCATAAAAGGTCAGACTCCCTTCTTTCCCCCACTCCCAAGGTTGACCTGTGCAACCACAAGTGCAGTCCAACAGAAAATATTTATTCATAAATTAGGGTGCTATAGGTGTCGGGGGGAGCACGGCCAAAATAACAAACAAAACAATCTGGAAATCAAAATCCACTAACTTACCTAATTCAGAAACAAAAGAAAATACAGACACCTTATCTGCCTCCATAAACATAAACAGGAGAAAACTCACAAACAGAAAAGGCTCCTCCCCTCTACAATTACCCGGACTGCTAGTTTGACGCGTGAACACACACTCTGATGTTGTACTAAAGCACAGCTCAGCTCGGTCTGGTTGGGAGTCATGAAGAGAATGGGAGCTGGGCCGGCATGGGCTGGTTCCATTTTGAAGCAGGTTTCATTATTCGTCCAATCACAGGCCAACACCTGAGCTGAGCATCAGAGAGAGCACAGGGTGAACAGTAGCTCCCTCAGGCAGGGAGGGACAACAACAGACACTCAGAAATTATGAATCAGGGTCAAAACATTAGATACAATTATAAAAAAAATAAATGTTGGGGGCTGATAAACAAAACAAAACAGTTTAAAACACCCAAAATAAAAAATGGACCTCTCACACATTCAAACAGCTGCTTTTTCTTTCTTTGTTTTTGTTGCTTGCTCACTCGTTGAGTATGAACATGTTTATTGTGTCTTGCTTCAGTTGCTGTGAAGAGGTGGAGCTGCAGGGCCACACAGCGTGAACACCTCAAACATGCTGCAGGAAGAGCTGGAGGCTGTGAGGCGTAAAGTGAGTGTGAACTTTACTCTGAACATTAGATAAAACATGTTCTCCACTGACAGAATTTATTTTATTCTGTTTATAGTTTGGTGCTTTGTTCATAGTTGTTGCAGTTTTTGGGAAGTCTGTATTAAAATAAAATGTATTGTCCAAAAGTCAAGATGAATGTTTTTGTTCTTTACTATGAGATAACCTCAGGTGTTGTTTAACTGGACGTCACAGCTTTTACTGCTTTGTCGTCCTATTTGAAGTCATTCACTGTGCAGAAAGATTCAGTCTCTGAGAGCTCAGAGCTGTTGACAGGAGCTGTTAAGGTCACAAACACACTGTTAGTCCTCTTATCCTGCACTGAAGCACCTCAGCTCACACTGAAAAGCCTTTTTAATCTACAGAGTGCAGGTCAGATCAGAGACAGGAGAAGAAAAACAAGTTCTACTTACGAGGTGGAGGACGATGGGCTGAAATAAAAAGAAAAGACAAGTCATTCAACTTGTCACAGTTTGAAATGTCAGAACATCTTTTGTCTTATTTTAATAAATCCCCTTTCCTTTCCTTTTTAGATCTCTTTATATCATGAGTATTATTCTATAGATTTATATTATACTCTGAGCCTTACAGTGCTGCTGTTGGTTACTTCACATGTTGGTGCACTATTAAATGTTGCTTCAGTTTTTCAGTCTGGATAAGAGCATCAACTCAGCTCCTTTGAGTCTCTCACCTTTCTTCTTTTTGTAAAAAATGAATCCAATAACAGCAATGATGATGATGATGAGAGAGCAAGAACAACCACTGCAGCAGTAATCAGGACGGTGATGTTACTGGGCTCATCTGCTCAGAAATAAACCATAAAAACAACATGTGGAGATGAAGCAGGTCAGAACAGAAGAACATCCATCTGTTCATCACACATACAGGCAGTGAACACAGGATCATCTACTGTATATGACTATTGACTTGAATATAAAGAATGGACGACATGACAGCTCCCCAACAGTGAAGCCAAAACATCCTGGATCGCCCCCTGGTGGCTGGCTGCAGTACAGCTCATAACCCTGCCTCCTCCATGTTAGCAGATGGGACAAACTTAAAAAAAGTCAAAAATCAAATAAATGTTTTTCCAAAGATGGTTTCTGTCATTTTAGGTCATTCTTATTACGCTGATGGGTAATAAGTGTTCATTTTTCTGATTAATTTGGTTTTAATTAGTTATTTGATGACATAAAAACAGGGTGAAACGTCATGATTGATTTGTCAATTGTCAATAACAGTGAAGTAGTTGTGAAGGAACCTGCAGACTTTTACCAGTAATTGTACGTAGAGTAGAAATTTAAGACAGGACACGTAACTTTAACTTTAGCATGTGATTCTTAGTTAACAGTTAGTAATTGATTGATTTGATGATGTGGCAGGTCCTTGATACTGCTGCTTTCTCGATCACTATCACGCAGACTCTGGCTCAATGACGTCACCATCACTGTGCGGCCTCATCCGAGATGACTTCACTTTTGTAGGCGGGAGGAAGGGTGTCTTTATATACAATCTAATATGACTGTAGCCATTAGTGTGTAGTATTCAAAATATTCAGTATGTGTGTGTATGTAGTGTGTGTGTGTGTGTGTGTGTGTTTGCTCCTTTCCACTCTACCAGATCATGTTGGCGGGGATAATAGTCATTCTATGAAACTTTTATTGCTTTATCGATGTAGAAAGTCTTTTGAGGGCTGTGTGTGTTTTCTCGTACGGTCTGGTGACTTTATTGAGGGTAAATACATGGCTTGTGATGAGCACAGAGACTGATTGAAGCCTGGGTCGTATCATTCAGGACAAAAGCGGGCTGGAGATGTGTTCCTATTCATCTTTACTTACTTTTCTTGAAGCACTCCCGCGTCTGCAAAGGATGTTAGGTCTAAATCGAATCCCCTGAGGACGCACACAGTTTGGTGTCAAAGTTCAATACTGTCAAAACGATTTATGACCTAGGGGTCAAGGGGACTTGTCAAGTCGTTTGATGAGTCGTGTCCCCTATTCTCTCTGTCCCTCGGTTTTCTTCACACTGGTGGGGAGGAGGTATGCAGCATCTAGCTTCAGTGGTTGGGTAATCCATTTGGAATTGTATATGAATCTAAAATATGGCAAATCATCTCTACAAGATAATGAAAGGTTTAATTTGTACACAGTCTACAATGTGATGAAGAATGATGCTTGCTGGGCAGGGACCCGAATCAAGTACCTCTCTCCCCTTGATGGTTCCATCTTTAATTTCAGTATGTGTCAGTATATGTCAGAACAAAGTTCAAATTTTCCTTCAAACTTTAGTCCGTCACTTCTGTTTGTGTGTTAGGGTTTGTGATGTAGAATGAATTTGAAGGGCTGATGGGGCCAGTGGGGGGACAGATGACTGAGCAAACCTGTTGAAAAATGAATTCAGGTCATTCTCAAACTGTTTATCATGGATATACAAATATATAAATGATGTGATACTGGCATGGTATGGCTATCATTGCTGTTAGACTGATTAAAAAAGACCCTTTGACCTCTGGACAAACCAGAGACAAATAAGACTAAAATATAAACATTGTGCAAAGATTATTCATAACCAGGCACATTAAATTTACCAGATTTCCCCCAGGGATAAATACAGTATTTTGATTCTGACTAAAGCAGATGTCTGTAGCAACACACTTCAGTGCTGAGAGCCTGGTCAGTGTTCCCACTCATAATCGTGTCAAGATAAACAGCATTAACTTTAAGATTAAATTAGCTTTCAAAGTAATAAAGACATCAGTGTACTATTATATGTCAGTGTTTTATTTTTGGAAATGTGCACTCTCATACAAACATTAACTAAAATCCTGTTGAATGTTAAAAAACTTTTGAAGCAGTAGGCATTGAAGATTTAAGTATTATTCATATTTTACAATCTTCAGAAATCCTTTAGATTTTCTACCAATCTTGAAAAAAAAATTCTGTACAGTAAATCCTAAAAATAAAAATAATACATTAAAATAAATGTCTTTAATATTCTTTTTTTCCATGTGTCTTTATTTAAGCTTTTTTTGAGCTTTCAGTCTTTTTCTTTGCTTTTGCAGCTCTAAAACAGTATCAGCTTTGTACTTTTACCTCTGTAGTCTCTGATGCGGCCGTCTTGGGCTGAATAACTTTGACTGACTTTTTTGCAGCTTGGGGGAGGTCCACTCAGTCTCTTCTATTTGCTTCTGTGTCTCTGTCTCTTCTACTGGCTGTGTCTCTGTTGTTGTTCTGGCTTCTCTGTCTCTTGTGACTCTCTCTTTATTTGTTGTGACTTGTTTCTCTGTCTCTGTCTGTTCTGTTGGGTTGTCTGTATTTTCTTTGTCTGGATTGTCATCTATTTGTGTTATGTCTGTCATCACTGAAGAATAGGGACCGCTTCCTCAACAGCTGCTCTGTCCGTCTCATTTTGTTTTGGTTTGCTTGTCAATGTCATTCTTTGTCCTGATTCTTCCTCTGAAGAATCACTCAGGCTAATTGGAAAGTCTCCCTCCTCTTCTTTGTCACGGACTGCTTTTCAGGGCTTTCCTCCTTCTGAGCACTTTGGACTTCTCTTCATGCTTCTCCACTGCTTTCTGAAGTACCACTTTTGTTCTGCTTTCTCCTGTTCTTTTCTGTCTTCTCTTTTTTACCCATCTCGTTTCTCATTTCACTACCTTCATCCTGCTGTCTCCTCTTTTTTCCTGTCTTCTTTGCACCCTTCTTGCTTTTGGAACACAAGGACTGATCGGTCTCTGTGTCATAACTGTCTCTGTTTTCCACGTCTGTTTTTGTCATAGCTCTCAGTGATGTGAAGCAGTTGCGTGTCTCAAAAGCCTCGTCGTTCAAGTCTGCTTCGTAGAACTTCTCAGCGGTTGCACTGGAGTGGCTCATCATGCAGAAAACATTCTCTTTTTTTATGTTGCTCCAATGATCTTCCAACCTACAAAATGATACATAACATGAATTTTCTTGAAAAATATCTAACAGGGCACACTTGATTACTATTTTAGAAAAGAAAATATCTTACACAAGTGCTGATGCTGCTGCAAATGAGGGAGAAGGTTGGTGTCCCCGGCAGGCCAAAGTTGTTCCAGCATTTTTGAAAGGCCTCGAGCCTCCGGCCACTGAGATTGTCTAAAAGCGAACATGTTTACAAAAACGGTGAATATGGTTAAAATATCTGGGTACCTGAAACAGGATTAGGCATAAGGATTAGTGCAAAAGGACCATATAGCCTTTAGCTTAATTCTAACCTTGGAGGCTGGTATTTCCTATTCAGCATGGAATTAGTTTCACTGTATTGTTGGTTCAACTATGAGGTTGGAAAGATTAGGAATATGATTTGAAGAGCCATCATGTTTTTCATATATTATTACATATTTATTTCAGGGGAACTAAAAGCAGGGGAAAGCTAGATTTAACTGATTGCATCTTCCTCATCATTGTCTAAGACAGACATGACACATCTTATGTTCTTACTCCAATTATCCTCCGCCCTGAAGCGTCCCGCTCTAGAGGTCACTTCCTCTACTATCACGTCGAGGACCCCTTCCTGTGGCCAGTAACAGTGAATCCTCCAAGCAAGTAGAACCGCTCGAGATTCTCCTTTGATCTTTTTTGAGGGTTGCTGTTAAGAACAAGGATCAGGTAAGTGTTTTCTCCTTCCACTAATAACTTCTGTAAAAGTCTCTCCCTGCATACTTACAGAGAGCTGCTGGGATCTCCTTCTGTGCCTTCCGCAAGAAGGACGCAATGTGGGCAGGATTGATGAGCATGAAAGCGAAAAGTGTTTCACATTCATTCATCCTGTTATTCATTCATTCTTGGACTGCAGTGTAAACAAAGCTCCCTGTATTAGTTTACGAGGGCTTGACCTTGGCAGCTCTGCTTCGACCAAAAACTTGAGAAAAGACTGCACATTCCCCATTATGATGAGCTGGGTTGTGATTGCATGCTTCTTAAGGGTATCTACCCATCTAATAGGGAAATGAAACACAAACATACATCAGTATATAGTTTCATAATATTTACATACTAAACCCTGGAGGGATTAATGATGACAAGATATGACTTGAAGGATTAGTTTTTAGGATCTTATAATTGTAATTAGATTTCAAAATTGACTCAGTGATAGAAATTACTTACTCAATGAGTCTGTCTCGATCTCTTGAAAACCCAAAAGTCATCTCAGGGACTGTGCTGTTTGACATGAAGATAAACCACTGTCGGACATGGCTCACACGTTGTTTGGCGTTCTCTTCTTGTCTCTTGCCAGAGCCGGTAATGTGCTGGAACCAGATTCTCGTGACTTTCTCTGTGAAACAGGTAAAGAATCAAAGCACTGCCAATGGAATTATATTCATATAATAGGTACCTCATGTTAATCAATGTGGCTGGTTGAGAAATTGGCAGAACGAGGAGTGTGTGTCGTGGTTCTGCCTTATGCCCTCATTATTCGCCGTTTGTCTCCTCAGTGTGTTCTTTGTTAGTTCTTGTTCTCTGTCCTCGTCTTTGTCCATTTTCAGTTTGGCCATGACACCTCTTGTTTTATTTTGTATTCTTGCCTCTCCTCACTTGTTGAATACTTTACTTCCAGGCCTTTTGTGTTTAATTTGTTCCCTGTTAGTGTCCTCACCTTTCCACTGCCCTATCACCCACAGTATATATACCAGTCCTCTTCCATTGTTCTGTGTCTGATCCTTGGCTTTATTTCCTGTGTTAGGTGTTCATGTCCCGAGTTTGTCTGAGGTATGTTCCCTCAGTCTGACCATGTTTGTTTGCCCTGTTTCTGCCCTGTACCTGCTCGTCCCCTACCTGCCTGTACCTGTCCACTAGTCTGTACCTGTGTTTCTTCATGCCCTGTACCTGTTTGCCTGCTAACCTGTCTGCCTGCCAGTAAGCCAGATTAAGTGCCTCATTGCCTACACCAGCCCTGTCCTGTCTCTTGCTGTCTAGATTGAGTCCACATCACACCACAACTCGTCACAGTGTGAGCGCTAAAAGCATCTCCAAAGCATGTAGATGTGAATAAGACAGACAAACATCCACTGACACAACCTGCTATGATAGAGAAAAGTATTAAAATCTACATTCCTAGGGTTAGGGTTAGTAATGTGTCTCATTATTGAACACCCAAAGAAAAAGACAAGATGCTGAAGCAGTAAC
>CM041548.1:21874441-21891470 GCA_023238725.1 Scortum barcoo
TTGACAGTATGCAGCCTAAAATATTTCAATCTTGAGACATTGAGAGTTATTTTATTAGAATTACTGATAAGATGTTTAAAAATGTTTTTTTACATAAATTAAGTTTTTTTTTTGGAGTAAAATCTGATTCCTCTGCTCTGTTTTCTTTGGTGAGAACATTAAACCTTTGAGACAGAAACGTCCACATGTTTTTCCACCAATCAACAACCACGTTTGTCACAAATTAATCCACCTCCATGTTCTCCGCTCACATGAGTAGGTGCTAACTATCTGATCCACTGTGTCCACTCCTGACAAGTAATGTACTTATTCTCAAGGTAACTTAAACCTAATCAATTATTATGCACACTTATCTTTCCACAAGTCATCAAATGTTTTCCTAGGTAAGATTAGAAGAATTGTAAAACAAGATTCACATGTATCAGATATGCTAAGCTGTGAAATTAGCAGGTGAATAATTGTCCGCAGTAAATATGTTCCTCCTTGCAAACGTACAAATTTCAAAGGTTCCCACCAAATACCACAGTAAATACATGTGGGTCATTTCTGACCCATGTGTGTAAACTTGATGTAGACATAGAAAAGCTGTGCTAGTTCAGTAAAGGAAAAATAAATATGATGATTTGTGCTGAACAAAAAAAGAATATTTTACTGAATACTTGGAATAGTAAATGATAAAATACATTTATTTCAAAGATACACATAGAAACACTCAGTCAAACATGAAATAACATAGTAAATGGATATGGGTCATTTTTTTTACCCATGTTGTGCATTAGAAGGGCAGAGATACAAAAAGTGTTTTTATTCAAAAAGTAAGAAAGGAAAAAATAAAAGAAGGATGTATTATGACAAAAACAAGCTAAATGAGGAATACCTGGAATACTAATTGACTAAATTAATTATTGCAAACATACAGCACATAAAAACTCAGGTGTTGTGGAAAAAATATATCTTGTCTGTACTGGAAATAAAGAATTAATCCGACCAGACTGTCTTTTATATTTTTAATATATTCTTGCAAGAAGGTGAGCCAGACAACCCAGCTGTGATCAGCTGGATGAGGACTCACAAGTGATAACAGAGAAAGCACAGGTACTTATAGTGAAATACATAATAATATGTAGTGAGAATAATAATAGTGAGATAATAAAGTCCTGCCAACCCTCCTAGTAGATTATTTCAGGGTTACATCATCTGTGTATGAAAGGAATCTGTAAAGAAGATAATTAATCAGACTGATGTGGTTAAGATTTAAAACCAGTAAGAGACAACCTTGAGATGGCTCGCCTGTCTGTCGTATGAGATCAGTTCAGCATGATAAGAGAAAAGTATTATATATTATATATGTGAGATTATAAAACATAAAGAAATTATATAAAGAAAACATAATAGTGAGGGTGGAACTCCCATTACACGGGTCAATTTGGACCCATGTTGGGCATCAAAGGGAAAACAACCTTTATGTGCAGGTTTTCAAGTGTCTGTGCCTCATACATCTTTTTATTGATCACCTCATTTAACTTAAAGGGTTGAAAACATATTTCCTAACACTTCTTGTCACTATAAATATTTGTTTAGTCGAGAATATTAAATGTTATAGAGAAACACTCAAGATTTGAAAGAACATTTTCAGGACTTTGAATATACAGCAACTTCACCTTTGTTGTAAGAAATAAACTTTAACGAAGATTTTCTTCAAAGATTATCACTGTGGAGTGAATTAAGAAACAACTGGGTTTCTCTTATAACCTCAGGTGTTGTTTAACTGGACGTCACAGCTTTTACTGCTTTGCCGTCCCATTTGAAGTCATTCACTGTTGCAGAATGAGTTTGAAAATCAGGTTTCTGGATTCAGTTTCTCAGGAGAGCTCAGTGCTGTTGTCAGGAGCTGTAAGACAAAACACACTGTTAGTCTGCTTATCCATAGATCCACAGTCATGGCTTATCTATATTTAGCCAGTTCTCTCTTGTTGAGGAAAGGTTATCACTTTTATTACTCCCATCTAATTCCAGATCATGTCAAACAGTCACTGTTTCTGCTGTTTCTTTCTGCAGAGAAGAAATCACTTTGTGGAAAATAATTTACTGGCTTCAGATCAACTGACTCTTGTGTTCATAAGCTTTTACTGGTAATGCCCTGAGGATGAAATTGATCTTTCTATTACACAGTCCATGTCTGTACTCTATGTCTTTAACTATTTTCCAGAAACACACACTGATATAAGAGCATGTCAGATCAGATAAAACAGAATAAAAACTTCTACTCACCATGTGGAGGGCTTTTGGCTGAAACAAGAAGAGAAGACAAATCATTTTGTGTGTCACAGTTGTGAATGGCAGAACATAAATTTCACCTTCTTCCACTGAATCTGATCCCCTCTCTTACTCACTCTCTTTCTCATGTTGAATAAATATCTTTTACCCTTCTACCTTTTGCCTTTTACATTTCTCTGTCATCATCAAGTCTTTCTGTTAGTTGCTTCATAATAAGAACTGAGTAAAAACATCTAAGCAAGCTGAAAATTAAATGAGCCTTTCTTAATACCTTTCTTCTTTTTGTAAAGGATGAATCCAGCAGCAGCAGCCATGAGGACGACAGCAAGAACAGCCACTGCAGCAATGATGGGAATGATCATTGTTGGAGGGCTTCTCTGTTGAACAAAACACAACAGAAAATGATGATCATATAGACAGAGCAGGTTAGAAAAGAAGTACATCCATCCATCTATTTATTAAAACCTACTACTTCACTCACCCCAGACACTTCCTCCAGCTCTTCCTGGGGGGACCCTGAGGCGTTCCCAGGCCACCCGAGAGACATAGTCTCTCCAGCGTGTCCTGGGTCTCTTCCCGGGGCCTTCTCCCGGTGGGACACGCCTGGAACACCTCCCTAGGGAGGCGTCCAGGGGCATCCGAAACAGATGCCCTAAAGCCACCTCAGCTGACTCCTCTCGATGTGAAGGAGCAGAGCTCTCATCCGAGCTCCTCCCGAAAGTGACTGAGGTTCTCACCCCTATCTCTAAGGGAGCGCCCAGCCACCCTGCTGGAGGAATCTCATTTCGCCACTTGTATCCGCATGATCTTGTCCTTTCGGTCATTACCCAAAGTTCATGACCATAGGTGAGGGTGGGAGCGTAGATTGACCGGCATCGAGAGCCTTCGCCGCTCAGCTCCTTCTTCACCACGACGGTCCGGTACACCGACCGCATAATCTGCGGACGCTGCACCAATCCGCCTGTCAATCTCACGCTCCATCTTTCCCCACTCGTGAACAAGACCCCAAGATACTTGAACTCCTCCACTTGAGGCAGGACCTCTCCACCCACCCGGAGAGAGGCACGCCAACCCTTTTCCGGTCGAGAACCATGGCCTGGGATTTGGAGGTGCTGATTCTCATCCCAGCCGCTTCACACTCGGCTGCAAACCGCTCCAGCACATGCTGAAGGTCCTGGACCTTGATGAAGCCAACAGGACAACATCATCTGCAAAAAGCAGAGATGAAATCCTGTGGTTCCCAAACCGGACTCCCTCCGGCCCCTGGCTACGCCTAGAAATCCTGTCCATAAAGATTATGAACAGGACCGGTGACAAACTGGCAGCCCTGCCGGAGTCCAACATGTACTGTGAACAGGTCTGACTTACTGCCGGCAATGCGAACCAAGCTCCTGCTCCAGTCGTACAGAGACCGAACAGCCCTTAGCAAAGGCACCCGGACCCCATACTCGCGGAGCACCCCCACAGAATACCACAAGGGACACGGTCGAATGCCTTCTCCAGATCCACAAAGCATGTGGACTGGTTGGGAAAACTGCGGAGAGTATAGAGCTGATCCAGTGTTCCACGACCGGGACGAAAACCGCATTGTTCCTCCTGAATCTGGAGGGTTCGACTATCGGCCAAATTCTCCTCTCCAGTACCCTGGCGTAGACCTTCCCGGGGAGGCTGAGAAGTGTGATCCCCCCTGTAGTTGGAACACACTCTCCAGTCCCCCTTTTTAAAAAGAGGGACCACCACCCCAGTTTTGCCACTCCAGAGGTACTGTCCCCAACCTCCATGCAATGTTGCAGAGGCATGTCAGTCAAGACAGCTCCATCATCCAACATCCAGAGACTTGAGGTACTCAAGGCGGATCTCATCCACCCCCAGCGCCTTGCCACCAAGGAGCTTGCGAAGTACCCTCAGTGACTTCGGCTTGGGTGATGGATGAGTCCACCTCAGAGTCCCCAGCCTCCGCTTCCTCACTGGAAGGCAAGTCGGTGGGACTGAGGAGATCCTCGAAGTATTTCTTCCACCGTCCGACAATGTCCCCAGTTGAGGTCAACAGCTCCCCACCCGCACTGTAAACAGTGTTGGCAGAGTACTGCTTCCCCCTTCTGAGGCGCCGGACGGTTTGCCAGAATCTCTTCGAGGCCGACCGATAGTCCTCCTCCATGGCCTCACCGAACTCCTCCCAGACCTGAGTTTTTGCCTCCAAGACCGTCCGGGCTGCGGCTTCCTTGGCCTGCCGGTACCTGTCAACTGCGTCCAGGAGTCCCACAGGCCAACATGGCCCGATAGGACTCCTTCTTCAGCCTGATGGCATCCCTTACTTCCGGTGTCCACCACCGGGTTCGGGGATTGCCACCACGACAGGCACCAGAGACCTTGCGTCCACAACTTCGAACTGCAGCGTCGACAATGGAGGCAGAGAACATGGTCCACTCGGACTCAATGTCCCCAGCCTCCCTCGGAATCTGTGAGAAGCTCTTCCAGGAGGGGGGGTTGAAGACCTCCCTGACAGAGAGCTTGGCCAGAGGTTCCCAACAGACCCTCACAATACGTTTGGGTCTGCCAGGTCTGTCCAACTTCCTCCTCTGCCAGCGGATCCAACTCACCACCAGGTGGTGATCAGTTGACAGCTCAGCCCCTCTCTTTACCCGAGTGTCCAAGACATACGGCCGGAGATCAGATGAAACTGACAACAAAGTCGATCATTCGACCTCCGGCCTAGGGTGTCCTGGTGCCTCGTGCACTGATGGACACCCTTATGCTCAAACATGGTGTTTAATTATGGACAAACTGCTACCAAACCACATTGCACCGGCCCTCATGGACCTTCCCTGCGGGTGGTGAGCCCACTGGAAGGCGGGCCCACGTCACGCCATTTCGGAGCTGAGCCCGGCCGGGTCCCGTGGCCACCAGGCACTCGCCTGCGAGCCCCAACCCAGGCCTGGCTACAGGGTGGGGCCCCTGGTAACGCCAATCCGGGCGACGTAATGGTCCTTGTTTTTCTCTTTCTCCATGGTGGGCTTGTGAACCGCTCTTAGTCTGGCCCGTCACCTAGGACCTGTTTGCCATGGGAGACCCTACCAGGGGCGTAATGCCCCCTGACAACATAGCTCCTAGGATCATTCGGGCACACAAACCCCTCCACCACAGTAAGGCGGCGGTTCAAGGGGGGGGGAGGGTTGCAGTCATTTGTTTAAAATCTAAAATAAATGAAAAAATGTCAAATTCCAAACTGAGCTGGATGACAAAAGCTAAACCAACATAAAAGAACACTTTTGCTGAGAGCTCAACTTTGGTGAGTGGCTTTGACAAACAAATTTGCACCTGTTGACCAATTGCAAACCATCTTGATAGTGCTGACCTTCAGAGGGAACAGAGAGCAGGAGAGAAAATGGAGGAAGCTGTCATATTAGTTGTAAACTGCTCTATGAAACCACATGGTTTGCAGTCAGTTGGAACACAGGAGACGATGGTAAAAATATGTCTCTGTAATAAACTGTGATAACTTTTCATCTGGTTAGTGACCAAAGTGTGCTAGCATGAACACAGGATACAATCCCATCCAGCACCAAAAAGGTTCAAACATCAAAGATGAACTGCAGGACATCTGTCACACCTGATTCATTCTCACCCCAGTTTGTTCTGATCTCTGCTTTGTCCAGTTTGGTGACGATGTCGTCCTTCACTCCAGAGAGATGAAACACACAGTCGTACCTGCTCCAGTCTTCAGGTGTGACTGATGAAAGCTTCAGGTCAACACTCATCTGGAAGGATCCATCATGGTTGGGGAGGATCTCTCCGTGGTCCACGTCCTCATGAAGCTCCTCTCCATCTTTCCTCCAGATGAGTGTGGCTCTGTCAGGGTAGAAACCTGTAGCGTGGCAGCTGACTGGAGAGGAGGGAGACTTCTGGAGGAGAGACACTGAGGGAAGATCTGCAGAGAGAAGAGAGAAGAAACAACTCTTCTTTCAGGTAAATACACTACATGTACAGGCCCATACATCCATCTTATAAAAACATGTGACAGTACTACATAACAACTCATCTGTCACACAATCACTACAGTGTCTGTATATAGACAGATAAGGGAACTACAGCACTACTAAAGAAACTCACTACAGTCAGAGAAGAAGGATCTGCCTGTTTTTAAGCTTCACAGCAAAGTAGTCAATCACAGTGTCAATGTTCAGTGGAAATATTTCTATTTTGAAACACTGAAACTCTGTAAACTTACTTAACTCATGCTAACTGTGCACTGACTATCACAGTCTCAGCTTTGACTGAAGGTAACATCAGTCTACTGACTGGTTAGAGATGAATCAGATCTTATTGCTACAGAAAACAGTCAAAACTAAAGTAATATCAGGCTGATTGGAGTAGTAATACAAAGGATATTCAGGCTGAACAGGATATATGAACATTGTTGTTTTCATCAAACTACATCAGGTCATGTGACTCTACCTGTTCTCAGCAGAGAGCTCTTGCCAAAGGTCAAATACTTCTTCAGCCACTCAGGGACAAATCTGAGTGAGGACCATCTCAGTGTTTTTTATTACAACTTTGTCAGACTCCCAACTCTGTTTGATGGTCACAACCTGAGGTTTGGAAGCGATCCATGTCAGTGTCTTCAGGATCGAATGATATGAAGTCTTCTCCATCATAACCAAACTGCATAAAACCATTAATCTCTCCAGTCTCATCGTCCAACTCACAGCCAAACATCTCCTGTAAAATGTGGACATCTGAGAGAGAGACAGAGACTGTGATTAACAATCATGTACAGATGAAATCTCCAGAGAAAAAAACATCTTAACAATATTGTTCATGCTCAGTGCAGCACACATGAGTGATGAAACTCAATTTCTATTTCAAAGTTTAAAGTTACAATGGTTGCTCCTCTGTAAAGTCCCAGATGACTGTCAGTGGTAGTAAACCAAGTGGTTTGTCTTCTTGTATTCTGCACATCAAACTGTTTTAAACTCAAAGTCACAGCAGAGCTGGTCTCTCCATGGTAATTTATAAGATCACAGAACGTGACAACACAGTTAAAAATAGTTCTGACAGGGTGATCATTCAGGCTGTAAACAAACTGACAGTTTTTACAGATTAACTAACACTTTATTTGGACATGAACCCAAAACTGAGCACTTCTGTAATGTTGGTAATAACTGACTAGTTTTTATGTTCGATTTCTCTTCAACTTGATCCTGACTTCCTGTGACGTCATGCTGACATCAGCAATGATAATCTCATCAGATCAAGGCAGCTTGAAGTTTTTAGAGCCAGGTTCAGCAGTTTCTCTCCATCCATTGTAAAACTTCAGTGCATGATGGGAAATGCCTGACTGTCCTCTGATCTACAACCTCATTGTCTCAGATATTTGACCACAAACATTACAGGATATAAAAACTCTTCATTTGATCTTAATTTGATTTGGATTTTATGAGTCTGATTTTGTGCTGTGAAAGTTTACTCTGTTAACAGAATATTTATTCTGTGCATGCTGACAACTTTTATTAGCTTAGACAGCCTGATAAAAGATCCACATACAATATAAGAATCTTACAGTTATTTAATTTTCATGTATTTTGCAGCAAGATCAAACTTTAGATGACAAGTGAGGATTCTTGAAATAACACTGGTACAGACGGATGTTAAACCCCGTCAGTCCAATTATCTGACAGATCAGTGAAGGAACTGAAGGAGGTCTTATGTTCCTGTTTAGATGTATAATTGTGAGAACATTTTCACAGCTGACTGTTGTTTTGAATTCTTTATCTCAGGATGTGAATCAGTTTGTGTTGGACAGGCCCAGTGAACAAGTCTAACCAGCAGCTGATTAATGGTTTGAATGCTGAGTAGCAGCTGGTGGTCGGGCTGCTGTTGGCAAACTGATGTGATGGTGGCGTCCTGATTATTATCTTGAGGATGTGTAGATGATCACTTTATTTTATAACTAAGATGAAGAACAGTTCAGCAGTAAAAAGTCAAATATAACACAGCACATACTGTACCTTCAGTTTGATTCAAGTGCTTCTTAAAAGTAGAAATCGTGGCTTTGTAGAAGCTTGGCCCAGCTTCAAAACAGTGTCGAGTGTACCACTGCAACTGCTGAGTTTCATTTTCTAAAAATTCTTTCACCCAGTCCTGTTTTGTTTCCACCATCTTTTTGTTTGCTGTCGCAGTAACCCGCCAGAGTGTCATCAACCATTAAAGCTCCCATAAACTCTGGGAAGTTTGTGAGTCCAGTAGATCCAGTTACAAAAATCTTCAGGGAGTGTTTGACTGCAGGACAAACAAGGTTTATACATTCAGTAGAAATATACACAAATTATCATCACACTCCTCATCAACATGATGTTTGATTCAGTGAAAACTAATAGTTTTATCGAGTTGGGAAAGTGAAACTAAACTGCGAGTGTGTCTTTGAGCTACACAGCAACAAAATGCAAAGAGATTAAAAAAAAGAATTAAACTGTGATCTTACCTGATGATGAAACGTGACAGAAGAGAAGCAACAAAAATAACTTTTTCATCTTGTTTTCATAAAGACGTGTAGAGGATAAAGGACAGAGCTGCTTCAGCTTTCTGTCTGATGCTCTTTGCTCACTGAGAGAAGAGAGCGTGTTTCTGTCCTGACACGTATCTGTTTTCATGCACCAATCCAGCTATTTTTTCAGCTCTGATTGTGATATCTGTAGTTGGAAATCTGCCCATACCTTTTTCTTTTTAAATGAAATGGATTCTTTAGAAACTCTAAAATCACCTGAATAAGGACTGAGCACCAGTGCTTCCCAAAAAATATGTAAATCTACTGAATATATTATAAATATATATTAAGCATTGTTAACTGTTATCTAATGTTATTTATATTGTATATATACATATATATTATATTGTATTATATTCATTTTACATTTAATATCAGCTAGTTGTACTTGTTATTGTCTTTGTATAACTCTTTACAGACAGTTGTAAGTAGGTGAATTTTCCACATGGATATAAAGAGAAACTGGAGCAGACATGATGCAGATGTCCCTCCTCTCGTCTGGTTCTTGCTCCCTGTCTCTCCATGCTGTGATGCTCTGTGGAGGAGCCACGCTGCTCCGCTTCTTCTGCTGCTGCTCTTCGTTGGTCAGGGTGATGTGGTGCTGTTGTTGGCACGGTGCGTGGTTCAGGATGCAGCGAGAAACACCCCATACCTCCACCTGCTCCACATTTTACTGTTAATGAATGCTGTGTGTCATAGTGCTTTCCTTTAACACTCAACTTTTGGGGATGACCTCCACTCTCTGTATCAGACCAGCAGTATGTCATAAATGTGCACAGCTGATTCTGCTCTTCCTTTTGTGATACCCGGCCAAGGAGAAACCATAAAAGGTCAGACTCCCTTCTTTCCCCCACTCCCAAGGATGACCCGTGCAACCACAAGTGCAGTCCAAAGAAAATATTTATTCATAAATTAGGGTGCTATAGGTGTCGAGGGGAGCACAGCCAAAATAACAAACAAAACAATCTGGAAATCAAAATCCACTAACTTACCGAATTCAGGAACAAAAGAAAATACAGACACCTTATCTGCCTCCTAAACATAAACAGGAGAAAACTCACAAACAGAAAAGGCTCCTCCCCTCTACAATTACCCGGACTGCTAGTTTGACGCGTGAACACACACTCTGATGTTGTACTAAAGCACAGCTCAGCTCGGTCTGGTTGGGAGTCATGAAGAGAATGGGAGCTGGGCCGGCATGGGCTGGTTCCATTTTGAAGCAGGTCTCATTATTCGTCCAATCACAGGCCAACACCTGAGCTGAGCATCAGAGAGAGCACAGGGTGAACAGTAGCTCCCTCAGGCAGGGAGGGACAACAACACAGACACTCAGAAATTATGAATCAGGGTCAAAACATTAGATACAATTATGAAAAAAATAAATGTTGAGGGCTGATAAACAAAACAAAACAGTTTAAAACACCCAAAATAAAAAATGGACCTCTCACACATTCCAACAGCTGCTTTTTCTTTCTTTGTTTTTGTTGCTTGCTCACTCGTTGAGTTTGAACATGTTTATTGTGTCTTCCTTCAGTTGCTGTGAAGAGGTGGAGCTGCAGGGCCACACAGCGTGAACACCTCAAACATGCTGCAGGAAGAGCTGGAGGCTGTGGGCGTAAAGTGAGTGTGAACTTTACTCTGAACATTAGATAAAACATGTTCTCCACTGACAGAATTTATTTTATTCTATGTATAGTTTGGTGCTTTGTTCATAGTTGTTGCAGTTTTTGGGAAGTCTGTATTCAAATAAAATGTGTTGTCCAAAAGTCAAGATGAATGTTTTTGTTCTTTACTATGAGATAAGCTCAGGTGTTGTTTAACTGGACGTCACAGCTTTTACTGCTTTGTCGTCACATTTGAAGTCATTCACTGTGCAGAAAGATTCAGTCTCTCAGAGAGCTCAGAGCTGTTGACAGGAGCTGTAAGGTCACAAACACACTGTTAGCTCAGCTCACACTGAAAAGCCTTTTTAATCTACAGAGTGCAGGTCAGATCAGAGACAGGAGAAGAAAAACAAGTTCTACTTACGAGGTGGAGGACGGATGGGCTGAAATAAAAAGAAAAGACAAATCATTCAACTTGTCACAGTTTGAAATGCGAGAACATCTTTTGTCTTATTTTAATAAATCCCCTTTCCTTTCCTTTTTAGATCTCTTTATATCATGAGTATTATTCTATAGATTTATATTATAGTCTGAGCCTTACAGTGCTGCTGTTGGTTACTTCACATGTTGGTGCACTATTAAATGTTGCTTCAGTTTTTCAGTCTGGATAAGAGCATCAACTCAGATCCTTTGAGTCTCTCACCTTTCTTCTTTTTGTAAAAAATGAATCCAAAAACAGCGATGATGATGATGATGAGAGCAAGAACAACCACTGCAGCACTAATCAGGACGGTGATGTTACTGGGCTCCTCTGCTCAGAAATAATAACAGTTTGGTTATGATGGAGAAGACTTCATATCATTGGACCTGAAGACACTGACATGGATCGCTTCCAAACCTCAGGCTGTGACCACCAAACTGAGTTGGGATGCTGACAAAGATTCAAAGAAAGATAAAATTCAATGAAAATTACCTCACTCAGATTTGTCCTCAGTGGCTGAAGAAGTATTTGACCTTTGGCAAGAGCTCTCTGCTGAGAACAGGTAGAGTCACATGACCTGATGTAGTTTGATGAAAACACAATGTTCATACATCCTGCTCAGACTGAATATCCTTTGTATTATCATTACAATTAGTCGAATATCACTTTAGTTTCAAATGTTTTCTGTAACAGTAAGATCTGATTTATCTCTAACCAGTCAGTAGACTGATGTTACCTTCAGTCAAAGCTGAGACTGTGATAGTCAGTGCACAGTTAGCATGAGTTAAGTAAGTTTACAGAGTTTCAGAGTTTCAAAATAGAAATATTTCCACTGAACATTGACACTGTGATTGACTACTTTGCTGTGAAGCTTAAAAACAGGCAGATCCTTCTTCTCTGACTGTAGTGAGTTTCTTTAGTAGTGCTGTAGTTCCCTTATCTGTCTATATACAGACACTGTAGTGATTGTGTGACAGATGAGTTGTTATGTAGTACTGTCACATGTTCTTATAAGATGGATGTATGGGCCTGTACATGTAGTGTATTTACCTGAAAGAAGAGTTGCTGACATGTTGTGAGCCTCACTCATCTGTTGTGTGTTGAGTCTTCAGTTCATACAAAGGTACTGTCACTGATTCAGGAGAGTGAAACAGGACCTAACATGTTTCTGGTTACTCTGTCTTTCTGTCTGTTTACATTCTCCAACCTTTCACCAGATGCTCTCAGACTATTCAGATCTTTCCTGCAGCCAGTCCCTTCTCCCTGGCAATCCCCTCATTGCCCTCATCTGAGTTTCTCCACACTTGCGCTTCATTCCTCCAACAGCCACAATCAGTACATACATCAGCCAGTACTTTTATCAGATTGATCAGATTGGTCATATTTGTTTGGACACATTTGCTTCTTCATGCCTTTGCGTGGTTGGACTTTCCTGTACCTGTCTGCCTGCTAGTAAGCCACCATTAAAGTTCATTTTAGTCCACATTGGCTCTGTCCGGTCTGTGTCCTGGAGATGAGAGACAGGAAGAGGGACCTTGACAGGTACCCTTTGAATTTTTTTAGCATATGCAGTTCTGTGGAGGTTTTTACAAGATGATCTGTTTGTTTGATCTCTCCTGATTGGATTTCTTCATCTTGTTTTTATCATTTGTTTTCTGTCCTTTTCTATTTGGCCTCTTTCTCTTCTCTCTCCAGATCTTCCCTCAGTGTCTCTCCTCCAGAAGTCTCCCTCCTCTCCAGTCAGCTGCCACGCTACAGGTTTCTACCCTGACAGAGCCACACTCATCTGGAGGAAAGATGGAGAGGAGCTTCATGAGGACGTGGACCACGGAGAGATCCTCCCCAACCATGATGGATCCTTCCAGATGAGTGTTGACCTGAAGCTTTCATCAGTCACACCTGAAGACTGGAGCAGGTACGACTGTGTGTTTCATCTCTCTGGAGTGAAGGACGACATCGTCACCAAACTGGACAAAGCAGAGATCAGAACAAACTGGGGTAAGACTGGGATCAGAGTGAGTTTTTTTTTTTTTCATTTTTGTCAATTTAACTTTTCCATTTCAAATTTGTGAATTATCATTCTTGTTAATGGTTTTAAGGCTAAGACCAGTATTAAATCTTCCTTTACCAGGATCACTGGTCAGATCATGTGACACTGACAGAGTTATCAAAAGGTTTTTGATTAATAATTGTAAGTAGTGAAGTCACAAACATCTTACAGAAGCATCCCTGTGACTTAATACTACACTTTGATTATACTGGATAACTTGTGAGAGACACAGCAGCAAAAAGCTGAGATATTCTGATTTTTAGTCTTAAAATCCCCAAAACACTGAATCTTACATTTCCCATAATGCAGCTCAATAGTGTCTTTCATTACACCATTCCTGCCGTGTAAATGTTCACTTCTTTCAAACTCCCCCAGTTTGTAACGCAGGCTTTCTGCTAAAACGTTGTAATCTCCAAGTTTTTTTTAACTCCTTCCAGAGCCACAGAAAATATTAAACATTAAACCAAACAATGACTTTAATGCTGCCTGTCTACTCTTTAAATACCTTTGTCTTAAATACTGAATATTTCTGCACACACACACTAATGGCTACAGTCATATACACAGACTGTATATAAAGATGGTCTCCACTTCCTCCCGCTCTACAAAAGTGAAGTCAGAATATCTCAGATATGAGCGTCGCCATCTTGTGATGGTGACGTCATTTAGAGCGAGAGTCTGCGTGATAATGATCAAGAAAGGAGCCGCAGTATCAAGGACCTGCCACACTCGATCAGTAATCAATAATTACTAACTGTTAACTAAGAATCACATGCTAAAGTTAAAGTTACGTGTCCTGTCTTAAATTTCTACTCTACGTACAATTACTGGTAAAAGTCTGCAGGTTCCTCCACAACTACTTCACTGTTAATGACAATTTTCAATCATGACATTTCACCCTGTTTTTATAGCATCAAATAACTAATTAAAACCAAGTTAATCAGAAAAATGAACACTTATTACACATCAGCGTAAAAAGAATGACCTAAAATAACAGAAACCATCTTTGGGAAGAAAATTATTTGATGTTTACTTTGATTCTTTGATTGAGTTTGTCCCATCTGCTAACATGGAGGAGGCGGGGCTTATGAGCTGTACTGCAACCAGCCACCAGGGGGCGATCCAGATGTTTTGACTTCACTTTTAAGGAGCTGTCATGTCGTCCATCTTTATATTCAGTCAATAGTCATATACAGTAGATGATCCTGTGTTTGCTGCCTGTATGTGTGATGAACAGATGGATGTTCTTCTGTTCTGACCTGCTTCATCTCCAAATGTTGTTTTTATGGTTTATTTCTGAGCAGATGAGCCCAGTAACATCACCGTCCTGATTACTGCTGCAGTGGTTGTTCTTGCTCTCATCATCATCATCATCGCTGTTATTGGATTCATTTTTTACAAAAAGAAGAAAGGTGAGAGACTCAAAGGATCTGAGTTGATGCTCTTATCCAGACTGAAAAACTGAAGCAACATTTAATAGTGCACCAACATGTGAAGTAACCAACAGCAGCACTGTAAGGCTCAGAGTATAATATAAATCTATAGAATAATACTCATGATATAAAGAGATCTAAAAAGGAAAGGAAAGGGGATTTATTAAAATAAGACAAAAGATGTTCTGACATTTCAAACTGTGACAAGTTGAATGATTTGTCTTTTCTTTTTATTTCAGCCCATCGTCCTCCACCTCGTAAGTAGAACTTGTTTCTTCTTCTCCTGTCTCTGATCTGACCTGCACTCTGTAGATTAAAAAGGCTTTTCAGTGTGAGCTGAGGTGCTTCAGTGCAGGATAAGAGGACTAACAGTGTGTTTGTGACCTTACAGCATCCTGTCAACAGCTCTGAGCTCTCTGAGAGACTGAATCCAGAAACGTGATGGACAAACACAGCGAGCTGCACACAGTGGACGTCATGTGGGACAGCAAACCTTCACAGCTCCAGTTAAAGCCGTTTTTACACTTTTTCATTCACTGTGAAACTTCTGAGTCACATTACAGCTCTGTGTGTTTTATTTTTGTTTTTATTTTTTTTTAAAAGGTCTGTTTCTTTATATAAAGACACATCATTTCTCCATCAGTGTCTGTAATTACAGTGACATGAATATTTCCTTTGTAGTCACTGTTATCACAGAGACTAAATGCATGTGGCTCCATCCTGTGGAAAAATAAAGGAAGAATCAGCTGCACATTTATGACATACTGCTGGTCTGATACATGATGGTAGAGGTCATTCTTAAAACTATTAAAGGAAAGCATGATTACGTACAACATTAATTCATAGTAACATTTGTTGTGTTAAGACATTGTTTACCTGCCTTCATGTCTGATTTTTAAATGTTGCTCTTTAACCATTACTTGAACCAAAAGTAGTGAAATTCTGAGCAGAAATTGTGTTTTAATCATAACTGACTTTTATTAAACTATTATTGAGACCTGGTCATTACAACAAGGTTTTAAACATTTTGTTGTCATGTTATTAATAAATTGTCATCTAATAAGCTGTGCTTGCATTTTACATTTTTCTGACCTCTAATTAAAAAAACGATTTATTGAATTTATAATATAATTATATATATTTACATATAATCATGAAATCCTGGTGTTCATGGTATTCATCCATTCAGTTAACTTTTTCTGCATTTTTTTTGGCATATTCTCTACTTTAGTGTTTCTCAAACAGTGGGGGCCGCCTGCTCAACCCAGTAGAAGAAGTACACAGTAAAAAGTACAGAAGAACAAAGTAAACAAATGTTATGCACTTTTCATCCCTTCTGATAAGCTCAAATATAAGAGATATTGTTGCAAATTTTGCACAAAAAAACAAATGTCAGCACTGTCCTTTGCACTCACTTTCTTCGGACTCATGGTTGGAAAAATAACTGAAAACTCAAACGCGACACAACCCTGCTGCTTCACTGCGGCATTCACTGCTCCAACTAACGGTGGGACATCTGAAGCTTGATCCTAACTCGAGTTTTAGCTCTCAACTCAAAGAAAAACATCATCCGAGAGACAGCTCGTATCTCGAAAAACTCGTTAGTTGGGACACTCGTAAGTCAAAAGTACCTTTTTGAAAAGGAATAAGCTGATGAAGCTGACAAGTGACCAATGTTCACAGTTTAAAAAGGTTTTGAATGTTACTGTGTTAAGTCTATAAAAATGCACATCCCAGTGAATCATTTGCACTTTTTTCTTCTGTTTTGAGAATCACACAGACTGAGCAGTCTTGTTTAAATGTTACAAACTGAGTTAATAAACTGAACTGGGAAATTGTTTTAAGTTGTTGCAGATGTTGATCTCAGCTCATTTTATTCATCTATTTTGATAATCAGGTGATTGTATGCAGAATGCAACTCATACAGTGGTTTGTACAGATAAATAAATAAATATTATCAGGGAGGAGAGCAGCAGTATAGTTAATCATATTTTTTATATTACATTTAACTTTGTTATTTAAAATCTGAGATGGAGTGTAAATGTTGGTACATTCAGTTGCCAAAAAGCTACTATTCAAACATTTAGTGACTTTAATAACTATTCATTTAACTGTTCTTTGTTCATAAAAGTGTGGCTGTATTTTGTTTGTCATGAAAAGGTCATTTTGAGATATTGGGGAAGATATTGAAAGGTCCAAAGAAAATACTAGCAATGCTGGATGCCCTTCCACCCCAATAAATCTCAGAGTCTAATAAAGTTGAGGCAGACCTGATGACAAATAAATAAGACTCTTTCTGAGCTCATTTACAAAACTGAAGGATATTAAGCTCTAAAAAAACTAGCAAACAAAAATGCATTATGTAAACCCTGTTCTGTCCTCTAAATGAACTCAAAATTGATTGATCTGAATTACATATTATACCATACATCATAGCATATAGTGATATAATGAGACAACTTGCACTGACTGTTTGGATAAAGAATAAAAAACTGGTTTTGATCATATTTAAGGCTTTTTAAGTCATGGACTTTGTTCTGCAGAATTAATTACTCTTATTCATTTCATAAGCTGTGTTAGGCTCATTCAAACAGGCTTTTATACAGTTTCAAATATGAAATACCTGATTGATTCTCTGGC
>CM041548.1:21891970-21964615 GCA_023238725.1 Scortum barcoo
CTTATCTGTCTGTACAGACACTGTAGTGATTGTGTGACAGATGAGTTGTTATGTAGTACTGTCACATGTTATAAGATGGATGTATGGGCCTGTACATGTAGTGTATTTACCTGAAAAAGTTGTTTCTTTCTCTTCTCTCTGCAGATCTTCCCTCAGTGTCTATCCTCCAGAAGTCTCCCTCCTCTCCAGTCAGCTGCCACGCTACAGGTTTCTACCCTGACAGAGCCACACTCATCTGGAGGAAAGATGGAGAGGAGCTTCATGAGGACGTGGACCACGGAGAGATCCTCCCCAACCATGATGGATCCTTCCAGATGAGTGTTGACCTGAAGCTTTCATCAGTCACACCTGAAGACTGGAGCAGGTACGACTGTGTGTTTCATCTCTCTGGAGTGAAGGACGACATCGTCACCAAACTGGACAAAGAAGAGATCAGAACAAACTGGGGTAAGAATAAATCAGGTGTGACAGATGTCCTGCAGTTCATCTTCTCATGTTTGAACCTTTTGGTGCTGGATGGGATTGTATCTTGTGTTCATGCTAGCACACTTTGTTTGCTAACCAGATGAAAAGTTATCACAGTTTATTACAGAGACATATTTTTACCATCGTCTCCTGTGTTCCAACTGACTGCAAAATGTGGTTTCAGAGCGTTTACAACTAATATGACAGCTTCTCCATTTTCTCTCCTGCTCTCTGTTCCCTCTGAAGGTCAGCACTATCAAGATGGTTTGCAATTGGTCAACAGGTGCTAATTTGTTTGTCAAAGCCACTCACCAAAGTTGAGCTCTCAGCAAAAGTCTTCTTTTATGTTGGTTTAGCTTTTGTATCCAGCTCAGTTTGGAATTCGACATTTTTTCATTTAGTTTTGTTTTTAAACCATGACTGCAACCCGTCACAGGACAAACCAACATGCAAATAGTTCATACCTAGATGGATGTGGATCACAGTAGGTTTAATAAATAGATGGATGGATGTACTTCTTTTCTAACCTGCTCTGTCTATATGGTCATCATTTTTGTTGTGTTTTGTTCAACAGAGAAGCCCTCCAACATGATCATTCCCATCATTGCTGCAGTGGCTGTTCTTGCTGTCGTCCTCATGGCTGCTGCTGGATTCATCCTTTACAAAAAGAAGAAAGGTATTAAGAAAGGTCAGTAAATTTTTACAGTGCTCAGATGTTTTTACCCAGTTTACAAAAAAGCCTCAGTGTAGCATGATGATGACAGAGAAATGTAAAAGGCAAAAGGTAGAAGGGTCAAAGATATTTATTCAACATGAGAAAGAGAGTGAGTAGAGAGGGGATCAGATTCAGTGGAAGAAGGTGAAATTTATATTCTACCATTCACAACTGTGACAGAAAATGATTTGTCTTCTCTTCTTGTTTCAGACAAAAGCCCTCCACATGGTGAGTAGAAGTTTTTATTCTGTTTTATCTGATCTGACATGCACTTATATCAGTGTGTGTTGCTGGAAAATAGTTAAAGACATAGAGTACAGACATGGACTGTGTAATAGAAAGATCAATTTCATCCTCAGGGCATCACCAGTAAAAGCTTATGAACACAAGAGTCAGTTGATCTGAAGCGAGTAAATTATTTTCCACAAGTGATTTCTTCTCTGAAGAAAGAAACAGCAGAAACAGTGACTGTTTGACATTATGTGGAATTAGATGGGAGTAATAAAAGTGATAGCCTTTCCTCAACAAGAGAGAACTGGCTAAATATAGATAAGCCATGACTGTGGATCTATGGATAAGCAGACTAACAGTGTGTTTTGTCTTACAGCTCCTGACAACAGCTCTGAGCTCCCTGAGAAACTGAATCCAGAAACCTGATTTTCAAACTCATTCTGCACAGTGAATGACTTCAAATGTGACGGCTTTCAGAATTTTACTGAATAATGGATATTTTAATCTCAATGATCAATCTGTATGTTTGTCTTCTTTTGATTGTGTGGTTATCCTTTCAGTATTTTAGGTTTTGGTGCTCAAACAGTCAGTTCACTATACTCACCCATGTACCTCTAGTTCTCTAGACATGTCTTTAGTTTGGGTCTTATTTGCTGAGGTTCTTCTAGAATCATCATGATAAAATAAACTTAAAATCTAAAATACATTCATCTCTGTGGTGTTTGTTCTGCTGTGAGTTTCACAACTTGAACTCAAATGTAAAGTGAGTACAAGTTGTGACACTCACTTATATTAGTGTAAACACTAATATAAGATTTTAAACATTATTTGTTGAACTTTGGATGTTTTCTGGACACTCTGTCTTCTTTCAGTTCACTCTAAACTTTTGTTAGAGCCCAGGTCTTTGTTAGAGGCAATTCATTGTCAGTTCATCAATGTTAATCATGTCTAGTTTGAACGCATATGAAGTTTGAATCACTTCAACTTTTCATTTATTAATCTGTCTTAACAGACTCACAGTGAAGATTAGAAGACTCAAAACAAAATGATTTTTTTTTCTAAATGTCTTGTCCCTGCTAAGAATTTACATAGTTGTGTTGGGAAGCTTGCAATGACTGATAATGATATTGGGCCAATAGTGTCAAAAGCATTTCAGAGCATTTCCACACCTGTAGTGCTTTATATCTCAGTGGACACGTTTATTTAATACATGTTGAAACATGCTCAGTCGTCAGTTGGAATTAAAGTTATCACACATGAAATGTACAAGCAACATACAACTATTAAAAGAAATTGCTTACATACAGAGGAAACACCCTCGGTGTAAATTATTAAGTGTAAGCACAGGCACTATATTAAATGAATATCACCCCTTTCTGTGTAATCCCTGACAAAACACGTCTTTGTTGTGTAATAATGCAGAAGAGATCAGTCAGTGTTACAACTGTTTCTGCATAAAAAGAATTTAAACCTCATCAGATGATTGAAACCAGATGATGAAGAACCTTACACACTTTCTAATCTTCAACGTCCAATCTCCACCTCTGATCTATGAACCAAAAGGGAAAGTAAACCAAAAATAGAAGCAGGTTAGGCAGGCTTTTTTAATAATCAGATTTTATTTAATTTTCATAATTTACATATTATCAATGTATATAAACATACATCATTATGTAGTGGTCTGAGCTAGAGGAGAAAATGAATAAGCAAAAGTTCAAATAACAGTAGAGCATGAAAAGAAAAGACTAAAAGAAGATAAACAAAAAACAAGAATAAAGAAGAAGGAAAAAAGAAGAAAAAAAGAAGAACAACCTAACAACAAATGAAGAAATATGTGTCCTTGTACCTGTTAAGAAATATTTCTTATAACTGATCAACTCAGTCTGGGACCTTCTAAGCCAGTGTTTCCCCTCTGGATAATTTCACTTAGATCCTTAGGCAGGTAATAATTAGTGAAATTATTGTGCTGCTTTCTTTTCTATGATTGTACTGACTGTCTATTTTGTATTATTATTTCTGTTTTGCTTGTTCATATATACATATCATTTGCATGTTCGGAATAAATCACTAAAAACTAATCCATCAGAGGCCGCCATATGTCCATAAAAGTGTCATCATTTCCTTTTTAATTTGGCACTTAGTCTTTCCATAGGAAAAACTCTACCACTGACTTACAGTGGGAGGTTTCTCACTGATCCAATTAAATAATATACATTTTCTGGCCAAAAATAAGAGTTTATTGAGTAATTTTGATCTTTTCACATCCATAATCCTATTCAAAGGTGGCAGCCCCAGTAGAAACTGGCCTGGATCTTTGCATATCCTATGTTTAAATATTGCTGTCACTTCCTTAGATACACATGACCAGAACTTTGATATTCTTGGACAGCTGCAGAAGCAGTGTATATACGTCCCACTTGTTAATTTGCATTTAAAGCACAATGGTGATCTATTAGGGTCAATTTTGTTTATAACATGAGGTGTCCTGTGCTGTCTATGAAGTATTCTATATTGTATTTCTTTAAATTGAAGTGAGTAGTCCGAATACATCCCTCCCAAGCATTTTCATCATATACACTTTGAAGGTCCTCCTTCCCATCGCTAGGCAGGTTTTAATTACAGGACAAGATGAGACAGACTGAGACGAAGTCAGAGTAAGATGTGAGAAAAATAGAAAGAAAGAAGAAAGATGAAGTGTGATAAAGTTGAACTTTCCACTTCCATACATGTTCTGATAACAACATCAACAGTTATAATAATAAAAATGATTTCATACATATTCAGAAAACAAAAACTCATTGTCAGTGAACCAGGAAACATTATTGGACCACAGAAAAGTTCACAGGAGGTGATTCTACTCAGCTCTTCAGCTTCTCTTTTTCAAACCATAATGAAGTTATTTTTGTTGCTACTCTTCTGTCATGTTTCATCTCATATGTTAAAATTGTACTTTAAGCTCTTTGTAACAATAGTTTTATTCAGCCTGCCTGCTCCTCTGTCGAGAAGCATTTCCACTTACAGTACCATTAACAGAGCAGATTTTATTTCATAGAGTACTGACACCCCTTAAATGTATGTTCTATGATATTCACTTAAACTCAACAAACACAATACAACTACCATACTTTAATCAAATTCAGTAAATGTGTTTGTTGCAAGTGAGCAGAAGTTTATGTTCTTGTATATTTGTTTGTTTCCTGGGAGGATTTCTCAAAAACTGTGCAACACATTTCTATGAAATTTGGTGAACAGTCAGACCTTAAATCCAAATAGATCTTATTACTTATTGGTGTGTGACACCATGTAAACTTGAACTTTGTCCTGCAGTCCTGTAAAGCACAGAGCCTCCTGAAGCAAAGTTTTGGATGTGTTGTAGTGTTTGTCTGCAGTATGACTGGCCGTTATGGATTAAACATTGTGCAACTGCAACCAGATTTAGCAGACAGGAGCTGAAACTTTCACATACAGATGGTTCTGGAATAAAATGGTGATTTATTCAGCCCATGCAACAGGTAACAAGGAAAAAGAACGATGAACCTTTGGCACCACCATGTGGTTATTTAAAAGTACTTCAAGTTTATACTCTGAGCTGTAGAAGCAGAATATCTTCCTCCTGGACTTCTTGGTTCAAGAATAATCAGATTTCTGCCAGTGAATAACCAAACCCATAAAACAAACAGTGACCTGAAACCTCTGAAGTTGCTGAAAGAGGTGCAACACTTGAGCCCAGTGGAGTGAGGTCGAGCAGTACACACTAATACAAATGGCCCACAGCATGTTTTCACTGATGCAGGACTGACAGAGCTAACGGTCGCCTCTGATGGATTTAGGACTCAACAAACATGATCTGGAACACCTTCAGTCTGTCTGAGAGGTGAAACTAATCACCACTGGTCATCAGTCCCTCTCAGTGGGAGGCTGGTCCACCAGCATGTTGAAGGTCGGTACCTCGGACAGCTCCAGGATCAGCACGCTGTGGCCACGAGCGTCGGCCATGTTGAAACACCTCAGCCGTCTTTGAGCTGAAACAACTGTGGCACGAATGATTTGATAAGTTATTGTGTGGGAAGTGGTGAAAAGAGGTAGTTGTTTCCTGTACTTATCTGTCACGTATACTTATAAATAAGAAATACACTCTTAGCTTCTCCTTTTTACCATCTGCTCAAGCAGGTTGGTTTCTCTTGTAAGCGATGATCTATTCTGGCCTGAACAGCTGCGGTTTGTAGTGAAAATGAAAAATGTTTAATTCAACATGACTTGTAAATCTGTCTGCTTTATTTTATTTCATGAACTGAAGTTAGGTACTTCCTTGAAGTCAACATCTGGAAGTCTAAACAGTAACATAAAATCTTTTGGATGTGGTTTAGACACACATGCTATGGAAACAACACTGTATTCAACAGTTGTTTCATTGTACAGCTGTGACAGGGGTGAGGCTTGGGGCCAAGATGACCATCAGGATCAGGGTGTACCAGGTACCACAAGCCACATTTCTTAACTGTGCCACATTATAAAGCACAATAGGCCTATATGATAACGATATATAGAACTATGCACTCGTATCTGCCTGAACTGAGGCATAGAAAATGCCATCAGCTTAGACTGAACTGGTCCTTATCTCACCTTATTAAGATTCACAACATGCAAGTACAGCTTTAATGATAGCAGAACATATCTAAGGGGATCAATTCATTGTTGGTTTTGGTCTTTTCATAGGATTAGTTAACAAAATAAAAGCTGTGTTTGTTTTTTAAACAGATCTATTTGATAAACAGTGGAAACAGAACCAGAAATTCTAGAACTCTACATGTCATAAAGTGTCAAACACATCAAAGCCACAGAATTCTGAACTCAGATCAATAAATACCAAAACTGATAACAGAAGAAGCAGTTTTTCGACGGAGACGAAGGACTAATCAAGGACTAGTAGTAATCAACGTTATTTTTAGTTTTACAAGCTAGTCTACGTTACGTAAGGTAAGTATATAACCCTTGTATCAATCTTCATGAATCTAAACTATAATATGTAAAATGTGTATAATGTATTGACACTAAGATTTGCATTAAAATCCGACTCTCACAACTTAAACCAAAGAAATGAAGTATTAAGATTTTTAATTTATGCTTATCTTAGTTCTGTTGATAGGGTTGAGAATTTTAAATGTTAGGATTGAAATGTAAATGCTTGAGGTAGGATGGAAATTGAAGAAGATAACCTTTGATTTCATTGGCAGGTTTATCTAGTCAACATGGATGGACGCGGAGATGGTTTACACAATGGAAGAAATCGTAAGAACATTTGCATTTAACATTTAATACAGAGTTATTTAAGTAAGTTCCCAATTTATGAATAGTAATGCTAACATAATTCTCTAACAAATTTTACAGGCCAAAACCTTCACCTTCTTCTTTTTCCAAGAGGAGATCGTCCACCAGCCGATCAACTCAATGCGGGAGTTATTGCCTGGATGGAGTTTCTCATAAATCAAGGATTCGACGATTTTGACTTTATGATTATCCAACCTGAGCACCAGCTGGTCAATGTCAACCAAGGAAATGACAACAACGCCGACGAAGACAACAACAACGACAATGTCAACGACAATAATGACAACGACATTGTCAACGACGATAATGACAACAATGACCACGAAGTCAGTAACGACAGTAATGGGGTTAGGGGTAACGACAGTGTAAATAATAACGTTGACGACACTGACAGTCTGCCTAGAGTATCCAGGAAGAGGTCAAGAGAGGAGGATGAAGAGAGAGATGAAGAAAGCAAAACGATTCAGATGGTGGGATGAGTTTGCTGAAAGCAGCACTGACAGTGATACTGACAACAACGACTGTGACAATAACGACACCATCAAAAATACTGACGTTCCAGCAGAGTGCCCTCTGCCTGGCCCATCGAGGAAAAGGTCAAGGGAGCACGATGAGGAAGATGACAGAAGCTGCAAGAAAGCAAGGCAGCTTGGCGACAGGGACTCTGACTCTGCCAGAGCTGATCAAGATGAAGCTCTCGGTAGCCACAGTAGCTATCTGGCTCAAGGTCCAGGTG
This sequence comes from Scortum barcoo, assembly GCA_023238725.1. Lineage (NCBI taxonomy): Eukaryota > Metazoa > Chordata > Actinopteri > Centrarchiformes > Terapontidae > Scortum > Scortum barcoo. Next base: position 21,899,446 of record CM041548.1, read on the forward strand.
CTACAGACACTGACAGTGAGTATAACTCCACTGACAAAATGACTGAAAATAGTTCAGTCACACAAACAGGAGCTGGTGCTGAGGTTTCTGAAGAACGCCCATTGCCTGGCCCATCGAGGAAAAGATCGAGAGAGCACGATGAGGAAGAAGAAAGAAGCAGCAAGAAAGCAAGGCAGCTTGGCGACAGGGACTCTGACTCTGCCAGAACTGGTCAACATCATGCTCTCAGTAGCCACAGTAGCTATCTGGCTCAAGGTCCAGGTGCTACAGAGGAGACTGACGAGGATGTGAACCAGGAGGTAGAGGAGGAAGACCGTCGGCCAAGGAAATGTAAAAAGAAGTCAAGGCTATGATGGAGGTGACAGGATTTGGATTCGATTCATTCGGATTTGTGTACTGACGCAGACTGACTTGTACAGTAAGAAATTTGATGACATCTGACTTTAGCTCCCTTAATGTCCCTAACCCCAACCCCTAACTCTTACCCCTTACTCCCTAAACCCTTAATCCCCAACCCCTTACTCCATAAACCCTTAATCCCCAACCCCTTACTCCCTAAACCCTTAATCCCCAACCCCTTACTCCATAAACCCTTAATCCCCAACCCCTGACCCTAACTCCCTAACCTTTGACCCCTGACCCCTAAGACACAGTCACTGGTCGTTGACAAACTTCTGGCACCCATTTGCTGACCGTCCTGGAGGGGGAATCTCTCTCTTTGACTGGGCCCTCCCAAGGTTTCTTCCTTTTTTGCCTCTTAATTAGGTTTTTAGGGAGTTTTTCCTTGCCCTCATTGAGAGTCTACGGTCTGCATGGTTGTCAGTTTAATTTATTTTTAATTAATTTTTTTAATTTATCATATTTTTCAATTAATGTAATTAAATTTTGTAATTAAAGTTTATTTTTTCGTCCATAAAGATGAGTTTAATAGCAATAAAGTTCAATCTTAATCTGAATATAACTTGCTCATTGTCTTTGCTCTCAGTATTTAAGTATTTGAAGAAGAGTATACTTTCAGAGTATAAAAGCATGTAAACCACAGTTAATACTGATTTTTTTCTCTCTCTGAGATATCATACTTTATTATTCTGATATGAATTTTCAGTGTAATAACTTTACAGGCTGTTTAAGACTAGTTTTGTTTTGGATTTTTCTTCACTGGGTGCATAACATATCTGTCAAAATTTAGATTCATCAACCGTAACCTGACAATTTGAAAGAAGAGATATTCATATGTGACTAAGCCAAGTACTTAGTGTTTGAAATTTAAGTGACAAGTATCATTGAAAAAACAAAGATAACAATAATGACAATAAGATCGACACCACCCTTGTGTTTGTATGTTAATTATGAATCTACAACCAAGCAATTTTTGCATTTCACTTGCTTTAAGTGTTTTGTTCCTTAATTATCTTAATTAGGTATTACGACCTTGGTTTTGAAATTTTATTCTTCTTTTATTTGTCTGAGTACATTAATGCTTAAAGTAAGAAATACCACACTTCTAAAGGTGTTAGATGAACACTGGTAAGTACAGAACTGCTTTTTCAAAGTCAGAATATCTTAACGCAAGCAACTTATCCTTCTCATCTCTTAACCCTCCTGTTCTGTTGCAGGTCAAATTGACCCTGATTCAAAGTTTAAAAATCTTAAAAAAAAACAAAAAAACTTAAAATTATTTTTTCGGTATGACACTTCTTCTGCTTGACTTAATAAGTGTAATCAGCTTATAAAATGAAAGAAGAATTAAGCATCAAATACTATTTGTTTCTTTGCAACTATAAGACATATTTCACCACAATCACACACACACAGACACACACACTCTCTCTCCTTAGTCTGTTGACCTCATCTGTAAAGTGTGAGAATGAATGTTGTTGTGACTTTATGAAAAATAAAGGCTGGTTACATTCACCAGGCCAAGACCATTTAGTTATGAACACAAACAGAAACAGCATTGTGATAATACTTTACACCTAAATGGCTCTTGATGCGTTATCTAATAAACATTCAAAACAACCTCAAAGACGCAGTGTTGTACAAAGTTTCAGTTGATCTGCTGCATTTAGGTACACAGTTCAAACACTAATACAAAACACATCTGGAATCCAAACAGCTAACATTTTTATCAGCTACTAAAATATCCCGAGTCAGGAGCTCTATCTTGGTCAATGTCCATTTGCTTTTCGATTGAGTCAGGTCTGTGAAGGTCTGATCCTTGTTTTGGACATTAGCTGGAAGCTGACCGGGTTGAATTTTGTCCTGTGTATCACATTTCAAAGAAACACGTAGTTTGAAGTTGTATTTAGCTTCACCAAACGAGGTATTTAAGGGTTTTATTCCTATTTATCAAAGATTATTTTTACATAAAAACAAGCTTACAACATTAACATAATTCCCTCTTTTGTGAAACTGTCATGATGCATGCAGCCCATGTCTGACCCCAAAATAATCTTTTTTTTTATTTTGCTTCCTTGTTGATTAGAGTGCCCATTTCAAGATGAACCATTAAAAACAGAACAAATCCAGACTGATATCAGATTTAATAAAAGAAAATGATGAACTGACATGATGGACTGACATACGGCAGCAAAGTAAAAACCTCAAACTCTGTTACACACAGACACACACACACCACAGATGGTTTCTTTATGCAATATACCCCCAAATCGACGAGATGACTGTGAACACATGATGTGTTTTAGCTTGAGTTTAGAGTTTTTATGTGATGTGGACGTAATTATTAATATGGCATATTTCATAAAGAAAATTTGGTGGATCTTTACCCAGGAGCCAGAAACTTCATCTGAATTCAAGGCTAATGTTACTAATGTTGTGTATTTTTTAATGTTTTGTCACCACAACAGAAACACTACATAGCTAACTGCTGAAGCTTAAATATTATATTATACGGTTGACAGGTGATGGCTGCCGGTATCAGATTGATTAGCTAACACTAATGGATTGATTACTGGACGGTGGCTGTTCAATATTGGATAACCGTAACTGTAACATTACTCAGTATCGTACAGAATTAACCTTGTACCCAATTTTAAATGAGAAACCGTGTGTCCCGAACACCGTAACAACCCTAGCTAACTCTGGTAGGTGTAAGATAGGGCTGCCACTGTGCAGGCGATTGATATGGCTCAATAATAGTTTCAGTGAAAAAGTTATAAAAATGCAGTAGATGATGCACTGCCAAAGTGCGGTGAAATGTACCAAAGGAAAACACAATTAAAACGTTTCTACTGCAAAGGGTGAAAAAAAAACATAAAATAGTGATAACAACTATTTCATGAAGTACGTTTGTAACATTATCTAGCTGTATAGGGGATGCTTGTGAGTCAAGTTTTTATATACACGAGTGTTGTCACGATACTGGACTTTCTAACTACCTTACCTTGAATAATATCGATATTCAATACCAATTTCAATACCATGGAGAAAATTCTGACAACACTGCTGGTTATTTAACTAAAAAACCTAAATAACCTAATTTACTAATCTTAGAAATGAATAAAGTTGGAAGTAGTGTGTTAAGCACAAGAACATGTAAGTTCATTTACTTTCGACCACAGTAGAAGTTTTTTTTAAACACGTTTTTGTTGAAAAACTTGAAAACAAAACTCTGCTGTCTCAGATTTGGCCGACAACAGGACAATTTAACTTTAACAGTTTATCTTGTTTAATGTTTCAGTGAAATGGGAGCTGTCAGCAAACTCTCGAATTCTCTCTAGAGGTCGGCGTGTCAATCCTTCAGGTGCTGTTAGCACATTTCGTTAGCACTGCTCTGTAGCATTGCTTGCTAACGGGCTTGCTTCTATCCTCTGCCTTTCCTTGCTCATTAGCCTCATGAGAAGTATTTCCAAACAGCACTGCGCTGTTTTCTTTGTCAACAAACCGGTTGTGGAGGCTGCGCAGTCTCCATCTTTATGAAGCTCCAACTGGAGCGACTAACCCGAGTCAGAGAAAAACACAGCGCCATGAGAGAGTGACAGGAGGCCGGGCTAAGTGTCTCTTTGTTGGAGAGAAGAGACAGATCAGCTGGTACCAGAGTATCAATACTGCAGAAAATCAGTGTCGACACCGTTTAAAAATATTCAGTATCAAAACTAATTTATGTTTTTGACAACACTACTATATACAGACGTCATTATAACGTCAGTAACTACAGAATGAGCTGCATCTTCAAACAGATGTTCAGTTAGATGCATCAGTCAATCATATTCTTAATATTTACAATACTGTATATTTCTTACTGTATATCTTTATGAAATAGTTTCTTCCAATAGTAAGCTAACTAGATAGGTAACGTTAGCTTAGTTAATGTCAACTGTTGATCGTGCTTTAAGGCCAGAAACGGTGATCAGAAGCAAATGAGCTTTCCACAACTGACACAAACTTATTTAGCAACTTTTGCCAATTTGCCAACCTCGGTGCCCTTTTTTAGTCTACAACAGCATTTGAAAATGGGACGTTAGTGCAAGCTAATGACACTACACTGTCCTTTGCTCATCGAAATTAGCAGACTTGGGACAAATAAGTTAGACCACATGTGCCATGTCATTTTATGTGGCCCACGAGAGAGACGGATCTTACTACTGTCTAATGGTCAAACCAACTACAGCTATCGCTCCCTCACAGCGCTGTAAATATTAGAAAATGATTAACATGAACAGCCACGATACAAACACACATTTGGTTCCATCCACAACTATTTATTGATAAAAAAATAAAAACTATTTCTACGTTGAGAAATATCCCCAAAACAAACCACAATAAATAAATATGCAACCATAATAGATGAACATATATGTTCCTAACAGCAACGTTATATTGTGAGTTTCTGTGTTGACGTGCACAGTAACAGAGCAGCACGGAGGCACAGTGGATCAGATAAAATCCTCCACATCTCGGAGAGCTGCTGGTGACTGCAGGGAAAATCATTTAATATGATTGATTTAACCAACGATCACTTTACACACTGTTGTACTGCATTAGTTAGCATTAACTAGCGGTTAGCATTAACTAGCTAACGTTAGCTTCAGGCTCCGGTAACAACAGTACTACATCAGCTGGCGTTAGAACAACTGACAAGCATCGTGTTGGTCGTGTGTGATTCACCTTCAGCTCGCTGCTCGTCTGTCTCACCGGGTCCTCACCTGGCTGAAATAAAATGCTGGAATACGCCCACAAAGTTGCTGGTACTGTCAGTAGTTGATGTATATTTCCTCATCAACAGCCTGCAGACTTTGTTTTTGTAAAATAACATCTGTCACATGTTCAGAGCAGCTCTCAGTTATTTGGTGAACCATGTTCTGCACCTCAGCTGCGACAAAAAAGCTTTGAACAAAGTTGATGTAACATCAACCAGAAAAACTGCTGAAAATTAATCACTTTTTATAGCCTACATTTATGACATTTGAAATATTTGTATTATCGATTTCTTCTAGAAACACGCATCCCTTATTTATTTCCCCGGTGCTGTTTTTCTTTTCATTTGTACAAAATAAAGATAACTATTACTCTGCTTGAACCTATTTTTCTATTGTTACAGGAGTTTTTTAAATGTCAGTATAACTGCATTTTTTATTGTAAAAACAATTAGAGTTGTGAAGCCAAACAAACAATTGGAACAAACAAATATATATATTTTTTATTTTTGTTGAAATCAGAATATTAAAACACAAAAAGTGCAGACACCCCTCTTTAGGTCAGCTACTTGGTTTATTCCAGAGGCTGGGTGAGCACACTTTTGTCGTGTTTCCTTCACCATAAAGTCATGCTGAATTTTACATTTTCTTTTTCACAACAAACCAACCTGCTTGAGCAGATGGTAAAAATGAGAAGTGAAGAGTGTATTTCTTATTTATAAGTATACGTGACAGATAAGTACAGGAAACAACTACCTCTTTTCACCACTTCCCACACAATAACTTATCAAATCATTCGTGTCACAGTTGTTTCAGCTCAAAGACGGCTGAGGTGTTTCAACATGGCTGACGCTCGTGGCCACAGTGTGCTGATCCTGGAGCTGTCTGAGGTACCGACCTTCAACATGCTGGTGGACCAGCCTCCCACTGAGAGGGACTGATGACCAGTGGTGATTAGTTTCACCTCTCAGACAGACTGAAGGTGTTCCAGATCATGTTTGTTGAGTCCTAAATCCATCAGAGGCGACCGTTAGCTCTGTCAGTCCTGCATCAGTGAAAACATGCTGTGGGCCATTTGTATTAGTGTGTACTGCTCGACCTCACTCCACTGGGCTCAAGTGTTGCACCTCTTTCAGCAACTTCAGAGGTTTTTCTCTAGAACATAAATCCTCTCCAGGAAAATGTGGTGATTTTGTGACTCCTCACTCAGTGGAGTTCAGCTCCTCTTCTAATCTTTACTGACCCCCTGTCAGGACAAATAGGAAATAAATTGTAAAAAATAAGATTTTACAGGACATTTTTTTATGGTGAACAAAATATTAGTTACTTGTCCACAAACAAAAACTGAATAAAAAGGTAGAATACTTACTGTTAGCAGGCTGGAACCCTGAAATACAGACGAGAGAAAACAATTATACAAAATGATTAAAATAAACTCTGAAAGGAGAAAACGAACAAATGTACTTTGTGCTTCATTATCACACACTAAGTTGATTAAATTCCCACATAAACTGTGCAGGACAAGATGATCACAGGTATTTATTCTAAATTCATTAGTGGAGTACAAACACCTTTGTTCCTCACCATCATTGTTCCTTCTCCACAGGAAGAGTCCAACGATGCAGATGAGGATCAGCAGTCCTACAACAGCTCCAATAACAGGACCAGCAGGAAACCCTGAAGGAGAAACTGGAGCCAAAACAGAAGAGTCACACTTTGGGTTCATTCACATTGCTGAAACTCCAGTGGTAACGCCTCAGTTCTGGATGTTGTTGTGTCTGAACCTTCTTAAAATTGTGTGAACATTCAGGCAGTTAGCAGGCTGTGCCAGTCATTACTGTTCAGACAAATGTGTCATAAATGAGTTAAAAACACAGTTTAGACAAAGAGGTGCTCACATTCTCACTGTTTGTTTTATGGGTTTGGTTATTCACTGGCAGAAATCTGATTATTCTTGAACCAAGAAGTCCAGGAGGAAGATATTCTGCTTCTACAGCTCAGAGTATAAACTGAAGTACTTTTAAACGACCACATGGTGGTGCCAAAGGTTCATCGTTCTTTTTCCTTGTTACCTGTTGCATGGGCTGAACTAAATCACCATTTTATTCCAGAACCATCTGTATGTGAAAGTTTCAGCACCTGTCTGCTAAATCTGGTTGCAGTTGCACAATGTTTAATCCATAACGGCCAGTCATACTGCAGACAAACACTACAACACATCCAAACAAATGTGTGTCAGTTGACAAAAGAAACATTTCAGTGGGTATCCCTGTGTTGGTTCATATTCACTGTGTACATTGTTATCACATCATGAAACTACATCAGGTGTTTGTACCTGTTCTCAGCAGAGAGCTCTTCCCGTAGTTCAGATGTTTCTTCAGCCACTCGGGGCAAACGTTGGTGAGGAAGTCCTTCCAAAACTCATTTCTAGCTCTCTGTCTGTCCCAAATGTGTTTGGTGACAACAGCTTGTGGTTTTGAAGCAATCAATGTCTCGGTGAAATACCAAAGTCAAATACAAGAAAGTATTCTTCATATCCATCATAACCAAACTGTCAATATCCATAAACCTGTTCAGTCTCATCGTCCCATTTACAACCATGTGTTATACGTAAAATGTGGAAACCTGTCAGAGAGACTTTAGTCTGATATCACATCTTCACCACAGAAACACACGATGATCCACAGACACCAAAACTGAGCATCTACACCTCCTGCTGCTGTCGACTCTCTGGAAGCCGCTCACAGACAAACATCATGTGGACAGTGTGGACGTCTTAGAGAGAGACAGAGAGGCTGCTGGGAAACAGACTGAGATCCTCACACAGTCTATATCCTCTTTTTTATTAGCACAGAGACACACTGCCTCCACTGAGACCAACACACACTTTATCTCCACTGTTGAAGGAGGTTTGGCTTCATGTGAGCTGCAGGAACAGACACACACACTGAGGTGGAGTCCTGACTAGAAGACTAAACTCAGATTAAACCTGATCCTGGACTGAACATTAAACCCCCACTGAGACCCTGAAACCAGCAGATCAGTCCCACAATCTCCTCTTCCTGTGAGAAACTAAGACCAGACTGTCCTGAAGCTGCTCTGGAAGCCTCAGACTGACATGATTGATATTTTTCAATCATCCATCAATCATTTCATACAACCAGCAGCTGTTTCCACCTGCAGATGTCGGCTTGATGCTGCCTGCTGGGACGGACCGACACACTGAGGTCAGAACAGCAAAGTTCATCTGATCCAATCTGAAGTTCTCCTGATATTTAGACTCTTTTAATCAGCATTATTCTTTGATTGATCCATTAACTTTTACTTCATTTGGACACTCACAAATAGTGATAGTTTTTCAATAAATCAATAAATAGTTTAGACTGTAAAATGTTGAGTGAAAACAGAGAAAAGCGCTTTACTGAGCACAGGACTTTACTTTATGTACTCAGAGACAGGAACTGGTAAATGTTTGATATTTTGCTTGATAAAAAATAACACTTTGAATGATTATTTGCTTATCATTTTTTTGTCAATTATTTTTCTGTTGATCAATTTATCGATTAATCGTTTCAGCCGTTTATATGTTTATTACGGCACAGACACACTTAAATAAAGTCAAGTAAAGTTAATCTAATCTAATCTAATCTAATCTAATCTGTAGTTCTGTAACAATTCAGTTAGACTAATTATTCTTGTCATTACTGATTATTTAATTACTATTTTTTATTGATCAATTAATTGTTTAGACTTTAAAATCAGTCTTGTCACAATACTTGAATTTAAAACTTTGATCCAAAACCTTAAAAATATCAATATTTGATACCAATTTCGACATCAGAGAAAATGTGACATTTCCTGTTATTTAACTGTTGAAGAATAAAAGATCTAATGAACTCATCTTAGAAATGAAGTAAAGTTAATCGTGCTGTGAGTTAAACAGCATCTGAGTTCATTTCCTTTTGATCAGAATCAGAGTTTTTTCCTGAGCAGTGAAACTCTGCTGTCTGAGGCTCCTCATGTCTGACGGCTCTGAGGGGGATCAGCTCAGTTTGTAATGACAGACGACTGTTTGTCCAACAACAGGACAACTTCTCTTGAACGGTGTCCTGGGCCGTCTCGTTTAAAGCTGCAGAGAAACGGGAGCTGTCTCCAAACTCTCCAAACTGTCTGTAGAGGTCGCTGCGTCGCTGCTTCAGCTGCTTTGCTAAACGTGTTAGCACCTTTCGTTAGCTCCGCTCTGTAGCATCGCTTGCTAACGGACCCGCCTGCATCCTTCGCCTTTTCCTCCTTAATCTGCCTCAAATGTAGGAAGTATTTCCAAAACAGCGCTCCTCCTGTTCTCAGCGACAAACCACCCACGGAGGCTCTGCTCTCTCCATCTTTATTCAGCTACACCCGGAGCGAGTGAGCCGGGTGAGAGAAGCAGACAGCGCCGTGAGAGAGCGACAGGAGGCCGGGCTGAGCGAGCCCCACAGCGAGAGAGAGCTCAGCCGCTACCAGAGCATCATACTGAGGAAAACCAGGATGGAAACGAACCAAACATCCAGGATCGATACGTTTTTATACAGAAAATAATCCATATTTAAACTACACTACTATAAAATGCCAAGAAACAGTGAAAAATGAATAAAAAACTTCAGATGCTGATTTTGTTCGACCAACACTGAACAGTATTTAATATAAAATGATATAAAATCAAAAATAAATATAACAATAAAATGTCTCATTATCCAAATAGTTGTTGGCTGATGTTGTGTTGAAGGACTGATGGATAAACAGGTTCCTACAGGAGAGTTATTCTGATCTAACCTGGAGGAGAGAAAGTGTGAATCATCTCTGTTGGTTATTATGGGATGGACAGAAACTCTGGATCAGTGGAGGACAGCAGCATCCAGCAGTCTCACTCATGTTTCTGTGGAGTCTGACTGTGTGTTCGGGTGTGTGAATGAAGAAAAGCACTCAAACAGTAACATCTGTGTGAATGAAAAACATGCAGTTGTTTAAAGTGGAATCAGTTTGCTCGAGAACAAACCAGGAAAAACAGAATCATACTTCCTGTTTGGTTTAAGCGCTGCTTCAAAATGTCAAATTCTTCTTTGTAGACTTGCTGGTACACCGTGCACTCATGTGTGTAGCACCTCCAGTACTCTGGATCCCCGTCTCTAAAGTTTTCCATCCAGTCCTGTTTGGGTAATGCTGTCTTGATTTTGCTGTCACAGTAACCCGCCTGAACGTCATTAATCAGAGCAACAGCCACAACCTCTGGGAAGATTGGGATTCCAGAAGAGACGGTGAAGAAAAACCTGAGGGAGTGTTTGACTGCAGAACAAACAAGGTTCATACACACATTCAGTATAATGACACACACGTCCTCATCACTCATCAGAAAGCTGATGGATTCAGTCTGACTGAGTCAAGTTCAAAGTGAAACTAAACTAGAGGCGTGTTGAGCCTCACAGAAACAAAGTTGTTCAAGTAAAGATTGAAACTGTGATCTTACCTGAGGATGAAACGTGACAGAAGAGAAGCAGCAGAAGTAACATTGTGTTTGGATGAAGATGTGCGGGCTGCTTGCTTTTTTCTCTGAAGGAGGTGGGAGTGTCTGCACCCTTTTGACGTCTTGTCCCTGGACAAATATGGTCCAGATGGGACGGCACACGGCCACATGGTGACGCTGTTTCCACGTGGATGGTCCAGTCAGAGCCTCTCTTCCAAAGCAGCACATATTGATCATATTCATGCTGAGAAAAGTCTCATGCTGAAGACGAGAGGACGTGACAGACGCGTCGGTGCGTCACTTTGATCATTTGGTGAAGTTTTTGATCAACACACCACAGCTGGAGCTCAAACTTTCACCTGGAACATTTCCACCATGCATGGACCTTTTTTTGATGAAACTTCATACTTTTTAAAGTTAATAATGTTTAAAATTAATAATGTTTAAAGTTAATATTTAAAGTTAATACTGTTTAAAAATAATGTTCAAAGTGATTAATGTTTAAAATTAATAATGTTTAAAGTGAATTATGTTTATCCTTGGGAACTTTTGCACATCCACTGAAAACACAGGACAGAAAACAAGGTAAAAACAAGATGAAGAAATCCAATCAAACAGATCATGTTGTAAAAACCTCCACAGAACTGCATATGCTAAAAAATTTCAAAGGGTACCTGTCAAGGTCCCTCTTCCTGTCTCTCATCTCCAGGACACAGATAGGACCGGACAGAGCCAATGTGGACTAAAATTAACTTTAATGGTGGCTTACTAGCAGGCAGACAGGTACAGGAAAGTCCAACCACGCAAAAGCATGAAGAAGCAAATAAATGTGTCCACACAAATATGACCAATCTGATCAATCTGATAAAAGTACTTGCTGGTGTATGTACTGATTGTGGCTGTTGGAGGAATGAAGCGCAAGTGTGGAGAAACTCAGATGAGGGCAATGAGGGGATTGCCAGGGAGATGGGACTGGCTGCAGGAAAGATCTGAATAGTCTGAGGGCATCTGGTTGGAGAATGTAAACAGATAGAAAGAGAGGGTAACCAGAAACATGTTAGGTCCTGTTTCACTCTCCTGAATCAGTGACAGCACCTTTGCATGAACTAAAGACTCAAGACACAACAGATGAGTGATTCTCACAACATGTCAGGAACTCTTCTTTCAGGTAAATACACTACATGTACAGGCCCATACATCCATCTTATAAGAACATGTGACAGTACTACATAACAACTCATCTGTCACACAATCACTACAGTGTCTGTATATAGACAGATAAGGGAACTACAGCACTACTAAAGAAACTCACTACAGTCAGAGAAGAAGGATCTGCCTGTTTTTAAGCTTCACAGCAAAGTAGTCAATCACAGTGTCAATGTTCAGTGGAAATATTTCTATTTTGAAACACTGAAACTCTGTAAACTTACTTAACTCATGCTAACTGTGCACTGACTATCACAGTCTCAGCTCTGACTGAAGGTAACATCAGTCTACTGACTGGTTAGAGATAAATCAGATCTTACTGCTACAGAAAATCACCAAAAATAAAGTGATATCAGGCTGATTGTGGTGAAGATACAAAGGATATTCAGTCTGAGCAGGATATATGAACATTGTTGTTTTCATGAAACTACATCAGGTCATGCGACTCTACCTGTTCTCAGCAGAGAGCTCTTGCCAAAGGTCAAATACTTCTTCAGGAACTCAGGGAAAATCTGAGTGAGGTAATTTTTCATAATATGTTAGTGTAGCTTTCTCTTCATCCCATCTCAGTTTGGTGGTCACAGCCTGAGGTTTGGAAGTGATCCATGTCAGTGTCTTCAGGTCCAATGATATGAAGTCTTCTCCATCATAACCAAATTGTTATTATTTCTGAGCAGAGGAGCCCAGTAACATCACCGTCCTGATTACTGCTGCAGTGGTTGTTCTTGCTCTTATCATCATCATCATTGCTGTTATTGGATTCATTTTTTACAAAAAGAAGAAAGGTGAGAGACTCAAAGGAGCTGAGTTGATGCTCTTATCCAGACTGAAAAACTGAAGCAACATTTAATAGTGCACCAACATGTGAAGTAACCAACAGCAGAACTGTAAGGCTCAGAGTATAATATAAATCTATAGAATAATACTCATGATATAAAGAGATCTAAAAAGGAAAGGAAAGGGGATTTATTAAAATAAGACAAAAGATGTTCTGACATTTCAAACTGTGACAAGTTGAATGATTTGTCTTTTCTTTTTATTTCAGCCCATCGTCCTCCACCTCGTAAGTAGAACTTGTTTTTCTTCTCCTGTCTCTGATCTGACCTGCACTCTGTAGATTAAAAAGGCTTTTCAGTGTGAGCTGAGGTGCTTCAGTGCAGGATAAGAGGACTAACAGTGTGTTTGTGACCTTACAGCTCCTGTCAACAGCTCTGAGCTCTCTGAGAGACTGAATCTTTCTGCACAGTGAATGACTTCAAATAGGACGACAAAGCAGTAAAAGCCGTGACGTCCAGTTAAACAACACCTGAGGCTTATCTCATAGTAAAGAACAAAAACATTCATCTTGACTTTTGGACAACACATTTTATTTTAATACAGACTTCCCAAAAACTGCAACAACTATGAACAAAGCACCAAACTATAAATAGAATAAAATAAATTGTGTCAGTGGAGAACATGTTTTATCTAATGCTCAGAGTAAAGTTCACAGTCACTTTACGCCCACAGCCTCCAGCTCTTCCTGCAGCATGTTTGAGGTGTTCACGCTCTGTGGCCCTGCAGCTCCACCTCTTCACAGCAACTGAAGGAAGACACAATAAACATGTTCAAACTCAACGAGTGAGCAAGCAACAAAAACAAAGAAAGAAAAAGCAGCTGTTTGAATGTGTGAGAGGTCCATTTTTTATTTTGGGTGTTTTAAACTGTTTTGTTTTGTTTATCAGCTCCCAACATTTATTTTTTTCATAATTGTATCTAATGTTTTGACCCTGATTCACAATTTCTGAGTGTCTGTGTTGTTGTCCCTCCCTGCCTGAGGGAGCTACTGTTCACCCTGTGCTCTCTCTGATGCTCAGCTCAGGTGTTGGCCTGTGATTGGACGAATAATGAGACCTGCTTCAAAATGGAACCAGCCCATGCCGGCCCAGCTCCCATTCTCTTCATGACTCCCAACCAGACCGAGCTGAGCTGTGCTTTAGTACAACATCAGAGTGTGTGTTCACGCGTCAAACTAGCAGTCCGGGTAATTGTAGAGGGGAGGAGCCTTTTCTGTTTGTGAGTTTTCTCCTGTTTATGTTTATGGAGGCAGATAAGGTGTCTGTATTTTCTTTTGTTTCTGAATTAGGTAAGTTAGTGGATTTTGATTTCCAGATTGTTTTGTTTGTTATTTTGGCCGTGCTCCCCTCGACACCTATAGCACCCTAATTTATGAATAAATATTTTCTGTTGGACTGCACTTGTGGTTGCACGGGTCATCCTTGGGAGTGGGGGAAAGAAGGGAGTCTGACCTTTTATGGTTTCTCCTTGGCCGGGTATAACAAAAGGAAGAGCAGAATCAGCTGTGCACATTTATGACATACTGCTGGTCTGATACAGAGAGTGGAGGTCATCCCCAAAAGTTGAGTGTTAAAGGAAAGCACTATGACACACAGCATTCATTAACAGTAACATGTGGAGCAGGTGGAGGTATGGGGTGTTTCTCGCTGCATCCTGAACCACGCACCGTGCCAACAACAGCACCACATCACCCTGACCAACGAAGAGCAACAGCAGAAGAAGCGGAGCAGCGTGGCTCCTCCACAGAGCATCACAGCATGGAGAGACAGGGAGCAAGAACCAGACAAGAGGAGGGACATCTGCATCATGTCTGCTCCAGTTTCTCTTTATATCCATGTGGAAAATTCACCTACTTACAACTGTCTGTGAAGAGTTATACAAAGAAATTCAGATAAAGGAAAGAAATAAAGATGATGATAATAATTCCAATAAACAGTACAGGAGTGAGTAATGCAACTTAGCAGAAACATTATTTAACTAATGTGTATATTTAACAATAACAAGTACAATTTAATACAATATATTAAAAAATAAGATAAGATAACAGATAACAATGATTAATATTTATTTATAATATATTCAGTAGATTTACATAATTTTTGGGAAGCACTGGTTTCCCAATTCAGGTGATTCAGGTGATTTTAGAGTTTCTAAAGAATCCATTTAATTTAAAAAGAAAAAGGTATGGGCAGATTTCCAACTTCAGATACCACAATAAGAGCTGAAAAATAACTGGATTGGTGCATGATAACAGATACGTGTCAGGACAAAAACAATTTGACTTCCCTCAGTGAACAAAAACCATCAGACAGAAAATGCTGAAGCAGCTTCGGTCCTTTATCCTCTACACGTCTTTATGAAAACAAGATGAAAAAGTTATTTTTGTTGCTTCTCTTTCTGTCACGTTTCATCATCAGGTAAGATCACAGTTTAATTTTTATTTTAATCTCTTTGTATTTTGTTGCTGCGTAGCTCAAAGACACACCTGCAGTTTAGTTTCACTTTCACTTCAACTCGATAAAACTATTAGTTTTCACTGAATCAAACATCATGTTGATGAGGAGTGTGATGATAATGTGTGTATATTTCTACTGAATGTATAAACCTTGTTTGTCCTGCAGTCAAACACTCCCTGAAGTATTTCACAACTGGATCTACTGGACTCCCAAACTTCCCAGAGTTTGTGGGCAAGCTACAATGATTGATGACACTCTGGCGGGTTACTGCGACAGCAACAAAAAGATGATTGGAACCAAAACAGGACTGGATGAAAGAATTTTTTGAAAATGATCCTCAGCAGTTGGAGTACTACACTCAATGGTGTTTTGAATTTGGGCCAAACTTCTACAAAGCCATCATTTCTAGTTTGAAGCAGCGCTTGAACCAAACTGGAGGTACAGTATGTGCTGTGTTATATTTGACTTTTTACTGCTGAAGCTGTTCTTCATCTTAGTTATAAAATAAAGTGATCATCTACACATCCTCAAGATAATAATCAGGACGCCACCATCACATCAGTTTGCCAACAGCAGCCCGACCACCAGCTGCTACTCAGCATTCAAACCATTAATCAGCTGCTGGTTAGACTTGTTCACTGGGCCTGTCCAACACAAACTGATTCACATCCTGAGATAAAGAATTCAAAACAACAGTCAGCTGTGAAAATGTTCTCACAATTATACATCTAAACAGGAACATAAGACCTCCTTCAGTTCCTTCACTGATCTGTCAGATAATTGGACTGACGGGGTTTAACATCCGTCTGTACCAGTGTTATTTCAAGAATCCTCACTTGTCATCTAAAGTTTGATCTTGCTGCAAAATACATGAAAATTAAATAACTGTAAGATTCTTATATTGTTTCTTGTATTGATTCTTATATATGTCCTGGATAACTGTCAGTCATGTGGGTCACTCAAACCTGCGGCTGCATCAAAAGCCTGCAGGTGTCACACAGGTGTGACTTTTTGGGGGTAATTTTAGTCTTTTATTAGGAAACACCAGTTTAAAGTTTAGAAAATGAGGGGATGAGAGATGAAACAAAGATCTTCAGCTGGACTCCAACCAGGGACGTTGCAGTTCATGGTCTGTATCTTAAACCCCAAAACATGGAGAGACCAGCTCTGCTGTGACTTTGAGTTTAAAACAGTTTGAATGTGCAGAATACAAGAAGACAAACCACTTGGTTTACTACCACTGACAGTCATCTGGGACTTTACAGAGGAGCAACCATTGTAACTTTAAACTTTGAAAAAGAAATTGAGTTTCATCACTCAGCTCAAGAAAAAGTGTTCTGATGATCTGATCTTGAATCATAAGCATGGTCCACTGCAAAGTGTTACGATCATCTTTACATTTTTATTGGTTTTTGTCTCTGTCTCAGGTGTCCACATTTTACAGAGAATACATGGCTGTGAGTGGGACGATGAGACTCGAGAGGTTAATGGTTTTGATGAGTACGGTTTTGATGGAGAAGACTTCATATCGTTGGACCTGAAGACACTGACATGGATCGCTTCCCAAACCTCAGGCTGTGACCACCAAACTGAGATGGGATGCTGACAAAGTTGAAACAAAATACATTGAGAATTACCTCACTGAGCGTTTCCCTGCATTCCTAAAACAGTATTTGGACTTTGCCAAGAGCTCTCTGCTGAGAACAGGTAGAGTCACATGACCTGAATCCTCTGTGTCCCCAAATAAATTACTGAAGGTCACTTCTTAAGAATTAGTGCTGTATTTTAGAATGTGAAAATGGTATTTCTGATTGAAACATATGAATTATGTGTTCTTCCAATGAAATCAGCGCCAGTACACCTGAGCGTACTCTAAACACAGCTCACAATCTTTGGGCAGACTTGACAGACTCTGCTGTTTCAAAAAGAGTCTGGAGACCCGCTACTCACGCCATGCTGAGCAATTCTCAATCTTGATGTAGGATCTTCACTCCTCTAGTGGCTTTGTGTGATCAAAAATGTTGCTCAAAGGCAAGTGGTTGAGCTGTGTGGCCCACGTTTAAATAACGCTGCATATCTGCACTCTTAGATTGAGATCAGATCGGTCGGGGTCATCAGCCACATGCTGAGAGACTGAAAGCAGCAATAAACACACACTGAACTCTCCTCGATCGCTGCATGCTGTGATTGACTTCTTCAGCCTGATGACAAGGATTTTTTCCTGCTGTTCTTAATCTTCTACTGGTTTTCTGTTTAAAAACAAGTGAAAGTGTGTAGAACATCAAAACAAAGTAAACTGTCACACTGATATCCTGTGGAGGGCTCACCTGTCCTCAGACAGGATGTAAAGATTGAGTGGAGAGCACTTTACAAACCTTCACTAACTAAAAGATTTGGTGACCTGCAGTGGAGAGTTCTTCCAGCAGTCGATGCTGTCCATGTATTTGTCCTGAATCCAAACGTTAATGATCACAGTGCTTTCTGTACGCAAAGGACAACCGTTTTTCACTGTTTCCATGAAGGTAGCAGACTTTTCCCTTTATTTCAACAGCTAAGTTAATTGTACGATTTGTTTCAGTGAGACTTTTTCATATCATATGTTCATTTTGGGCTACAAATACAACCATAAAATGGAAAAGAAATTGGAAACTTTTCAGTGTTTTGTTGGGACAAGCAAAATTGCCATTGACCTCAGCAGAAGAAATAAGCCGGAAAGGTTTGGACTTTTATGCAAAGAACATTTATATTACAATGTTTTAAGCCAGACTGAGAACTGATCACAGTTTTTACAGGATAACTAACAATGTGGAAGCATTTAAAAACAGGTCGTGCAACAAGAATGTTTTCTGTTCTTTGAGAGAGGAGTTGTCTTTGGATTTATTTTGAGTTGAACAATTCAAATTATGAATCTCTCACTCACTCACTCACTCACTCACTCACTCTCTCTGCAGATCTTCCCTCAGTGTCTCTCCTCCAGAAGTCTCCCTCCTCTCCAGTCAGCTGCCACGCTACAGGTTTCTACCCTGACAGAGCCACACTCATCTGGAGGAAAGATGGAGAGGAGCTTCATGAGGACGTGGACCACGGAGAGATCCTCCCCAACCATGATGGATCCTTCCAGATGAGTGTTGACCTGAAGCTTTCATCAGTCACACCTGAAGACTGGAGCAGGTACGACTGTGTGTTTCATCTCTCTGGAGTGAAGGACGACATC
This sequence comes from Scortum barcoo, assembly GCA_023238725.1. NCBI lineage: Eukaryota > Metazoa > Chordata > Actinopteri > Centrarchiformes > Terapontidae > Scortum > Scortum barcoo. The sequence continues at coordinate 21,917,815 of CM041548.1, forward strand.
GTCACCAAACTGGACAAAGCAGAGATCAGAACAAACTCGGGCAAACCTGGAGTCAGAAGTGATGGAGGTGAGAAATGCACATTTAGTTTACTGTAACAGTCCTGCAGTTCAGTGTTGGATGGGAATCTTAATTAATACAGAGCAATGTCAATAATGATTCATACATTCATACATACAATCATACAATCATTTTATTAATTATTTTTGGGTCTATTTTATATTTTGAAATTACTTGAAATGACTAATCATAAAAAAAATTGTTGTACAAAGAGCTTTTTTTCAACCATTTTAATAACTGGATGAATGTACCTATCAGTAAATAATTTAGAATAAAGTTTATTTGCTGACAGTCAATAATTAATTTCAATGATTGTCAGAAGCTTTGTGCCAAAAAAAACATTTGGGACAGAAACCAACAGACGGCTAAACAAAGACGACAAAGACTGACGAGGATAAACCAGCATAGATACAGTAATTATGGACAGACAAGTGGGGATAAAAACTGAAATGAACAACAGCAGGACAAACAAACAAATAGTGTTCATATACAGGATTGTGTTCTTGTTGGCAAATGGACTTTTTATTTTCTCTAACCTGCTTCATCTGTTCAGATTGTGACTATTTTTTTTTTTGGTTTCTATTCAACAGAGAAGCCCTCTAACACCGACAAGACCATCCCCATCGTTGCTGCAGTGCTCGTTCTCGCTCTTGTCGTTGTCGTCGTGATTATTGGATTCTTCGTCTATAAAAAGAAGAAGAACGAGACACCAAAGGAGAAATGTTGTCTTTTTTATGCTTTACCCAGAATGCAAAATTTAAAAGAATGCGACAAAGTCTGTCATTTTTTCCTGTGACAACATCAATAATTTATCTTTTCTTTTTATTTCAGCCAAACGTCCTCCATGTCTTGCCAGTCGGCAAAAAGATTAAACTCTCGACAAGCAAGGTGGGCACTATTCTTTAGCAGGTTCCGGTTCACGCTCTCATACAGGCCTGGGGTCACAGAATGTCAAGCCTGATATTCTGTCCCGCCTGTATGAGCCTGGAACCAACTGCCAAGGAGCCTGAAACTATCCTACCACTTGACCGTGTGGTAGGATTGGTCACTTGGCAGATAGAAAAGGATGTGCAGCGAGCGAGTCATGGAGAAACTGCTCCTGAAGGCTGCCCTCGCAACCGGTTGTTTGTACCGGAAGCGTTGCGTGGAAAAGTTATCCATTGGGCTCATACCTCACTGCTCACATGCCATCCTGGAGTCAAGAGAACGGTTTTTGTGATCCAGCAAAGATTCTGGTGGCCGTCTATCACTAAGGATGTGGCTGAGTACGTCAAAGGCTTGCTCTGTCTGTGCCAGGAGTAAGGTGTCGAGGCAGGCCCGGATGGGGCTCCTCCAGCCACTACCGGTGCCACATAGACCTTGGTCACACATCTCGCTGGACTTCATCACGGGTCTGCCTCCGTCACAAGGTAACACGGTAGTGCTGACGGTGGTAGACCGGTTCTCCAAAATGACACACTTCATTCCACTACCTAAGCTAACCACAGCCAAGCAAACTGCACAAGTTTTGATTAACCAAGTCTTTCGCCTCCATGGTCTCCCCTGTGACATTGTTTCAGACAGGGGTCCACAGTTCATCGCAGCCTTCTGGAAGGAGTTTTGTCAGCTCCTCTGTGCCACCATCAGCCTATCCTCCGGTTATCACCCAGAGTCCAATGGCCAGACAGAGCGGCTTAACCAAGAGCTGGAGACCTGCCTAAAATGCCTGGTGGCGCAGAATCAGACTACCTGGAGCCAACATCTCACCTGGGTGGAGTATGCTCACAACTCTCTGCCTACTGCGGCCACCGGGCTTTCTCCCTTCCAAGTGGTTTATGGGTACCAGCCTCCTCTCTTCCCTACCAACGAGACTGAAGTGACGGTACCTTCAGCTCACGCCATGGTTAAAAAATGTCGGAAGATCTGGGCCGCGGCACGGCGGATGCTTCTAAGAAACCAATCCAGGATGAAGGCCGCCGCCGGCCGCCACCGCAGACCAGCACCAGCTTACCGTCTGGGCCAGAAAGTCTGGCTTTCCACAAAAGACCTGCCTCTTCACGTCCACAGCCGCAAACTCGCTCCCAGGTTTGTGGGCCCTTTTCCAGTCTCAAAATTAATAAACCCTGTCTCTTTCCAGTTGAAAATCCCTAGGTCCCTGCATGTTCACCCCACTTTACACGTCAGCAAGCTGAAGCCCTTCCGCGATAGCCCGCTGGTGCCACCCTCCAAACCACCGCCTCCACCTAGGATGGTTGACGGGGGGCCCGTCTACGCGGTAAAGAAGCTACTGGCGGTACGCAAGAGGGGCCGGGGGAGACAGTTTCTGGTCGATTGGGAGGGCTACGGACCTGGAGGAGCGGTCATGGATCCCAGCCAGCGTCATAGTGGACGATAAACTCATAGATGACTTCTACCGGCGCCATCCTCAGGCGTCTGGACCGTCGGGAGCCGGTCCTAAGGGGGGGGGGGTAATGTTATGTCCCGTCCAAGTTTGTTAAGTTTTCATGTCTGTCATGTTTTCTGTTTCCTGTTCTGGCTTGTCTGTTTTATTTTGAAATCCCTAACTCTCCTCTCGTTTCAGGTCCCTTAACTTCCTGCCCTTGTATGTTTCCCGCTTGTGAGATTGTCTGCCCCTGATTGTTTCCACCTGTTGTTCCTCGTGTGTGTATATATAGTCTGCGTCTCCCCTGTCTCGTTGCCAGATCGTCGAGTCTTGATCTAGACCTACGTGTTCATGTTCCTTCAGAGTTTGTATGCCAAGACTTTTGATCCTGCTACCTAGACATTGTCTGTAAGACGTTTTTCCTGAATTAAACCTTCTAAAAAGACTCTGCTGTGCCGGTTTCTGCATTTGGGCCCTTCTGCTAGGAGCGTTAGCATAACACAAACTCCACATTTAGGCCTTAATTATTGTTCAGTTCATGGATCCTCCCTGACAGTCATCACAGTGATACTGAAGGTTGAAATCAGCTGTGCTCAAATCAACCACACACTCATTTTGGAGTTCTCAATAATTATCTTGTTATCATGAAAAAACAAGCTTTGTAATCTCAAGATAATGACATAATTCATGATCTTGAGATAATATAGAAAATAATTGCAAGCACGGACATTTCTTGGCTTCTGTAAGAGCAAGATGTGAGCTAACAATGTGTTTCTGACCATACAGCTGTAGACAAACCTGAGGTCATGGAGGAACTGAATCCAAAAGCCTAAATGACAAACACACCATGCTGCAGATAGTGATGATACAGAGAAAGCTCCTCTCAGCACAGTGCTGTTCTGGAAACATGAGAAAACTCTCCCACCACCACACAGACTTCCTGGTACCTCAGGCCTGATCACATCAAGGGCAGCTGAACTACATTATGTCCTCCATCCTGTCAGATTGAAACTGTCTTTTTAAAGTGCATGATAAACTGGGAGCAAACTGAGTTTTCAGTTCAGTAAACCATAAAATGTTGTGAAAAAGACAAATGTCATTTGTTAATGAGATTCTTCCCCTGTATTTATTATCAGAGATGGCAAGCAGCAAAAGAGGTTAAAATCCTTTCAGTCAAAGAAATAATTCATCCAGTAGTCCCTCTCTTTATTTTCAGTTTTCATTTCAACTGCATGAATAAATAAATTAATATACAGTAAAACACTTTTCACACAGCATCAGAGCAAATAGGAAGAAATGATAAATACTAATGACAAAAAGCCATCACTTTAACAGCTAGATGAAGATCTATCTTGTCTGTCTGTCTGTCTTTCTGTGTCTGTCTCTTCATCTATCTGCGTGTTGTTCAAATTATTTGGTATTTTTTTCTCTTCAGCATCAAACACTTCTTCAGATGGTTCTGAACAATCTTCAGAAAATCCAACCAGCACCACAGGACTGCTCGAGGTAACTAATTATTCTTTCTGTCTGAAATATCTCTAGTTTATATGCATATTTTAGAGAAAAGACTTAATTATAAGTGTTTCCTTTTTCATCATGGGGGTTTCTCCCCTTTTCATCTTTTATACATCATTGTCACATCATTTCTTTTTGTGATGTTCATCTGTGAATGCTTATTTCTTTGCCTGAAAAGAAGCAAGGAGCAGCTTGAAGAGGAGGGTGAAGTGGACTCCATGAGGAATCAGCAACATTGAACTTTGTTTCTGAAGAGAGTCCTTCTTGCTTTACAGAGAAGTACATTGTTTAACTAGAGTAAAGACACAGTCTGTAGTCCAAATATGAAGAAAAGGGTCACCACACCACCAAGATAGATAGAATATCACCATATAAGTATGTTTACCCATGACAGTACAAACTAATTAAAAATGACAATAAATAAAATTATGTAAATGATGTACAATTAATTCAAATATAAGGAGGGGTGGTCCCAAAATTAATTTCTCTAAATAGGTAAATATAAATACACTGTGTCTCTATGAGTCTTTTTTCACCTTTCTTGTGGTTCTCTCTAAATCATGGTTAAACACATTCAAGACTTTCAGACTTTTTCTTTTACTTTATTGTGAGCTAAAGCAAAATGTATATAAACCATCACTCTGCTCGCCATCACGTGATCTTTTTTGTGGTTTGTGAATTCATGTAATGCATCTAATGATTATTTTTGTTAACGATTGCAGATTATTTTCTCAACAAATCGATCCATCCTTCAGTTTTAAAACGTGAAAACATGAAAAATGTTTTTAATAGTCAATAAGTGTCTTGGTTTATACAACCAACAGGAAAATATTCCATTTATTTTAATAAAAGACCAAGAAAGCTGACGCATTTTTACATTTGAGAATCTGGAACAACTACTGTTTGTGGATTCATAGTTTGACCTGTTAAAGCTCACAATACAAATATAAATGATAAATATAGACATAAAATGATTCTGGATAATGAATTAATTGATTGACATGACACTTTTCTCTGTTTTTGCTACATGATTGAATGCACATTATGTTGTAGCTGACTGGCCAATAAAGTTTCCAATATAATCCAACGTTTGTAAGTGTTGTCCTTAAATGCTGATGTCTGCCTGCTCATCTGTGGCTGTACAGTAAAATGAATATAGTCAGATGTTTAACTATTCATACAGAGACTTAATGAAGTGGCTCAAAGTGTGCAGATGTTAAGATATTAAATTAAAAATAACAGGAAGGACAAAATAAGTTGAGTGAACTTGTGGCACTCAACAGACAACTAAAGTAGAAATTTATCTTTTAGTTGACATGAAAATCGTGATGATGATTTTATTTGTTTGTGTCCTTTTCATCTCTCAGTACTTGTGTTTCTCAGGTGTCTGGTTTGTAAAATGATAATCAAAGGACAGTGATGACCAGTTCATCAAAACAAAGAAAAATTTCTCTCAACACACATTTAATTTTTATATTTTGTTTTCTAAAATAAAAAGTAATGTGTCTGATATAATGTGTATATGTTATACTGACTGAATGTGATATATTGAATATTCTTTCTGCAGCTGGTGTTGGACTTTTATTTAGTTCCTTATTTATTTGCTTAATTTAACTTTTATTAATCTACAGAGCCTGAATGTTCCTCTGCTGACTTTATTGTTAATTTGTCAGTGTTTCCACCGATCGACCACAACATTAATTACACCTGTACAATCTGATGTGATCCAAGTCCAACAGCTCTGCCATGATTTCTACTTTTACAAAGTTTATGATGCTTCACTTTCTCTTGACAGAATCAGAAAGATTATAATTCTACTTTATATTTATTATTGAGATCATAGTGGGTGTTGTTGTACTGGAGTCCATTATATTATATTTTTATATATATTTACTGTCAGATTTCATTGACTGGAAGGAGGTTTGGTCTTTACCACAAAAATCATTTCTAGCAGATAAGATGAGTGAAGTTTGTTTTAGGTTGATCCATAGATTCTTCCCAGTGAAGCATTTCTTACAGAAGTTAAAGAGCGACACAGATGTGAATTTCTCTTTATGTGAGTTACATCCTGAAACTCTCTCCCATTTATTTTTGGTCATTTTACACACGAGCTGTGGAACAATGATAGTGCGATGATGGGTGCAGGAAAAGACTCCGCTGATACAAGCTTGTTGAACAAAGAGAACTTTATTTGAAGCAAGTCAGTATCAGAAATCAGACTCAGCTGATGTCTGAGAGATTCTGCCAAAGATGAAACTCTACCTTTCTCCACCCAGACCCCACATTTTAAAGTCTATATGATACCCTCATTTCATATTCAATGTATAACTAATTTCTGATAGCATAATGAGAAGAATAGCCAACCCTTTAACCAAAGTTGGTCATCTGTCGCTTCCTTTCCAGGTAAGATGAGCTAAGCTTACTCCCTGACTTATAGTCTAATCTTCCTGATAAACATTCTTGATTAATGTTGACAGAATTGATAGCAGCATACATCAAATTTAGGTCTCTTGAGGTCTCTTGACGCCTCCGCTACCCTTATATAGCCATAAGACCAGCTGGTCTCTATCCAACCGTCAAGAAGATATTCCCTCAAGTATACAATCCAACTGGCCTTTATCCTCATAACAACCTATGCAGCTTACAGCTACCATTTTTGTGCATGTCCTGTAGGCTATCATTGTGTCATAAGATCAAGTGGTTCAGCTCATACACAGTCAGAATAATAAGTTCATGCTTACATTAACAAAGTAAAAAGCATCTTCAAGGTCCGGGTGGACTGAACCTCAGCCAACATTATATTCAGCCTACATCATGAAAACTATCAACTTTATTATACATCTGATAGGCAGATACCTCAACACATATGATCAGAGTCATCGATTATCACGTTGTTTTGGAAAATTGAAACCAACAGGAAGTCAGGTGGCATGAAGGTCTGCGAGGTCAAAGGCAGGTATATAAATAACCCACAGGGGGCGCTGTCTCACTGTTTGCCTCTGTATGAAGGTAAACTCAGTGATAAACTCTGGTATCGATCATCAGTGAACATGAATTCCTTCGTCAACCAGAGTTCAACAACAACAATATAAAGTACTACACTGTTTAGATAAAAGAGGTGAAACATAATGTTTTATTTTGTGTAATAATGATAAATAAAACTGTCTGAGTTCATTTTTAAACTCTAAACTCTAATAACCTTTAATAAAGTGCTTCTAAAACAATAAGTGAGGACTAAAATAGAGCCAAATAAAGAGCCAAAGAGCAAAATGAAAAACAGCATCAGGTGTTTAAACATCAACAGAGGTGTTACATTTCTCCTGTTCAAGCAGTTTTCAGCGTCCACAGCTCCAGATCAGTTCAGGAACATTTAGCCTGGAGGACAGAGCTGAGCTGACGTCCAAGAAGCTCTCTGACTCTTTCTGCTGTGGTTTTATAAACGCAGGGCTCAAATATTATTACATGGAAACTCTTTTGTGTTTTATTTTATTGTCTTGACCTGATAGTTGCTCTAATTTGTGACAGAAATAAAATATCTCATTGGACATGGACTGCAGAGAGGATATAAGATGTCCCCCTCCATGTCATTTATAAAGGTGTTTTAAATAACCACTGGGTGGAGCACCTCACCACATTTCCTCACTATAACACCAGTGAATCTACACTTTTAATTTGTTTTAGTTGGATCAGTTTTCAATCCCAGAGCAGCCACACAGAACAAAAGGACAACAAGACACCTGCTGCATCCCCCCACAAACTCCAGAGTGTCTGCTCTGTAGCTGACAGTGACCTCTGACCTCTGAGAATGAACACATTTCTACACATTACATGACATGAACACAGAAAACATTACAGAGGATCTGAGCAGCAGAAGGTTTAATTCTCCTTTCATGTGCGAGCAGGAGCTGAGAGACCAAAATGAAGCCCCTCATGTCTCCCCCATCCTCTCACACAGGCTGAAACGAGCAGATTTTACTTTCACTTTCCTCTGTGGCTCTATTTTACTGAGTTTGAGGTGATGTTGATGCTCAGGCTAAATTCCCATTGGCTCAGAGGCAGTTTGCTTTCAAACCCTCCCTCTTCCTATATAAACCCTCCCTCTGATTTTGTCCTCATTTCACCTCAGAGCTCGAGCTGGAAGTACTGTGTTTGTTTCTCAGGATAAAGAAATATAAGTTGTTGGTTTATTGAAGCTTCAGATGGTCACAATGAAGACCCTGATTTTTCTGACTCTCCTGGCTGTGGGACTCCAGGGCGGTGAGGCAGGTGAGTAAAAAACGAGTAAAAAAGAAAAATGTCTTTATATTCTGTAATTAAGATTTTATTTTTATATACTCCGTGTTTAGTTCTAGGACTTCCTTGGAGATGATAGAAATGTTAATAAATTAACAATATATAATATAAGTATATATAATAAAATATAATTTTTTTTTACTGTCAGAGGTCTGTTTGTGAGAATAGTTCATAAAATAGTGTATTTGTCTTATTTGTAATTGTAAAATGTAATTTATTTACATGATCAGGACCGTAAAGATCGATAAGCTCTGATCGATTTAGTGCTGAAATGGCTGCAGAAATACGGAGCGCAAAACAGTCCAACACACACTCAGATACATAAAGAAAATGTAAAATAAGTATAAAAAATCTAAAATTTTTTAACTTGTTTGTGACCGTTTTATATAAAAAGTGGGTTATTGAGCAATGATGAAAATCATTTTTATTCATTTATTTAATTAATTAGGAATAATTAACATCAGCCCGGAAACTACATTTTATCTGAATAAGTGGACAATTAACACAAGTGCAGAAAAACACAAAAACAGTGACAATCTACTGAATATAAATATTAAGTTCATATTGTTGTTTTGTTTGACCTCTACATATTTTCTTAAATGATATATTTCAATAACATATATCTTTAAATGTATATTTTTTTATTAATTCTCCAGATAACTCCATAATTTGACTCCACATAGTGAAATAATCTTCTTTAACACAGTTGTTCAGACTGAGTTTTGTTGGGTCAGATTAAATCACACAGGTAGTTTTTACATTGACTGTCTGTACAGTATCATGCTGTGTGATAAATCTGCTGATATCAGCTCATTGCACATAGATATTATATCAGTGTGTTTGTCGGCTGATGAGAAACAAGAAACAGTGAAGTAAGTTTGAGGAGTTTCAGAAAGTGTGTCTCCATTAACAGAGTTTGTCCACCAGAGAGCGCTGACGAGTTTATTTTTCATCTGTGAAATGTCCTGTTCAGTCTGAAACTCACAAGTCACAAAGATTAAATGATTGTGTTGTTCACATGTTAGAAACAGGTATTGACCAATATATCAGATTATTAACTTCTGTAATTATCTTTCGTTTTAAAAGTCTCTGTATCAGCGCAGTTTAACACATAAATAAGATCAACATGTATTCAGACAGCAGAGGACAGCGGACGATCGGTAAAAGTCACAGATCACCTCAGAAAGTCTTTTACTTAAATATAAAGAATAAAAAATAAAGAAATGAACTTTTTAAAATCAGCAGTAAAAGTGAAAAATAAAGTTTGTGATGGAGGGAATGATGAAATTTAAGAAAATACATTAAAGTTCATTAAAATATTGATTAATCCAGAATATAAATGATAAATAATTGTCAAATAGAAACTGTACTTAAGAAACTGTCTTAAATAATGAGCTGTCTAATTACATTAATCTGGACTTGTTGATTGATTTCACACAAAATTCAATTAATTTAAATATGATTCTTCAATTTAATTAAATAAAAACATCAAGACATTTGAAAGGACACTAAAGAGGCTGGGTCAGATATTCTTGTTTGTTGTGTTTAAAAAATGTACTCAAACATTTTTAAATTGACAAAGTGGAAACTAAACTGGATTTTCACGTCATACTGAGACATCCAGCAAGAAAACAAACAAACTGCTTTCTGTCAATGAAAGTCAAGAATACAACTGATCTAAATATTTGACTGGTTTAATATTTTATTTTAGAATAAATAAAAATTTTAACACAAAATCAGCAGAAATATTCAAGTAAATTCATTTATGTGTTTATCAGATGTGCTGTTCTTTTTTAATCTGTGTGCAGGAAAATAACATTGTTGAGTGATTTTTAAAAAACAACTGTGATATAAAACTGAAATTATTTATATGAACTTTTTCTTACAGTGACTCACTCTCTGAAGTATTTCTACACTGCGTCCTCTCAAGTCCCAAACTTCCCAGAGTTTGTGTCTGTTGGATTGGTCGATGAAGTTCAGATAAATTATTATGACAGCAACACGAGGAGAACCGTACCCAAACAGGACTGGATGAAGAAAGTCACAGAAGATGATCCTCAGTACTGGGAGAGGGAGACTCAGGGCCTTATGGGTATCGAGCCGGTATTCAAAGCCAACATTGAAATTGCAAAGAAGCGCTTCAACCAAACTGGAGGTTTGTTTGTGTTTCACTTTCTACTGATCAAATGTTGTTTATATTTATATATACTGACGTTACACACACACACACACACACACACACACTCTCTCTCTTCCCGTAGATCAGACAGTCTGATGGAGGCTTTTCTGGGCTGAAACACAGTCAGACTCCACAGAAACATGAGTGAGACTGCTGGATGCTGCTGTCCTCCACTGATCCAGAGTTTCTGTCCATCCCATAATAACCAACAGAGATGATTCACACTTTCTCTCCTCCAGGTTCGATCAGAATAACTCTCCTGTAGGAACCTGTTTATCCATCAGTCCTTCAACACAACATCAGCCAACAACTATTTGGATAATGAGACATTTTATTGTTATATTTATTTTTGATTTTATATCATTTTATATTAAATACTGTTCAGTGTTGGTCGAACAAAATCAGCATCTGAAGTTTTTTATTCATTTTTCACTATTTCTTGGCATTTTATAGTAGTGTAGTTTAAATATGGATTATTTTCTGTATAAAAACGTATCGATCCTGGATGTTTGGCTCGTTTCCATCCTGGTTTTCCTCAGTATGGATGCTCTGGTAGCGGCTGAGCTCTCTCTCGCTGTGGGGCTCGCTCAGCCCGGCCTCCTGTCGCTCTCTCACGGCGCTGTCTGCTTCTCTCACCCGGCTCACTCGCTCCGGGTGTAGCTGAATAAAGATGGAGAGAGCAGAGCCTCCGTGGGTGGTTTGTCGCTGAGAACAGGGGGAGCGCTGTTTTGGAAATACTTCCTACATTTGAGGCAGATTAAGGAGGAAAAGGCGAAGCACGCAGGCGGGTCCGTTAGCAAGCGATGCTACAGAGCGGAAGCTAACGAAAGGTGCTAACACGTTTAGCAAAGCAGCTGAAGCAGCGACGCAGCGACCTCTACAGACAGTTTGGAGAGTTTGGAGACAGCTCCCGTTTCTCTGCAGCTTTAAACGAGACGGCCCAGGACACCGTTCAAGAGAAGTTGTCCTGTTGTTGGACAAACAGTCGTCTGTCATTACAAACTGAGCTGATCCCCCTCAGAGCCGTCAGACATGAGGAGCCTCAGACAGCAGAGTTTCACTGCTCAGGAAAAAACTCTGATTCTGATCAAAAGGAAATGAACTCAGATGCTGTTTAACTCACAGCACGATTAACTTTACTTCATTTCTAAGCTGAGTTCATTAGATCTTTTATTCTTCAACAGTTAAATAACAGGAAAATGTCACATTTTCTCTGGTATCATTAAATAATCAATAATGACAAGAATAATTAGTCAAACTGAATTGTTACAGAACTACAGGTTAGATTAGATTAGATTAGATTAGATTAGATTAACTTTACTGTTAACTTTACTTGACTTTGAGTGTGTCTGTGCCGTAATAAACATATAAAGGGCTGAAACGATTAGTCAGTTAATTGATAAATTGATCAACAGAAAAATAATTGACAAAAAATGATAAGCAAATAATCATTAAAGTTTTTTTTATCAAGCAAAATATCAAACATTTACCAGTTCCTGTCTCTGAAATATGAGAATTTACTTCTTTTCTCTGATTTCACTCAGCATTTTACAGTCTAAACTATTTATTGATTAATTGAAAAAAATCATTACATAATCAATAACGATCAGAATAATTAGTTTGAGGCCCTCACCATATTTTGAGTGTCCAAATGAAGTAAAGGTTAATGGACCAATCAAAGAATAATGCTGATTAAAAGAGTCTAAATATCAGGAGAACTTCAGATTGGATCAGATGAACTTTGCTGTTCTGACCTCAGTGTGTCGGTCCGTCCCAGCAGGCAGCATCAAGCCGACATCTGCAGGTGGAAACAGCTGCTGGTTGTATGAAATGATTGATGGATGATTGAAAAATATCAATCATGTCAGTCTGAGGCTTCCAGAGCAGCTTCAGGACAGTCTGGTCTTAGTTTCTCACAGGAAGAGGAGATTGTGGGACTGATCTGCTGGTTTCAGGGTCTCAGTGGGGGTTTAATGTTCAGTCCAGGATCAGGTTTAATCTGAGTTTAGTCTTCTAGTCAGGACTCCACCTCAGTGTGTGTGTCTGTTCCTGCAGCTCACATGAAGCCAAACCTCCTTCAACAGTGGAGATAAAGTGTGTGTTGGTCTCAGTGGAGGCAGTGTGTCTCTGTGCTAATAAAAAAGAGGATATAGACTGTGTGAGGATCTCAGTCTGTTTCCCAGCAGCCTCTCTGTCTCTCTCTAAGACGTCCACACTGTCCACATGATGTTTGTCTGTGAGCGGCTTCCAGAGCGAGTCGACAGCAGCAGGAGGTGTAGATGCTCAGTTTTGGTGTCTGTGGATCATCGTGTGTTTCTGTGGTGAAGATGTGATATCAGCTGATAACAGACGACTGAGGTGAGATCTCTCTGATCAGTCTCTGGTTTACTGAAGTCTCTCTCTCTCTCTCTCTCTCTCTCTCTCTCTCTCTCTGGAGACTCTGGCTCTTTCAGTTTTTTGTGTCCTGTGACATTTTACAGATGATGTTTGGCTGTGAGTGGGATGATGAGACTGGAGAGGACATTAATGGTTTTGATCAGTTGGCAGAAAGCTTATGATGGAGTGGAAGACTTCATATCATTTGACCTGAAGACAGAGACATACATCGCTGCAAAACCACAGGCTAACATCACCAAACACAAGTGGGACAACAACAAAGCTCAGATAGCACAGAGAAAAAACTACCTCACCCAGATTTGTCCTGAGTGGCTGAAGAAGTATTTGGACCTTTGGGAGGAGCTCTCTGCTGAAACAGAGCTGATGGAACAGGTAGAGTCACATGACCTGATGTAGTTTTTTGGACACAACAATGTTCACATGCGTCCTTTGTTTGTTTCTCACCAACAGGAACATTACAACAAATATAAACCAACAACATAAACCTCTCTGTGTCAGTTTACACACATTTCTCTCTCTCTCACCTCTCTTCATCGCTCTGCCTCGCTCTCCCTTCACCCCATTTTCTGTCACTTTCTCCCACATTTATCACCACTCTTCACATTTCTCTCACTTTTCTCTTTTCAGCTGCTTTATTTCTTTGTCTCAGTTTTTCCATCTGTCTCTTTCTCTGTATTTGTCACATTTGTCACTGTCCTCCTTTCTCATTCACTGTCCTCCTTTCTCACCTCTCTTCATCTGTCTTTCTTCCCCCCGTCCCACCTCACCACCTTACACTTGGCATGGCATCAAACAGGAATATTAGAATGAATATTACTGTACAGTAAGTTATAATAAAGAAACTACAAATTGTCTTTCTCTTCTCTCTCCAGATCTTCCCTCAGTGTCTCTCCTCCAGAAGTCTCCCTCCTCTCCAGTCAGCTGCCACGCTACAGGTTTCTACCCTGACAGAGCCACACTCATCTGGAGGAAAGATGGAGAGGAGCTTCATGAGGACGTGGACCACGGAGAGATCCTCCCCAACCATGATGGATCCTTCCAGATGAGTGTTGACCTGAAGCTTTCATCAGTCACACCTGAAGACTGGAGCAGGTACGACTGTGTGTTTCATCTCTCTGGAGTGAAGGACGACATCGTCACCAAACTGGACAAAGCAGAGATCAGAACAAACTGGGGTGAGACTGGGATCAGAAGTGATGGAGGTGGGAAATGCACATTTAATTTACTGTAACAGTCCTGCAGTTCAGTACTGGATGGGAAGTTTTGTTTCCTTCTGTTGTTTTGTTGTCTATTTTGGTTCATCTAGTTTTTTATATATAATTTCAAGTCTTTGACCAGTATTAAACTAGCGCACATGTCCACCTCTGGCTCTGACAAGGGAATCAATAAATCCCCCCCCAAAAAGTCAATGTTTAAAATGCTTGAAAGAATTTATTGTCCTCCATGATGTTTTTGTGCTGCCTGTGAATTGTACACTTAGCTCTAACTAATACAGAACAGAGTCAATAAATACAAAACACAATTTTACTTTACATTTTTTTTGTGCATGTTGTGCTGAGAGATTATATGCACTGTACTGACTTAACTCCTGGTCAGTTTTAGAAGATGAGTAGATGGATGAATACTTGGATGAACATATAAATTAATCAGTCAGAATAAAGTTTAGTTGCTGACAGTCAAAAGGGAGTTTTAACATGACTGTGAGAAGCCCAGAGGGAGAATTGACAGAAACCACCAAAGACAGACGGCTAAACAAAGACGACAAAGACTGACGAGGATAAACTAGCATAGATACAGTAAATTATGGACAGACAAGTGGGGATAAAAACTGAAATGAACAACAGCAGGACAAACAAACAAATAGTGTTCATATACAGGATTGTCTTCTTGTTGGTAAGTGGATGTATTTCTTTTTTAACCTGCTTCATCTGTTCAGATCGTGAACATTTTTTCTGTTTTCTGCTCAACAGAGAAGCCTTCTAACACTGAGACTGATGTGACCATCCCCGTCGTTGTTGCAGTGGTCGTTCTGGTTCTTGGCCTCATTGGTGTGATTGGATTTGTCATCTATAAGAGGAAAAATGGTGAGAGACTAAAGCAGAAACATTGCATCTTTTTGATGCTTTATCCAGACTGCAAAAGTGAAAGAAATGTAAATTCCCAGCATACCAAAATCTGTTTCAACTAACAGTAAGCGCTGTGAGGCTCAGAGTGACAGGAAAAGAGAAGTGACAGGAAAAGAAACAAGGATCCAAATAAAAAATAGAAAAGATTTATTCATTAGTTTGTGTGAGTAGAAGAGGCAATCATCACTAAAAAGAAGATGACAAAGTCTGTCATTATTTACTGTGACAACAACACTAATTTGTCTTTTTCTGTTTATTTCAGCCAAACGTCCTCCATCTCGTAAGTAAAACTTTTTATTCTCTTTACTCTGACCTGATGTTCACTCTGTACATTAAAAAATGTTTCTGGATTTTGAACTTTTCAGGACTGTTTCCTGCAGTGTTAGCTGTTTGTTAAACACAGTGTCAGTTCAGAGCTGGATGTGAGCTAACAAAGTGTTTCTGACCCTCCAGCTGTGAGCAACCCTGAAGTCTTGGAGCAACTGAATCCAGAGGCCGGGATTCAGAAATATGAATGTATGTAAACACTTGTGGAGAAATATGAATTCCCAGCACGCCAAAATTTCTTTGAACTGACAGCAAGCGCTGTGAGGGTCAGAGCTAAAAAGGTAGAAGAGATTTATTTATCAGTTTGAGTGACCAGAAGAGGCGATCATCACTAAACAAAATGCTATGGCTAGTAATAATATAGACTCATATCATTTGTATACAGAAAGTTCTGGCTCAAAGGTTTCGGTTTCTGACAGTCCACCACAGGTCAGCTATCACTACCTTTATTTTATTCTGTTTTTTTAGACCTGAAGACTTCATCGGACTCTTCTTCTATCTGTATGTAATATGTCATATCCTTTTTGTCCTTTCCTTGCCTGTTGGTCAATTTCTTTAAACCAATTTTTAATAATTTAATAATAAAATGTAATAATTTCTTACTCCTCAGAGTCACTGACTTCAGATAGTTCTGACAGTTCTACGAAACTTTGTTTCTGAAGAGAGTCCTTCTTGCTTTACAGAGAAGTACATTGTTTAATTAGAGTAAAGACACAGTCTGTAATCCAAATATGAAGAAAAGGGTCACCACACCACCAAAATGGATAGAATATCACTTACATTTATACGGCCAAAAAGTTTTAATGCAGTGAGGATTTAAAGATGCGTGAATCAGTATTTCTGTATGAAAACTGGAACAAATGAACCTCACAGTAAATTTCCACCAACTCTTCAGTTTCTCTCAGCCCTACAGGATGTTTTAGCCACTTTCAGCTCATTGTGTTGCGACACAAAAGGCAGCTGTTAGCAACTTGATGTGGATGTGGAGCTAAAATAGCTAAGCAGCTAAAAAAATAGAGCTTTACTCTGGAGTTGGTGAAACAGGGTGAAATCTTTGACAACAGGAAGAGATGCTGCTGTTGAGCTGTCTCTCAGTCTCAGACAAATTGTACAATAACACTTGAAATTAGAGTATACTGGCAAAATTAGCTTCTCTCCAGACACAGGCTGCAGAATATTTGGGCACTGCTGAGGTCGCAGATGAGCGACACACATATCGGACAGGCTGCAGAGCAAATGCAGCTCAAACAGGGTTAATGTAGAGCCTCCACACCATCAACTACACTGCTCAAAAAAAAATAAAAGGGAACACTAAAATAACACATCCTAGATCTGAGTGAATGAAATATTCTTATTAAATACTTTGTTCTTTACATAGTTGAATGTGCTGACAACAAAATCACACAAACATGATCAATGGAAATCAAATTTATTAACCCATGGAGGTCTGGATTTGGAGTCACACTCAAAATTAAAGTGGAAAAACACACTACAGGCTGATCCAACTTTGATGTAATGTCCTTAAAACAAGTCAAAATGAGGCTCAGTAGTGTGTGTGGCCTCCACGTGCCTGTATGACCTCCCTACAACGCCTGGGCATGCTCCTGATGAGGTGGCGGATGGTCTCCTGAGGGATCTCCTCCCAGACCTGGACTAAAGCATCCGCCAACTCCTGGACAGTCTGTGGTGCAACGTGGCGTTGGTGGATGGAGCGAGACATGATGTCCCAGATGTGCTCAATTGGATTCAGGTCTGGGGAACGGGCGGGCCAGTCCATAGCATCAATTGCAGGAACTGCTGACACACTCCAGCCACATGAGGTCTAGCATTGTCTTGCATTAGGAGGAACCCAGGGCCAACCGCACCAGCATATGGTCTCACAAGGGGTCTGAGGATCTCATCTCGGTACCTAATGGCAGTCAGGCTACCTCTGGCGAGCACATGGAGGGCTGTGCGGCCCCCCAAAGAAATGCCACCCCACACCATTACTGACCCACTGCCAAACCGGTCATGCTGGAGGATGTTGCAGGCAGCAGAACGTTCTCCACGGCGTCTCCAGACTCTGTCACGTCTGTCACATGTGCTCAATGTGAACCTGCTTTCATCTGTGAAGAGCACAGGGCGCCAGTGGCGAATTTGCCAATCTTGGTGTTCTCTGGCAAATGCCAAACGTCCTGCATGGTGTTGGGCTGTAAGCACAACCCCCACCTGTGGACGTCGGGCCCTCATACCACCCTCATGGAGTCTGTTTCTGACCGTTTGAGCAGACACATGCACATTTGTGGCCTGCTGGAGGTCATTTTGCAGGGCTCTGGCAGTGCTCCTCCTGTTCCTCCTTGCACAAAGGCGGAGGTAGCGGTCCTGCTGCTGGGTTGTTGCCCTCCTACGGCCTCCTCCACGTCTCCTGATGTACTGGCCTGCCTGCCTCCTGGTAGCGCCTCCATGCTCTGGACACTACGCTGACAGACACAGCAAACCTTCTTGCCACAGCTCGCATTGATGTGCCATCCTGGATGAGCTGCACTACCTGAGCCACTTGTGTGGGTTGTAGACTCCGTCTCATGCTACCACTAGAGTGAAAGCACCGCCAGCATTCAAAAGTGACCAAAACATCAGCCAGAAAGCATAGGAACTGAGAAGTGGTCTGTGGTCACCACCTGCAGAACCACTCCTTTATTGGGGGTGTCTTGCTAATTGCCTATAATTTCCACCTGTTGTCTATTCCATTTGCACAACAGCATGTGAAATTGATTGTCAATCAGTGTTGCTTCCTAAGTGGACAGTTTGATTTCACAGAAGTGTGATTGACTTGGAGTTACATTGTGTTGTTTAAGTGTTCCCTTTATTTATTTTTTTGAGCAGTGTATATTCAGTCTTTAATGGCAGTGTTTCAGTCCACAGTGAATCTTGGCCACATAAAAACTTTGCAGTATCCATAAAAGTATGTTTACTCATGACAATACAAAATAATTCAAAATGACAATACACATTTGACAACCTGGAACAATCAAATATTTTAGAGTTTGTGTCAGAAAAATACAACTAGTTTTATATTTTTAGATAATACAGGTATGTTGTGGGAATGTTCATTTTAATACTTTAATTTGTTCTACTTTTGGTTGATTGAACAGCACTTTTATACACTATTTTAACTGTGTACTTCTACTTTGTTGTCCTTGAAGTTGATCTTATTCCTGGTTATTATTTCTGGTCATTTTTATATTGATAATATAAAAATATATATTGTTATATTGTTATTATTAGCTTGAATAGTGCGATACAGATAAACTTATTATATTATTATTATATTCACTCCTTTCATTTTGATTCAGATTTTCATATCATACCACTTTTCCACACATATGGACATGTCAGATTAAGTTACACAAGTCCAGTTGTGTAAATACTCTGCTTATGTGTTTTGAAACTGGTGGTGGGTGGTGTTTTTTTGGTGTTTAATATGTATTTTTACATGTATTGAGCTCTTGTGTAAAATGTGTGGGATGCTTCTGCTCAGGTTTTTAAATGAATGCATAAAACAATTCTGAATATTGAATAATCTTCTGTGTTTTGCTGGATTGGATTTTACTGATTGAATGCATATAATGTTGTATCTTAAAGGTCAATAAAGTTTTGATTATAATCCAACGTTTGCTGCCTTTAAATGCTGATGTCTGCCTACTCATGTGTGACTGTACAGTAATATGAATATAGTCAGATGTTTAACTATTCACATAGAGACTAAATGAATTGACTCCAAGTGCGCAAATGTTAAAAAATTAAAAAGAACAGGAAGGACAAAATCAGGTGAGTGAACTTGTGGCACTCAACAGACAATTATAATAGAAATGTATCTTTTTAGTTGACATGGAAAATTGTGATGATTTTATTTGTTTGTGTCCTTTTCATCTCTCAGTACTTGTGTTTCTCAGGTGTCTGGTTTGTAAAATGATAATCAAAGGACACAATGATGACCAAGTTCACAAAGAATGATTTGTCTCATTTAATTTTTACATTTTGTTGTGTTTTCCTGCAGCCGCTGTTGGACTTTTATTTACTTCTTTATTATTTATTTGTCTTTTTTTTAAGACTTTTCCCCCCTGGTGGTTGTGTGAGCTGCATTTTTCATCAACAATCAGTGAAAGTGTGTCTGACTGTGTGCATACAGTGGTGGAAGTGGAGTTTGTGATTTCCTTTCATTAATCTGCAGAGCCTGAATGTTCCTCTGCTGACTTGTTGTTAATCGGCCACAATATTAAGTGCTGTTGTACTGGAAGGCATTATATTGAATATATACATATTTTCTGTCAGATTTCTATGAAATACATACTTTTATTTTTACTCAGTTGTAGTATACTTTTACTTGAGTATAAAATCTGCCACGCAAACATCCTTCTCATGAAGTAAAACATGCTGTATATACCATGTTTTACTGTAATGTCAATGAGAAACAGATGTTTTGATTGTGGTACTAAACATTTCTCAAAATGTCCCTGTTCATCATTAGTTCCCTGGTTTTTATATGTATTTGTGACATATTTATATTACTGCCAGCTAATTTCCTAGATCCCATCATGTGAAATGTGACCTACTTCAGGGATTCATGATAAAATGAGCAAAATAATGAAAACAGGCCCTGCACTGTGTGAGTATGACTGATGAAGCTGATTGGTGTTAAAGTTAGTCAGTGATGATAAAATATTTAAACTACAGCCGCAGCCACGTTTGTAATTGAACAATCTGATTTAAAATGAACACGGAGGAGGTACGACTGTGTGTTTCAGCTCTGTCTTGGTGTGGATGTGGCCGGAGGTCTCTTTCCTCCACGCCACTACATGGCACTGTGCCGCCTGAGCTAGGGCGCACTGACAGATCAGTATTTAAATCCAGGTGGAGTACACCTTGATCTCTTTTCCTGGCCCTTCCGGTGGCTGTAGCAGCGTGGCGGCCCTTGCGTCACAAACATCTCTAGATAGGTAAGATGCGCTGCCGTCTCCTCATCCTTTCATGCAACATACAGACTGTTTGTCTTCCTCACCGCAGCGGGCTGATCGCTTGTGTGTGCGGGGGGAGTGATCGCGCCGCAGCTGCGTGGTGAGTCGCCTTGTCCGTAATTCTTTTGTAATGTGGCTCCCTGCTAACTTTTATTTTATGCTGCAGAGGGATTTTGCCGTTTGTTCCTCCATCTCCTCTGGGGTCGTGCTGACGCTGCACCATTGGTATGTATGGGTTTCACTTTTGATTACGCAATTATCAGTGTTATTTTATAATTTATTTGTTTTACATTTTAGCAGTCCCGGATAATTGCCAACCCTCCTGTCCCTGGCCAGCTCTGCTGTTTTGGCTCTATTGAGCTTTCCTTATTTTGTCTCTGAAAGGCTGTTTTGGCTTTATGGGGTTCTCGAGGTTCTACAGAGATTCCCCCGTTCTGGCTCTGCGGGCTTGTGCGGCTCCATCGGGGCCTCTGGTTCTGGTTCTGGCTTCACGGCGTCGTTCATGCTCTCCCTCTCTGGAGGCGTTTGGCCCTGCTCTACGGGGGTCATCCGAGCCCTGCTGAACTGTTTTTAGTCCATTAGGTTTTATTTCTTTTTGTATAATTTTGTTCTGTTTATGGTATTGTTAGACTTAGACTTCACTTTATTGATCCCTTTGGGATGACTCCCTCAGGGAAATTTAGGTTTCCAGCAGCATACCGAACAAGATGGCATACAGGTAGAGAAGCACACAGATGAAAAATAAAACAGTAAATACTTAAAATACAAAATATAAATATAAAGAATGGGAATAAAATACTATAAGTAAATAGAAAGAGCTGAGTATGGCATCGTGTGAAATAAGTTATGGCTTTGTATAGTATAAGTTAAGAGTTATAAATTAAAATTATTGCACATTATTACATATGATGGTGGTTATTGCACCAGAGGAAAAGTGTCCAATGTGTTTATGTATGTGTTGTACAAGTAAATGTACAATGGCTACCACCCCTACTCTATGTCCTCCTCCCCCCTTGTGAGGAGTTGTAGAGTGTGATGGCATGATGGACAAAGGAGTTCTTGAGCCTGTTGGTCCTGCACTTGGGAAGGAGCAGTCTTTCACTGAACAGGCTCCTCTGGTTGCTGATGACGGTGTGCAGAGGGTGGCTGGCATTGTCCATAATATCCAGCAGTTTGTCCAGAGTCCTCGACTCTGCCACCATCACCAGAGAGTCCAGCTTCATGCCGACCACAGAGCCGGCCCGCCTGATCAGTTTATCCAGTCTGGATGTGTCCTTTTTTGGATATGCTGCCCCCCCAGCACACCACAGTGTAAAAGAGGACACTGGCAACCACAGACTGGTAAAACATCTGCAGGAAGTTTGCTGCAGATGTTGAAGGACCGCAGTCTCCTTAGGAAGTACATCCTGCCTTTGTGTCTTCCCATACAGGTGGCTGGTGTGCGTTGTCCAGTCCAGTTTATTGTCCAGCCACAGCCCGAGGTATCTGTAAGAGTCCACAGCCTCCACCTCAGCTCCCTCTAACAGGACTGGTCGCGGTCTTGGTCTGGACCTCCCAAAGTCAATAACCAGCTCCTTCGTCTTAGAGGTGTTGAGCTGTAGGTGGTTAGTGTGGCACCATGCAGCGAAGTCCCCTACCAGTCTCCGATACTCCTCCTCTCTGTCATCCCTAATGCACCCAACGATGGCTGTGTCATCAGCGTATTTCTGAATGTGACACAGCTCCGAGTTGTAGAAGAAGTCTGAGGTGTACAGGGTGAAGAGAAGAGGGGCCAGCACTGTGCCCTGGGGGGCTCCAGTGCTGCTGACCACCGTGTCGGACGTGATGTCCTTCAGCCCGGCGTACTGTGGTCTGCCAGTGAGGTAAGTTCGGAGATCCAGTCCATCAGCTGGGGGTCCACTCCCATCCTGCTCAGTTTGTCCTCGAAGCAGAGAGGGCTGGATGGTATTGAAGGCACTGGAGAAGTCCAAGAAAAGAATCCTCACTGTGCCGCTTCCCTTATCCAGATGGGAGTGGGCTCGATGGAGCAGGTAGAGGATGGCATCCTCCACACCAACACCTGGTTGGTAGGCGAACTGCAGGCGATCCTGGGCGTGTTGCACCTGGGGTCTGAGGAGGCTGAGGAAGAGCCGCTCCTAACGTCTTCATCAGATGTGAAGTGAGTGCCACTGGTCGGAAGTCATTCAGCTCGCTGGGCCGGTTCTTCTTCGGAACTGGAACGATGCGGGATGTCTTCCAGAGGGTGGGCACTCTCCCAATCTGCAGGCTAAGGTTGAAGATCCGTTGTAGTGGTTCCCCCAGTTCTGCCGCGCAGGTCTTCAGTAGTCTTGGACACACTTTGTCTGGGCCCTGCGGCTTTCCTGGGTCGAAGCTTCCTCAGCTGTCCTCTGACCTGGTCAGTGGTGATGAGTGGCGAAGATTGTGTTGATGTGGGGGAGGAGGAGGGTGGTGTTGTGGTGTCTGGGGGGAGGTGTGTGGAGGGGAGAGGGGGGGATGGCTGTGGTGAGGGCGGGGGTGGGGGGGCAAGGGCTGGTTGAACCTGTTGAAGAAGTCATTCAGTTCGTTTGCCCTCTCCATTGTCCCCCCTACGGCTCTGGTCTTTGTGTTGAGACCTGTGATGGTCCTCACACCTTCCCAGACCTCCCTCATGTTGTTTTCCCTCAGCTTCTGCTCCACCTTTCTCCTGTAGCTGTCCTTGGCTTCCTTCACACAATGTTTCACCTCCTGCTGTGCTGCTTTCATGGCCTCCCTGTCTCTGCTCCTGAAGGCAGCCTTCTTCTTGTTGAGGACAGTCTTGACTTCCCGTGTTACCCAATGGCTTGTTATTTGGGTAGCAGCGGACAGTCTTGACAGGGGAGACCACGTCTGCGCAGAAGTTCAGGTAATCCGTCAGACAGTGTGTCATCCCCTCTATGTCCTCACCATGCGGGTTCATCAGCACATCCCAGACTGTGGTGTTAAAGCAGTCTCTCAAGGCACTTTCCTTCTCAGGGGACCATCTCCTGACTGATCGTGTTGTCACCGGTTGCTTTTGGACCAGGGGGGTATACAGTGGCTGTAGGTGGACCAGGTTGTGATCAGACTTCCCAGTGGGGGGAGGGGAGTCGATCTGTATGCGTCCCGTACATTAACATACAGGAGATCAATTGTCCTGTTGTTTCTGGTCGGACAGTCTACAACCTGATTAAAAACAGCCAAAGTAGAGTCCAAAGTTGCATGGTTAAAGTCCCATGAGATGATCATGAATGCCTCAGGGTGCTGTGTCTGCAGCCTTGCTGTGACAGAGTGGATTTTCTCACAGGCAGTGGCTGCGTCCGCTCTCGGAGGGATGTAAACACAGACGGTGATCACGTGACTGAACTCCCTCGGCAGATAATATGGCCGCAGGCTAACAGCTAGCAGCTCGAGGTCCGGGCAACATGAGACTGTCTTTACGGAGATATGTCCTGGGTTACACCAGCGGTTGTTGACATACATGATGAGTCCCCCACCTTTGCTTTTCCCGCTCGCCTTAGTGTCTCTGTCGGCTCTCACAGCAGTGAATCCCAGCAGGTCCACGTTAGCATCCGGTACTAGGTGGTTCAGCCATGTCTCCGTGAAGATGAACAAGCTGCTCTCCCGGTAGATCCGCTGGTTGTTCAGTGCGGACAGCTCGTCTATCTTGTTCGGCAGCGAGTTCACATTCCCCATGATGACGGAGGGAATCGATGGCTTGTAGCGCCTCCGATTTTCCGCTAGCTCGGCCTTTAGCTTAGCCCCGGCCTTGCAGCCCGGGGTCTCCTCCTCAGCTCAGCGCCGGGATGTGGGTGTCAGTATCCCGGCTCGTCCCTTTGTTCGCAGAGCCAGGAGTTCCTCCCGTGAATAAGTGAGGAAACTGACTCTTGGTTGCATGTTAAAGTTGAAAATATCCATAGGATATATAAAACACACAATCTCTTCGCAAGAAGAGTAAAGAAGGTAGGGGAAAAAGAGGTAAAAAAGGTTAAAAAAGAGCTGAAACTGGAGAGGCAGCCGTAGTTGGAAAAAAGGGAATGTCCACAACATCCGCGTAGTTTCCATCTCTTTAATAAACTCTGCTAATAAACAACTCAGCTAACATGCACACCTGTCTTCTGCTAGACTGGGAACCCTCTGACTTCTTCTACAGAGAACAGGCACTCTGCCCGGATCGTAACTCTAGATAGCCCCCTAGCGTGCAAATAAAACAGAATGCATATCAGCAACTCCAAAACCAAGATACCACAGGTATTTTGGTTTGTTTAGTTATATTTAGTAGATTGTTCTGTGTTCCTTGTTGTATTTTAGGTTTGAGATCATTTTTGGCTTGATTTTTAACATTTTGTGTGCAGGTGCTGTGGACCTGAGGCAGCATCCCCCTTCCCTGGTGGTGGTCTTCTTCACGACTGCTTTATTTGGTGTAGCACGGGTGGTTTGGTTTGAGTTTTCTCCCCTTTTTGGTTTATGTTGCTGTGGTTAGCCCCAGCCCTAAATTTTTTTTTTTTGATTGCTACTTTTGTTCTTTTATATACTTATGAAGTTGTGAAGCTGTGAGTTTTCTATTACAGTGGGATTTTCTTTTCATTTTGGGTGATTGTCCGGCGTTCCCCTCAGCCGCTTCTTGTGTTGTTTCATGATTAGGTGAGCTACAAACAAATAAACGGCATTATATCTGCCCACTACACCAGCTTATGTTCCTCCCTTCACCCTAGACCTCTTAGGGACGTAACAAGACAGATAGTTAATCAGAACATTGTAGTTAAGATTTAAAACCAGTCGGAGCCACTCTGTGATAGCGTGTCCTCCGCAGTGTGATGACCGTTATCAGTCAGAGGTCTCTCTTTTACAGCAGGTCAGATTTGTCTTTTAAAAGTCAGAGGCCTGTTCCCTAAAGGAATTTAGGTCTGGTCAGTTTAACGTGCGTCAAGAGAAAGTGAATCACCATATGAGAAAAGAATAGACTATTATATAAGAAACATAAAGGCAGATTTCCATTACACCTTACAGCTCCTGTCAACAGCTCTGAGCTCTCAGAGACTGAATCTTTCTGCACAGTGAATGACAAATAGGACGACAAAGAGAAACAGCCCAGCTGTTAATTCACTCCACAGTGATAATCTGTGAAGAAAATCTTTGTTAAAGTTTGTTACTTACAGCAAAGGTGAAGTCGCTTTATATTCAAACTCCTGAAAACATGCTTTCAAATCTTGAGTTTTTCTCTGTAACATTTAATTTTCATGGCTTAGAAAGCAACAATGATAAAAATAAATTATAGTGACAAGATGAGTGTTAAAAGATGTTTTCAGGCCCTGTAAGTTAAATGAAGTGATCAATATAAAGATGTATGAGGCACAGACACTTAAAAACCTGCACATCAAGGGCTGCTAAAGCATTTACTTTTTACAACAATATGACACTAACTTTATTAAATGATGAAGAAAGAAGTAAAACAAAGGAGGATGGTACTTTAAAAGCACAGTGGATAAATGAAGACTTTCAAAATGTTTCCTAAATAATGGATATTTTAAACTAAATAACTGGAATAGAAATTTGTAATTTATTTATTTATATATTTGTTTTTCATTGTGTGGTTATCCTTTCAGTATTTTAGGTTTTGGTGCTCAAACAGTCAGTTCACTATACTCACCCATGTACCTCTAGTTCTCTAGACATGTCTTTAGTTTGGGTCTTATTTGCTGAGGTTTTCAGATGTGCAGCTGTAAAGTTTCTGCCACCTCCCCAATAAAGTAGGGCTGAATGAAATGTCCTCTGTGGTGGAAAACTTGGTCACATCCTGGTTACTCTGCAAAATTCACAGGTAAAAAACAGTTAAACTTCTTTTAAAGTGTGGTGATGGTTTTGTAGGAATCTGAACAGTCACAAACATGTGAGAATGTATGTGATTAATAACCTCACATACTTTCTATTTTCTTCTAGAATCATCATGATAAAATAAACTTAAAATCTAAAATACATTCATCTCTGTGGTGTTCTGCTGTGAGTGTCACAACTTGAACTCAAATGTAATAATAATAAACACTAATATAAGATTTTAAACTTTATTTGTTGAACTTTGGTGGATGTTTTCTGGACACTCTGTCTTCTTTCAGTTCACTCTAAACTTTTCTTAGAGCCCAGGTCTTTGTTAGAGGCAATTCATTGTCAGTTCATCAATGTTAATCATGTTTAGTTTGAACTCATATGAAGTTTGAATCACTTCAACTTTTCATTTATTAATCTGTCTTAACAGACTCACAGTGAAGATTAGAAGACTCAAAACAAAATGATTTTTTTTTTCTAAATGTCTTGTCCCTGCTAAGAATTTACATAGTTGTGTTGGGAATCTTGCAATGACTGATAATGATATTGGGCCACGTGGCTCTTATGTTGTGAGGACAAAGATGCCATTTAAACTGTGTGGCCTGCACACTGTGAAGATGAGACCAATAGTGTCAAAAGCATTTCAGAGCATTTCCACACCTGTAGTGCTTTATATCTCAGTGGACATGTTTATTTAATACATGTTGAAACATGCACAGTCATCAGCTGGAATGAAAGTTATCACACATGAAATGTACAAGCAACATACAACTATTAAAGAAATTACTTACATACAGAGGAAACGCCCTCAGTGTAAATTATTAAGTGTAAGCACAGGCACTATATTAAATGAATATCACCCCTTTCTGTGTAATCCCTGACAAAACACGTCTTTGTTGTGTAATAATGCAGAAGAGATCAGTCAGTGTTGCAACTGTTTCTGCATAAAAAGAATTTAAACCTCATCAGATGATTGAAACCAGATGATGAGAACCTTACACACTTTCTAATCTTCAATCTCCACCTCTGATCTATGAACCAAAATGGAAAGTAAACCAAAAATAGAAGCAGGTTAGGCAGGCTTTTTTTTTTAATAATCAGATTTTATTTAATTTTCATAATTTACATGTTATCAATGTATATAAACATACGTCATTATGTAGTGGTCTGAGCTAGAGGAGAAAATGAATACGCAAAATTCAAATAAAGTAGAAAATTAAAAGAAAAGACTAAAACAAGATAAAACAAAAAACAAGAATAAAGAAGAAGGGGAAAAAAAGAAGATAAAAAAGAGAACAACCACCTAACAACAAATGAAGAAATATGTGTCCTTGTACCTGTTAAGAAATATTTCTTATAACTGATCAACTCAGTCTGGGACCTTCTAAGCCAGTGTTTCCCCTCTGGATAATTTCACTTAGATCCTTAGGCAGGTAATAATAAGTGAAATTATTGTGCTGCTTTCTTTTCTATGATTGTATTGACTGTCTATTTTGTATTATCATTTCTGTTTTGCTTGTTCATATATACATATCATTTGCATGTTCGGAATAAATCACTAAAAACTAATCCATCAGAGGCCGCCATATGTCCATAAAAGTGTTAATTTGGCCCTTAGTCTTTCCATAGGAAAAACTCTAAACATTTCTTTGTACCACTGACTTACAGTGGGAGGTTTTCTCACTGATCCAATTAAATAATATACATTTTCTGGCCAAAAATAAGAGTTTATTGAGTAATTTTGATCTTTTCACATCCATAATTCTATTCAAAGGTGGCAGCCCCAGTAGAAACTGGCCTGGATCTTTGCATATCCTATGTTTAAATATTGCTGTCACTTCCTTAGATACACATGACCAGAACTTTGATATTCTTGGACAGCTGCAGAAGCAGTGTATATACATCCCACTTGTTAATTTGCATTTAAAGCACAATGGTATTAGGGTCAATTTTGTTTATAACATGAGGTGTCTTGTGCTGTCTATGAAGTATTCTATATTGTATTTCTTTAAATTGAAGTGAGTGGTCCGAATACATCCCTCCCAAGCATCTTCATCATATACACTTTGAAGGTCCTCCTCCCATCGCTAGGCAGGTTTTAATTACAGGACAAGATGAGACAGACTGAGACGAAGTCAGAGTAAGATGTGAGAAAAATAGAAAGAAAGATGAAGTGTGATAAAGTTGAACTTTCCACTTCCATACATGTTCTGATAACAACATCAACAGTTATAATAATAAAATGATTTCATACATATTCAGAAAACAAAAACTCATGTCAGTGAACCAGGAAACATTATGTATGTTCTATGATATTCACTTAAACTCAACAAGCACAATACAATTACTATAATACAATACAATACTTTAACCAAATTCAGTAAATGTGTTTGTTGCAAGTGAGCAGAAGTTTATGTTCTTGTATATTTGTTCACTTCCTGGGAGGATTTCTCAAAAACTGTGCAACACATTTCTGTGAAATTTGGTGAACAGTTAGACCTTAAATCCAAATAGATCTTATTACTTATTGGTGTGTGACACCATGTAAACTTGAACTTTGTCCTGCAGTCCTGTAAAGCAGCAACAGGTAACAAGGAAAAAGAACGATGAACCTTTGGCACCACCATGTGGTCGTTTAAAAGTACTTCAGTTTATACTCTGAGCTGTAGAAGCAGAATATCTTCCTCCTGGACTTCTTGGTTCAAGAATAATCAGATTTCTGCCAGTGAATAACCAAACCCATAAAACAAACAGTGAGAATGTGAGCACCTCTTTGTCTAAACTGGGTTTTTAACTCATTTATGACACATTTGTCTGAACAGTAATGACTGACAGCCTGCTAACTGCCTGAATGTTCACACAAATTTAAGAAGGTTCAGACACAACAACATCCAGAACTGAGGCGTTACCACTGGAGTTTCAGCAATGTGAATGAACCCAAAGTGTGACTCTTCTGTTTTGGCTCCAGTTTCTCCTTCAGGGTTTCCTGCTGGTCCTGTTATTGGAGCTGTTGTAGGACTGCTGATCCTCATCTGCATCGCTGGACTCTTCCTGTGGAGAAGGAACAATGATGGTGAGGAACAAAGGTGTTTGTACTCCACTAATGAATTTAGAATAAATACCTGTGATCATCTTGTCCTGCACAGTTTATGTGGGAAGTTAATCAACTTAGTGTGTGATAATGAAGCACAAAGTACATTTGTTTTCTTTTCTCCTTTCAGAGTTTATTTTAATCATTTTGTATAATTGTTTTCTCTCGTCTGTATTTCAGGGTTCCAGCCTGCCAACAGTGAGTATTCTACCTTATTTTCTTTTTTCTCCATGTGGACGAGCAACTAATATTTTGTTCACCATAAAAAAACAAATATCCTGTAAAATCTGGACATTGAAATGAAAAAGATTTATTTTTTTTACAATTTATTTACTTTTTGTCCTGACAGGGGGTCAGTAAAAATTAGAAGAAGAAGCTGAACTCCACTGAGTGAGGAGTCAACAAAATCACCACATTTTCCTGGAGAGGATTTATCTTCTAGAGAAAAATCTCTGAAGTTGCTGAAAGAGGTGCAACACTTGAGCCCAGTGGAGTGAGGTCGAGCAGTACACACTAATACAAATGGCCCACAGCATGTTTTCACTGATGCAGGACTGACAGAGCTAACGGTCGCCTCTGATGGATTTAGGACTCAACAAACATGATCTGGAACACCTTCAGTCTGTCTGAGAGGTGAAACTAATCACCACTGGTCATCAGTCCCTCTCAGTGGGAGGCTGGTCCACCAGCATGTTGAAGGTCGGTACCTCGGACAGCTCCAGGATCAGCACACTGTGGCCACGAGCGTCGGCCATGTTGAAACAACCTCAGCCGTCTTTGAGCTGAAACAACTGTGGCACGAATGATTTGATAAGTTATTGTGTGGGAAGTGGTGAAAAGAGGTAGTTGTTTCCTGTACTTATCTGTCTTATAAATGAATACACTTATTCTTCACTTCAGGTTGGTTTGTTGTGAAAAAGAAAATGTAAAATTCCATTTTAAGAAACACGACAAAAATGTTCTCACCCAGCCTCTGGCATAAACTAAGAAGACGACCTAAAGAAGGGGTTCTGCACTTTTTGTGTTTAATATGATGAATTCAACAAATCTATTAAAATAATATATTTGTTTGTTTCAAAGTGAGGTATG
Source organism: Scortum barcoo (assembly GCA_023238725.1). NCBI lineage: Eukaryota > Metazoa > Chordata > Actinopteri > Centrarchiformes > Terapontidae > Scortum > Scortum barcoo. Next base: position 21,948,063 of record CM041548.1, read on the forward strand.
AAACATCCCATTGCTAAACAGACTTCTTTTTATTTCCATTAGATTCACAGCTTCAGCATGTCACCCACTCTCTCGTTCTCTGGCCTCAATGAGCAGGAAGTTTTTTTATCTGAGTTTGTATCTGTGGTGAACTGTTGGGTGTGAAGTTCATGAAGTGAAATTCATTTGTCTGTCAGCTCATCTTAGTCCATAAAATATTCAATAGCACATTCACATAATTCACAGCACCCCCTGTGGATTATTTATATACCTGTCTTTGACCTCGCTGACCTTCATGCCACCTGACTTCCTGTTGGTGTCAATTTTCCAAAACAACGTGATAATCGATGACTCTGATCATTTGTGACAGGTATCTGAAATAAACTTTACTTACTATTTTAAATGAGCTATCAGATGTATAATAAAGTTGATAGTTTTCATGATGTAGGCTGAATACTCTTCGTGGTGTTAATGTTGGCTGAGGTTCAGTCCACCCGGACCTTGAAGATGCTTTTTACTTTGTTATGTAAGCATGAACTTATTATTCTGACTGTGTATGAGCTGAACCACTTGATCTGGTGTTATAGTGAGGAGATGTGGTGAGGTTATGTTATTTAAAACACAAGTGGAGGGGGGCATCTTATATCCTCTATAGCCTACAGATATTTTATTTCTGACATGCACAAAAATGGTAGCTGTAAGCTGCATAGGTTGTGAAATGAGGATAAAGGCCATTTTGCTCTTTGGCTTTATTTGACTCTATTTTAGTCCTCACTTATTAGAAAGGCAGAGTATACTTGAGGGAATATGGCTTGCTTCTTTCTCTTTGTTCAACAAGCTTGTATCAGCGGAGTCTTTTCCTGCACCCATCATCGCACCATCATTGTTCCACAGCTCGTGTGTAGGGTTAAGACCAAAAATAAATGGGAGAGAGTTTCAGGATGTAACTCACATAAAGAGAAATTCACATCTGTGTCGCTCTTTAACTTCTGTAAGAAATGCTTCACTGGGAAGAATCTATGGATCAACTTAAAACAAACTTCACTCATCTTATCTGCTAGAAATGATTGTTGTGGTAAAGACCAAACCTCCTTCCAGTCAATGTTCCTAATAAAATTACTCCTCTAAAATGCTGCTAAACCAAGCTGTCCTGAAATAAAGCCTTTATTCTGGAGGTCATACCCATGATGCCTGTCAGTCCCCTTCAGCCTCACTGTCACATCACTGTTTTGGTCGGTAAGAGGATGCTGACTGCAGGTGACATAACGGCCACAGGTGTGACTGTCAACAAGCATTTTCTGAATATTACATACTAAACCTTTTAAATGTCATCTGGCCTGTTGAAGCAGCCTGCCAAAAGATAAATGACATTACTTAATTTTTAATATGATTTTATTAATAATGAGCCAAAGACTTGAATTTACATGAACACCACCACGTCCTGTTCTGTGGACTCCTGATAGAGCATCATGAGTTACCAGGTTAAACTGAAGAAACTGAGATTGGTACAATGAATGTGACAGTTTGTGACCAGTGGGTGAAGATTATACACGTGACCACTGCCACATGTGAAAACCAATTCATTCATAATAGTGTTAAATGTGGTTCAAATCATTATTATAGGTTCTCTCCATGATCGCTTGTATAGTGGCTGGATTTTACACAAGATGGATAATTATAATAATTTCAGAGGAATCTGACAGTAAATATATATAAAAATATAATATAATGGACTCCAGTACAAAAACACCCGCTATGATCTCAATAATAAACATAAAGTTGAATTATAATCTTTCTGATTCTGTCAAGAAAAAGTGAAACATCATAAACTTTGTAAAAGTAGAAATCATGGCAGAGCTGTTGGATTGGATCACATCAGATTGTACAGGTGTACTTAATGTTGTGGTCGATCGGTGGAAACACCGACAAATTAACAATAAAGTCATCAGAGGAACATTCAGGCTCTGTAGATTAATAAAAGTTAAATTAAAAAAATAAATAAGGAACTAAATAAAAGTCCAACACCAGCTGAAGGAAAACATTTTAAGAAAGAATATTCAATATATCACATTCAGTCAGTATAACATATACACATTATATCAGACACATTACTTTTTTATTTTAGAAAACAAAATATAAAAATTAAATGTGTGTTGAGAGAAATTTTTCTTTGTTTTGATGAACTGGTCGTCACTGTCCTTTGGTTATCATTTTACAAACCAGACACCTGAGAAACACAAGTACTGAGAGATGAAAAGGACACAAACAAATAAAATCATCATCACGATTTTCATGTCAACTAAAAGATAAATTTCTACTTTAGTTGTCTGTTGAGTGCCATGAGTTCACTCAACTGATTTAGTCCTTTCTGTTCTTTTTAATTTAATATCTTAACATCTGCACACTTTGAGCCACTTCATTAAGTCTCTGTATGAATAGTTATGAACATCTGACTATATTCATTTTACTGTACAGCCACAGATGAGCAGGCAGACATCAGCATTTAAGGACAACACTTACAAACGTTGGATTATATTGGAAACTTTATTGGCCAGTCAGCTACAACATAATGTGCATTCAATCATGTAGCAAAAACAGAGAAAAGTGTCATGTCAATCAATTAATTCATTATCCAGAATCATTTTATGTCTATATTTATCATTTATATTTGTATTGTGAACTTTAACAGGTCAAACTATGAATCCAACAAACAGTAGCTAAAGTTGTTCAGTATTACGTGTGGAACTGCAACAAGTTAGTCGATTAATTGATTAATCGATCAACAGAAGAATAATTGATGACTATTTTGATAATCGACTAATCGTTGAAGTTATTTTTCTTGCACAAATTCTAAAATATTTTATTGTTCCAGATTCCTCAAATGTAAAAATGCGTCAGCTTTTCTTGGTCTTTTATTAAAATAAATGGAATATTTTCCTGTTGGTCTGGATAAACCAAGACACTTACTGACTATTAAAAACATTTTTCATGTTTTCACGTTTTAAAACTGAAGGATGGAACAATTTGTTGAGAAAATAATCTGCAATCGTTAACAAAAATAATCATTAGATGCATTACATGAATTCACAAACCACAAAAAAGATCACGTGATGGCGAGCACAGTGATGGTTTATATACATTTTGCTTTAGCTCGCAATAAAGTAAAAGAAGAAGTCTGAAAGTCTTGAATGTGTTTAACCATGATTTAGAGAGAACCACAAGAAAGGTGAAAAAAGACTCATATGAGACACAGTGTATTTATATTTACCTATTTAGAGAAATTAATTTTGGGGCCACCCCTCCTTATATTTGAATTAATTGTACATCATTTACATAATTTTGTTTATTGTCATTTTTAATTAGTTTGTACTGTCATGGGTAAACATACTTATATGGTGATATTCTATCTATCTTGGTGGTGTGGTGACCCTTTTCTTCATATCTGGATTACAGACTGTGTCTTTACTCTAAGTTAAACAATGTACTTCTCTGTAAAGCAAGAAGGACTCTCTTCACAAACAAAGTTCAATGTTGCTGATTCCTCATGGAGTCCACTTCACTCTCCTCTTCAAGCTGCTCCTTGCTTCTTTTCAGGCAAAGAAATAAGCATTCACAGATGAACATTACAAAAAGAAATGATGTGACAATGATGTATAAAAGATGAAAAGGGGATTAACCCCCATGATGAAAAAGGAAACACTTATAATTAAGTCATTTCTCAAAATGTGCCTATAAACTAGAGATACTTCAGACAGAAAGAATAATTAGTTACCTCGAGCAGTCCTGTGGTGCTGGTTGGATTTTCTGAAGATTTGTTCAGAACCATCTGAAGAAGTGTTTGATGCTGAAGATGCTGAAAAAAATACGAAATAATTTGAACAACACGCAGATAGATGAAGAGACAGACACAGAAAGACAGACAGACAGAACAGATAGATCTTCATCTAGCTGTTAAAGTGATGGCTTTTTGTCATTAGTATTTGTCATTTCTTTCTATTTGCTCTGATGCTGTGTGAAAAGTGTTTTACTGTATATTAATTTAATTTATTCGTGCAGCTGGAATGAAAACTGAAAATAAAGAGAGGGACTACTGGATGAATTATTTCTTTGACTGAAAGGATTTTTAACCTCTTTTGCTGCTTGCCATCTCTGATAATAAATACAGGGGAAGAGTCTCATTAACAAATGACATTTGTCTTTTTCACAACATTTTATGGTTTACTGAACTGAAAACTCAGTTTGCTCCCAGTTTATCATGCATTTTAAAAAGACAGTTTCAATCTGACAGGATGGAGGACATAATGTAGTTCAGCTGCCCTTGATGTGATCAGGCCTGAGGTACCAGGAAGTCTGTGTGGTGGTGGGAGAGTTTTCTCATGTCTCCAGAACAGCACTGTGCTGAGAGGAGCTTTCTCTGTATCATCACTATCTGCAGCATGGTGTGTTTGTCATTTAGGCTTTTGGATTCAGTTCCTCCATGACCTCAGGTTTGCTTACAGCTGTATGGTCAGAAATACATTGTTAGCTCACATCTTGCTCTTACAGAAGCCAAGAAATGTCCGTGCTTGCAATTATTTTCTATATTATCTCAAGATCATGAATTAATTATGTCATTATCTCGAGATTACAAAGCTTGTTTTTTCATGATAACAAGATAATTATTGAGAACTCCAAAATGAGTGTGTGGTTGATTTGAGCTCAGCTGATTTCAACCTTCAAAGTATCACTGTGATGACTGTCAGGGAGGATCCATGACTGAACAATAATTAAGGCCTAAATGTGGAGTTTGCTTTGCTGCAGTTTCTTCATTGGCAGCAGACAATCTGGTTTGATAGTCTCCAAAGATGATGATCAGAAACCAGTGTCAGGTCAGATTAAAGAGAATTAAAAAGTTTTACTTACGAGATGGAGGACGTTTGGCTGAAATAAAAAGAAAAGATAAATTATTGATGTTGTCACAGGAAAAAATGACAGACTTTGTTGCATTCTTTTAAATTTTGCATTCTGGGTAAAGCATAAAAAAGACACAACATTTCTCCTTTGGTGTCTCGTTCTTCTTCTTTTTATAGACGAAGAATCCAATAATCATGGCGGACGACGACAAGAGCAAGAACGAGCACTGCAGCAACGATGGGGACGATCTTGTTGGTGTTAGAGGGCTTCTCTGTTGAATAGAAACCAAAAAAAGATCACAATCTGAACAGATGAAGCAGGTTAGAGAAAATAAAAAGTCCATTTGCCAACAAGAACACAATCCTGTATATGAACACTATTTGTTTGTTTGTCCTGCTGTTGTTCATTTCAGTTTTTATCCCCACTTGTCTGTCCATAATTATTGTATCTATGCTAGTTTATCCTCGTCAGTCTTTGTCGTCTTTGTTTAGCCGTCTGTTGGTTTCTGTCCCAAATGTTTTTTTGGCACAAAGCTTCTGACAATCATTGAAATTAATTGTTGACTGTCAGCAAATAAACTTTATTCCTAAATTATATTACTGATAGGTACATTCATCCAGTTATTAAAATGGTAAAAAAAAATTATGATTAGTCATTTCAAGAGAAGTAATTTCAAAATATAAAATAGAACCAAACATAATTAATAAAATGATTGTATGATTTTATGTATGAATGTATGAATTATTATTGATATTGCTCTGGATTAATTAAGATTCCCATCCAACACTGAACTGCAGGACTGTTACAGTAAACTAAATGTGCTTTTCTCACCTCCATCACTTCTGACTCCAGGTTTGCCCAGTTTGTTCTGATCTCTGCTTTGTCCAGTTTGGTGACGATGTCGTCCTTCACTCCAGAGAGATGAAACACACAGTCGTACCTGCTCCAGTCTTCAGGTGTGACTGATGAAAGCTTCAGGTCAACACTCATCTGGAAGGATCCATCATGGTTGGGGAGGATCTCTCCGTGGTCCACGTCCTCATGAAGCTCCTCTCCATCTTTCCTCCAGATGAGTGTGGCTCTGTCAGGGTAGAAACCTGTAGCGTGGCAGCTGACTGGAGAGGAGGGAGACTTCTGGAGGAGAGACACTGAGGGAAGATCTGCAGAGAGAGAGAGAGAAACAACTCTTCTTTCAGGTAAATACACTACATGTACAGGCCCATACATCCATCTTATAAGAACATGTGACAGTACTACATAACAACTCATCTGTCACACAATCACTACAGTGTCTGTATATAGACAGATAAGGGAACTACAGCACTACTAAAGAAACTCACTACAGTCAGAGAAGAAGGATCTGCCTGTTTTTAAGCTTCATAGCAAAGTAGTCAATCACAGTGTCAATGTTCAGTGGAAATATTTCTATTTTGAAACACTGAAACTCTGTAAACTTACTTAACTCATGCTAACTGTGCACTGACTATCACAGTCTCAGCTTTGACTGAAGGTAACATCAGTCTACTGACTGGTTAGAGATGAATCAAGTCTTACTGCTCCAGAAATCAACTAAACAGGTGATGTCAGACTGATGGGAGTGATAATACAAAGGATATTCAGTCTGAGCAGGATATATGAACATTGTTGTTTTCATCAAACTACATCAGGTCATGTGACTCTACCTGTTCTCAGCAGAGAGCTCTTTCCAAAGGTCAAAAACTGCTTCAGCCTTTCAGGGAAAATCTGAGTGAATAACATCTCATTGTGTTTTATTTTAGCTTTGTCAGCATCCCATGTCATTTTGGTGGTCACAGCCTGAGGTTTGGGAAGCGATCCATGTCAGTGTCTTCAGGTCCAATGATATGAAGTCTTCTCCATCATAACCAAACTGATCAAAACTATTAACCTCTCCAGTCTCATCGTCCCACTCACAGCCGTTCATCCTCTGTAAAATGTGGAACATCTGAGAGAGAGACAGAGACTGTGATTAACAATCTTGTACAGATGAAATCTCCAGAGAAAAAACATCTTAACAATATTGTTCATGCTCAGTGCAGCACACATGAGTGATGAAACTCAATTTCTATTTCAAAGTTTAAAGTTACAATGGTTGCTCCTCTGTAAAGTCCCAGATGACTGTCAGTGGTAGTAAACCAAGTGGTTTGTCTTCTTGTATTCTGCACATCAAACTGTTTTAAACTCAAAGTCACAGCAGAGCTGGTCTCTCCATGGTAATTTATGAGATCACAGAATGTGACAACACAGTTAAAAATAGTTCTGACAGTGCGATCATTCAGGCTGTAAACAAACTGACAGTTTTTACAGATTAACTAACACTTTATTTGGACATTGAACCAAAACTGAGCACTTCTGTAATGTTGGTAATAACTGACTAGTTTTTATGTTCGATTTCTGTTCAACTTGATCCTGACTTCCTGTGACATCATGCTGACATCAGCAATGATAATCTCATCAGATCAAGGCAGCCTGAAGTTTTTAGAGCCAGGTTCAGCAGTTTCTCTCCATCCATTGTAAAACTTCAGTGCATGATGGGAAATGCCTGACTGTCCTCTGATCTACAACCTCATTGTCTCAGATATTTGACCACAAACATTACAGGATATAAAAACTCTTCATTTGATCTTAATTTGATTTGGATTTTATGAGTCTGATTTTGTGCTGTGAAAGTTTACTCTGTTAACAGAATATTTATTCTGTGCATGCTGACAACTTTTATTAGCTTAGAGAGCCTGATAAAAGATCCACATACAATATAAGAACCTTACAGTTATTTAATTTTCATGTATTTTGCAGCAAGATCAAACTTTAGATGACAAGTGAGGATTCTTGAAATAACACTGGTACAGACGGATGTTAAACCCCGTCAGTCCAATTATCTGACAGATCAGTGAAGGAACTGAAGGATGTCTTATGTTCCTGCTTAGATGTATAATTGTGAGAACATTTTCACAGCTGACTGTTGTTTTGAATTCTTTATCTCAGGATGTGAATCAGTTTGTGTTGGACAGGCCCAGTGAACAAGTCTAACCAGCAGCTGATTAATGGTTTGAATGCTGAGTAGCAGCTGGTGGTCGGGCTGCTGTTGGCAAACTGATGTGATGGTGGCGTCCTGATTATTATCTTGAGGATGTGTAGATGATCACTTTATTTTATAACTAAGATGAAGAACAGTTCAGCAGTAAAAAGTCAAATATAACACAGCACATACTGTACCTCCAGTTTGGTTCAAGCGCTGCTTCAAACTAGAGATCCTGGCTTTGAAGTAGTTTGGCCCAATTTCAGTACAGTATTGAGTGTAGTACTCCAACTGCTGAGGATCATTTTCTAAAAATTCTTTCATCCAGTCCTGTTTTGTTTCCACCGTCTTTCTGTTGCTGTCGCAGTAACCCGCCAGAGTGTCATCAATCACTCCAGCTCCCACAAACTCTGGGAAGTTTGGGAGTCCAGTAGATCCAGTTAAGAAAATCTTCAGGGAGTGTTTGACTGCAGGACAAACAAGGTTTATACATTCAGTAGAAATATACACACATTATCATCACACTCCTCATCAACATGATGTTTGATTCAGTGAAAACTAATAGTTTTATCAAGTTGAGAAAGTGAAACTAAACTGCAGGTGTGTCTTTGAGCTACGCAGCAACAAAATACAAAGAGATTAAAATAAAAATTAAACTGTGATCTTACCTGATGATGAAACGTGACAGAAGAGAAGCAACAAAAATAACTTTTTCATCTTGTTTTCATAAAGACGTGTAGAGGATAAAGGACCGAGCTGCTTCAGATGTTTCCTGTCTGATGATTTTTGTTCACTGAGAGAAGTGAGAGTGTTTCTATCCTGATTTAAGAAACCTGTTTCACAGGTGATGAATGAAGAATATCACATGACTGATGACGCCCAAAGCTTTAAACATCAGCAGTTCCTTCAGAGTTTCATTCAGATTGACTGTGTTGATATTTTTGCAGTAAAGAAAAAGAAGAAAAAAAGAAAAGAAAGAAAGAAAAATTTAATTATTGGCATAAAAGGAGAATAATTGAGAAAAATATGAAAATATCTCATATCCTTTTTTGGATGATTCTTTCATACTAAAATGTTGTACAGTAACATCCTTTTTTGGATGATGCACTTCTTTTATTGTAAAATGTTGTACAGTATCTGTATCTGTATTTAATGTATCACTTTTGAAAAATCCTCTTTCATCTAAAAATACCTCGAAATCGACTGTTTGTCATAATCAAACCAAATATATGAAGTTGCACAGCCAGGTGTGTTGGAGACATTTACAGTGGGCTGTTACAAGGAGCTCACTGTTTAATGTCAAAGCACATTAACAAGCATCTGTAAAGTCCAGTACTGACTGGACACAGAGGAGAGAGAAATGTGAAGGATACGTGCAGCCAGGCCTCATTCGGTGCTCTTGGTAAGCTTTCTCTTTTTTCTCTCTTTTCTCATTTCTTTAGCTACCACTGAAGCTCTTTGCCTGTGATTTTCTGCTGCTAAACTCCAAAACACACTGTGACATATATATGTATATACACATCATCATAAATAAGATGTATTTCAACATAATTCAGTTAAAACGAAACATAAAAAGTCTCATCAAGTCAACATAAAAGTGAAACTGTCCTTCAGCCACACAGGAGCAACATGCAGAGCCAGAGTGGAAAAGTGAAGCAAAGAGCTTAAAGTTAAAGATTTAAACTGTGATCTTACCTGCTGATGAGACGTGACAAAAATAGCTTAAAGGCGTGTGTGTAAAGGACCGAGCTGGTTCACCTGTTTATGTCTTCTGTTGGATTGAGTTTCCCCATTCCATTCCTGGGAAAGTTTCAGTTCTGACTTGAGATGAACACATGATGGCAAAGCTCCAAAGCCTGTGAACTCAGTGAAGATCACTGATTCACTGCATTGTGTCTGAGTTTGTGACAAATAAGGAATAAGACATAACTGTGATGTCCAAAGCTTCAAATGTCGTTGATTCTTCAGAAAGATTTCATTCAGTTTGACAGTTTGTTCTGCAAACTATGTGACCAGCACATTAATGGAAAATAACTGAGAAATATAATGACTTTCACCAGAAAGACATCATCATTAGTATGCCAACATTTCCACCTGATACCAAAAAGTAACACGCTGAGTGAATTGATTTCATCCAAAAAAAATCATCACTTTGCAAGTCATAAATGCTCAGAAGGACAACTGCCCACCTGACAGGGCAGGTGTGTGTAGATCACTGAAAAGAATCAACACATGTAAATAGGTCAACTGAAGATGCCGTCGCCTCACCTCCACACTGCCCTCTCCCACCTGGACCAGAGGGACAAAAATGTCCAAAATTTCCAGCAGGAAACCCTGAAGGAGAAACTGGAGCCAAAACAGAAGAGTCACACTTTGGGTTCATTCACATTGCTGAAACTCCAGTGGTAACACCTCAGTTCTGGATGTTGTTGTGTCTGAACCTTCTTAAATTTGTGTGAACATTCAGGCAGTTAGCAGGCTGTCAGTCATTACTGTTCAGACAAATGTGTCATAAATGAGTTAAAAACCCAGTTTAGACAAAGAGGTGCTCACATTCTCACTGTTTGTTTTATGGGTTTGGTTATTCACTGGCAGAAATCTGATTATTCTTGAACCAAGAAGTCCAGGAGGAAGATATTCTGCTTCTACAGCTCAGAGTATAAATTGAAGTACTTGTTAAACGACCACATGGTGGTGCCAAAGGTTCATCGTTCTTTTTCCTTGTTACCTGTTGCATGGGCTGAATAAATCACCATTTTATTCCAGAACCATCTGTATGTGAAAGTTTCAGCACCTGTCTGCTAAATCTGGTTGCAGTTGCACAATGTTTAATCCATAACGGCCAGTCATACTGCAGACAAACACTACAACACATCCAAAACTTTGCTTCAGGAGGCTCTGTGCTTTACATGACTGCAGGACAAAGTTCAAGTTTACATGGTGTCACACACCAATAAGTAATAAGATCTATTTGGATTTAAGGTCTAACTGTTCACCAAATTTCACAGAAATGTGTTGCACAGTTTTTGAGAAATCCTCCCAGGAAATGAACAAATATACAAGAACATAAACGTCTGCTCACTTGCAACAAACACATTTACTGAATTTGATTAAAGTATGGTAGTTATATAGTGTTTTTGTGGAGTTTAAGTGATTATCATAGATCATACATTTAAGGGGTGTCAGTACTCTATGAAATAAAATCTGCTCTGTTAATGGTACTGTAAGTGGAAATGCTTCTCGACTGAGGATCAGGCAGGCTGAATAAAACTATTATTACAAAGAGCTTAAAGCACAATTTTAAAATATGAGATGAAACATGACAGAAGAGTAGCAACAAAAATAACTTCATTATGGTTTGAAAAAGAGAAGCTGAAGAGCTGAGTAGAATCACCTCCTGTGAACTTTTCTGTGGTCCACTAATGTTTCCTGGTTCACTGACATGAGTTTTTGTTTTCTGAATATGTATGAAATCATTTTTTATTATAACTGTTGATGTTGTTATCAGAACATGTATGGAAGTGGAAAGTTCAACTTTATCACACTTCATCTTTCTTCTTTCTTTCTATTTTTCTCACATCTTACTCTGACTTCGTCTCAGTCTGTCACATCTTGTCCTGTAATTAAAACCTGCCTAGCGATGGGAGGAGGACCTTCAAAGTGTATATGATGAAGATGCTTGGGAGGGATATATTCGGACCACTCACTTCAATTTAAAGAAATACAATATAGAATACTTCATAGACAGCACAGGACACCTCATGTTATAAACAAAATGGACCCTAATAGATCACCATTGTGCTTTAAATGTAAATTAACAAGTGGGACGTATATACACTGCTTCTGCAGCTGTCCAAGAATATCAAAGTTCTGGTCATGTGTATCTAAGGAAGTGACAGCAATATTTAAACATAGGATATGCAAAGATCCAGGCCAGTTTCTACTGGGGCTGCCACCTTTGAATAGAATTATGGATGTGAAAAGATCAAAATTACTCAATAAACTCTTATTTTTGGCCAGAAAATGTATATTATTTAATTGGATCAGTGAGAAACCTCACACTGTAAGTCAGTGGTACAAAGAAATGTTTAGAGTTTTTCCTATGGAAAGACTAAGGGCCAAATCAAAAGGAAATGACGACACTTTTATAGACATATGGCGGCCTCTGATGGATTAGTTTTTAGTGATTTATTCCGAACATGCAAATGATATGTATATATGAACAAACAAAACAGAAATGATAATACAAAATAGACAGTCAATACAATCATAGAAAAGAAAGCAGCACAATAATTTCACTTATTATTACCTGCCTAAGGATCTAAGTGAAATTATCCAGAGGGAAACACTGGCTTAGAAGGTCCCAGACCTGAGTTGATCAGTTATAAGAAATATTTCTTAACAGGTACAAGGACACATATTTCTTCATTTGTTGTTAGGTTGTTCTTCTTTATTTTTCTTTTTTCCTTTCTTTATTCTTGTTTTTTGTTTATCTTGTTTTAGTCTTTTCTTTTCATTTTCTACTTTATTTGAATTTTGCTTATTCATTTTCTCCTCTAGCTCAGACCACTACATAATGACGTATGTTTATATACATTGATAATATGTGAATTCTGAAAATTAAATAAAATCTGATTATTAAAAAAAATCCTGCCTAACCTGCTTCTATTTTTGGTTTACTTTCCTGTTTTGGTTCATAGATCAGAGGTGGAGATTGGACGTTGAAGATTAGAAAGTGTGTAAGGTTCTCATCATCTGGTTTCAACCATCTGATGAGGTTTAAATTCTTTTTATGCAGAAACAGTTGTAACACTGACTGATCTCTTCTGCATTATTACACAACAAAGACGTGTTTTGTCAGGGATTACACAGAAAGGGGTGATATTCATTTAATATAGCGCCTGTGCTTACACTTAATAATTTACACTGAGGGTGTTTCCTCTGTATGTAAGCAATTTCTTTTATAGTTGTATGTTGCTTGTACATTTCATGTGTGACAACTTTCATTCCAGCTGACGACTGAGCATGTTTCAACATGTATTAAATAAACGTGTCCACTGAGATATAAAGCACTGCAGGTGTGGAAATGCTCTGAAATGCTTTTGACACTATTGGTCCTCATCTTCACAGTGTGCAGGCCACACAGTTTAAATGGCATCTTTGTCCTCACAACATAAGAGCCACGTGGCCCAATATCATTATCAGTCATTGCAAGATTCCCAACACAACTAAGTAAATTCTTAGCAGGGACAAGACATTTAGAAAAAAAAATCATTTTGTTTTGAGTCTTCTAATCTTCACTGTGAGTCTGTTAAGACAGATTAATAAATGAAAAGTTGAAGTGATTCAAACTTCATATGCCTTCAAACTAGACATGATTAACATTGATGAATTGACAATGAATTGCCTCTAACAAAGACCTGGGCTCTAAAAAAGTTTAGAGTGAACTGAAAGAAGACAGAGTGTCCAGAAAACATCCAAAGTTCAACAAATAAAGTTTAAAATCTTATATTAGTGTTTACACTAATATAAGTAGAGTATCAACTTATACTCACATTTTACATTGAGTTCAAGTTGTGAAACTCACAGCAGAACAAACACCACAGAGATTAATGTATTTTAGATTTTAAGTTTATTTTATCATGATGATTCTAGAAGAACCTCAGCAAATAAGACCCAAACTAAAGACATGTCTAGAGAACTAGAGGTACATGGGTGAGTATAGTGAACTGACTGTTTGAGCACCAAAACCTAAAATACTGAAAGCATAACCACACAATGAAAAAAGACAAACATACAGATTGATCATTGAGTTTAAAATATCCATTATTCAGTAAAATTCTGAAAGCCCATTTGAAGTCATTCACTGTGCAGAAATGAGTTTGAAAATCAGGTTTCTGGATTCAGTCTCTCAGAGAGCTCAGAGCTGTTGTCAGGAGCTGTAAGACAAAACACACTGTTAGTCTGCTTATCCATAGATCCACAGTCATGGCTTATCTATATTTAGCCAGTTCTCTCTTGTTGAGGAAAGGTTATCACTTTTATTACTCCCATCTAATTCCAGATCATGTAAAACAGTCACTGTTTCTGCTGTTTCTTTCTGCAGAGAAGAAATCACTTGTGGAAAATAATTTACTGGCTTCAGATCAACTGACTCTTGTGTTCATAAGCTTTTACTGGTGATGCCCTGAGGATGAAATTGATCTTTCTATTACACAGACCATGTCTGTACTCTATGTCTTTCTATTTTCCAGCAACACAACTGATATGAGTTTCAGATCAGATAAAACAACACACAGGGCTTTTGGCTGAAACAAGAAGAGAAGACAAATCATTTTCTGTGTCACAGTTGTGAATGGTAGAATATAAATTTCACCTTCTTCCACTGAATCTGATCCCCTCTCTTACTCACTCTCTTTCTCATGTTGAATAAATATCTTTTACCCTTCTACCTTTTGCCTTTTACATTTCTCTGTCATCATCATGACAAAGTCTGTTAGTTGCTTCATAAAAGGAATTGAGTAAAAACATCTGAGCCACTCTAAAAGTTTACTGATCTTTCTTAATACCTTTTTTCTTTTTGTAAAGGATGAATCCAGCAGCAGCCATGAGGACGACAGCAAGAACAGCCATTGCAGCAATGATGGGAATGATCATGTTGGAGGGCTTCTCTGTTGAACAAAACACAACAAAAATGATGACCATATAGACAGAGCAGGTTAGAAAAGAAGTACATCCATCCATCTATTTATTAAACCTACTGTGATCCACATCCATCTAGGTATGAACTATTTGCATGTTGGTTTGTCCTGTGACGGGTTGCAGTCATTGGTTTAAAATCAAAACTAAATGAAAAAATGTCAAATTCCAAACTGAACTGGATGACAAAAGCTAAACCAACATAAAAGAACACTTTTGCTGAGAGCTCAACTTTGGTGAGTGGCTTTGACAAACAAATTTGCACCTGTTGACCAATTGCAAACCATCTTGATAGTGTTGACCTTCAGAGGGAACAGAGAGCAGGAGAGAAAATGGAGGAAGCTGTCATATTAGTTGTAAACTGCTCTATGAAACAACATGGTTTGCAGTCAGTTGGAACACAGGAGACGATGGTAAAAATATGTCTCTGTAATAAACTGTGATAACTTTACATCTGGTTAGTGACCAAAGTGTGCTAGCATGAACACAGGATACAATCCCATCCAGCACCAAAAAGGTTCAAACATCAAAGATGAACTGCAGGACATCTGTCACACCTGATTCATTCTTACCCCAGTTTGTTCTGATCTCTGCTTTGTCCAGTTTGGTGACGATGTCGTCCTTCACTCCAGAGAGATGAAACACACAGTCGTACCTGATCCAGTCTTCAGGTGTGACTGATGAAAGCTTCAGGTCAACACTCATCTGGAAGGATCCATCATGGTTGGGGAGGATCTCTCCGTGGTCCACGTCCTCATGAAGCTCCTCTCCATCTTTCCTCCAGATGAGTGTGGCTCTGTCAGGGTAGAAACCTGTAGCGTGGCAGCTGACTGCAGAGGAGGGAGACTTCTGGAGGAGAGACACTGAGGGAAGATCTACAGAGAGAAGAGAAAGAAACAACTCTTCTTTCAGGTAAATACACTACATGTACAGGCCCATACATCCATCTTATAATGAACATGTGACAGTACTACATAACAACTCATCTGTCACACAATCACTACAGTGTCTGTATATAGACAGATAAGGGAACTACAGCACTACTAAAGAACTCACTACAGTCAGAGGAGAAGGATCTGCCTGTTTTTAAGCTTCACAGCAAAGTCATATGAACATTGTTGTGTCAATGATCAGGTCGTGTGACTCTACCTGTTCTCAGCAGAGAGCTCTTGCCAAAGGTCAAATACTTCTTCAGCCACTCAGGGAAAATCTGAGTGAGGAATATCTTGAAATTTATTTCAGCTTTCTCAGCATCCCATGTTAGTTTGGTGGTCACAGCCTGAGGTTTGGAAGCGATCCATGTCAGTGTCTTCAGGTCAATGATATGAAGTCTTCTCCATCATAACCAAACTGATTAAAACCATTAATCTCTCCAGTCTCATCGTCCCACTCACAGCCACTCATGCTCTGTAAAATGTGGACACCTGAGAGAGAGACAGAGACTGTGATTAACAATCATGTACAGATGAAATCTCCAGAGAAAAAAACATCTTAACAATATTGTTCATGCTCATGCAGCACACATGAGTGATGAAACTCAATTTCTATTTCAAAGTTTAAAGTTACAATGGTTGCTCCTCTGTAAAGTCCCAGATGACTGTCAGTGGTAGTAAACCAAGTGTTTTGTCTTCTTGTATTCTGCACATCAAACTGTTTTAAACTCAAAGTCACAGCAGAGCTGGTCTCTCCATGGTAATTTATGAGATCACAGAACGTGACAACACAGTTAAAAATAGTTCTGACAGGGCGATCATTCAGGCTGTAAACAAACTGACAGTTTTTACAGATTAACTAACACTTTATTTGGACATTAACCAAAACTGAGCACTTCTGTAATGTTGGTAATAACTGACTAGTTTTTATGTTCGATTTCTGTTCAACTTGATCCTGACTTCCTGTGACATCATGCTGACATCAGCAATGATAATCTCATCAGATCAAGGCA